>CM062398.1:562427-1038440 GCA_031304145.1 Cardiospermum halicacabum
TGAATTTAAAGCTGTATTGTTGTAAATAAAATTTAAAAGAAAAATTTTCATACCGGAAAATCATCACATTCTTTCTAGAAGACCATTTTCCTTCTACAACTAATTTATTTGTCTTATATTATCAACTTCCAACAATTATCGTTTAATCTTTTTTATGTCAATTTATAAAGGGGATATTATAATTCTTTATATATGTAATTGTATAAAATTTTTACTTTGCAGGTTTCATATAGATACTCACTTATAAATTACATGTGATATTTAAATTATCAACGATGGTGCATGGTGGGTAATCACTTTAACATGCTGATGTGTGCATTTTAAACATGCAGGAAGGTGAAGGAAATGCAATGATGACGTGTCATTTGATTAATCGTAAGAGGTGATTTTCAATTTCCAAAATTGATTTCCTTCGCCAAGACAGTGGCAATTTAGGCTATGTTTGGATTATGGTTTGGTATGGTATAGTTTAGGTTATATAACCTAAACCATGTTTGGATTATAGGTTAGGTTTGCATAGTTTAGTTAAGTTACGTATAGGTATAGGTTCATTTGGATGAAAATTCCAACCTACCAATTTGGGGTGTTACCATGAGTTATATTTTTTGTTTTTCAAAATTGTCCTTCTAATATTAGGAAAATTACAAAAATATAATAGTGTAATAGATGAATTTTTACTATCTTGACTTTTACTTTTTATTTTGGGAGCATTTAATTTTATTTAGTTAATTTGTATTATTTTTATTTAATTTGGTTATAGCGTTTTGGTTGTTCATTCGATTTGACTAATTTTTTAAATACATTTTGTTTTGTTATTTGAGATCTTCAAATATAGTTTAGTTTTATTTTATTAATTTTTATTTTTCAATCTATTTATATGGTTCTCAATAATATATTAAAATTAATCAAATTAATTAAAATATTAATATTTAGTTAGCTCCCATTATTTTCACTAGTATATAATTAGTTCTACTTTGTAAATTTTAAATATTAAATCCTTTTATCTAAGTAAGTTTTTTTTTTTTTTACATTCTAATAATATAGTATATTTTATAACTATTTTACCCTTTAATAATTTTTTAATATCTGTTTAATTTAAAAAATAAAAATAAATCAAATTGTAAATTTAATGTTAAAAAATTGGCTGAAATTATTTTATTATTAATTTAATATTTTATTAAAAATTAAATTAAATTAAAAAAAAATTCAATTTTATTTTATAAAAATGGATTTATATAGAAATACAATGAGCAGTATTTAAATATGCTAATCTAATTTGAATAATTGATTTTTTTAAATTTTTTTAAATATATATTTTTAGAACTTAAAATAAGATAAAAGTGTTAAAAAAATCAAAATTACTTAAATGTAATAAAAATATTAAAAAGAAAAATAAACTGCACATTAATTGTTTACTTTATCAAAAAAAAAAAAAAAACCATAATGTGTTAAAATTAGAGAACTAAATTAAATCATCTAAAAAAATAATTAGTGTGAATATTGTACACAAGTGTATTGTAGTCAATTTACATCTTTTTAATTCATACCATATCGTCCATCCAAACAAAAAATTTGGTTTTACTGTACAAAACTGCACCATCCATCCAAACAAGATTTCAGTACGGTATGAAACAATACTGAACTAAACTGTACTAAACGAAACAGTAGTGCCAGCCATCCAAACAAAGCCTTAGGGCTTGCGAGTGACGAGAATGACGAAGATGGCCGATTATGTTTTAGGGTTCTATTTGATGAGATACGTGAAGTAAAAGTTCGATTTTAGGGTTTCAGTTTCCTAGATTGTGGTTGAGGCGACTTTGGTAAATTTTTGAGCATCTGGTACTTCAACACCAGAGCTTTAACATGTCAATGAATTATGTTTAGTGTATTCTACCTATAGTTAGTGTCTTGTGTTTGTCATTCTTTTCGTCTCTCTAAGTTATGTTGTTGATTTTCTCTTTTCGTCTCTCTAAGTTATGTTGTTGATTTTTTTTTACAAAGAAGCATGGTGTTATTATGTTATTTCTGAGATAAAGTTAGGTTTGTTTTGTAACTCTTGTTCATTAGGTTATTGTTGAAATGACACATGAAATCATTAATATTAGATTGCATCACAGGGTAGTATCAAAGATTATGAGTCCGAAGTGAATGAGAATGAGGTGTTTCACGTCTGTAAGTTGGGGCTAATCTTTTTCATATTTTGGGAATTTATTTCCGTCATTTGAATTTTTATTTAATTTTTAATTATTTTAAGTTCAAGGATAAAATGGGTATTTTTAAAATGTTGACTTTCCGGTTTGACCATATGGTTCGACTAATTTGACTTTTTGGGCAATTATGAAACAAAAAGAAAATTTTGAGTTATTTTGTAATTATTTCTCAGTTTGGGTTATTGTAAATTAAAATGGAACTTATGGGTTTATGATAATATTTGTCAAAGGTATAAAAGTTAAAAGACATGTTTTAAAATTCATTTTTCACACAAACCTAAAAATTCATTCTACGAGTTCTTAGTTTTCTCTCGATTAAAAACTTTAGTCCCGGATTTCTAAGTTACATTCTTCGAGATTTCAATTTAGGATTTTGGTTTTCTTTGTTCCAGGTATTGTTTTCAATCTCCTTTGTTATTAAATCACTTTATTTTAATTTAGAGATTTTTTTAAAGATAAATTAGGGTTTGACGAATTTGGGGTTTTTGATTTCAATTGATTTGGGTTTTGAAACCTTTGTTATTAGATTGTTTAATTTGGGATTCGATTGGGTTTTAATTACTGCTTTAGTTGTAAACCCTAATTTTTGATTTGGGAATTTATTAGTTTAATTCTTGATTTGATCTAGATCAAATCGGGATCGTCAGCCAGAGTGATTTCGGTGATTTTCGGATTAGCGAACAAGGTTAGTAGCCATGTTTATGCCCCCACTTTTGTATGTTTTGTCTGTTCTCCGTTTAAAATATTAATTTAATATTAAGCTGATAATCTGGAATTGTGATTTGGTTTACTGCTGTTGCATTGAGTATAAATTGTTTGCTATTTATCTGTTAAATGATGTCTGTAATCTGTCATTCTGATTTGACGATCATTTGTAGTTGTCTGTCTATTCTGTTGCTTAAATGTGGTACATGAATTGATTTTCATATCTGTCTGTGTAATTGAGAATATAATTCTGTAATCTTTTAAAAGTCCTGTTCAAGATTAATACGATAAGACCAGCATGTTGTAGGGAAAATTATATGCATACATCGATGCGCGAAAGCCTATTTGGCCTTGATTGCCAACTTATTTTCTGGATGCGACGACATCATTCTGGAGCTTTGCTCACTGTCTGGATGCGACGACATCACTTCTGGGATCTCGAATCCATCTCTGAGGGTTTTACCATATCTCTTCTGTTTCTGTTCCTGATTTATGTTATTAAGCTAATGACAGACCTGGTGAGTTAAACCCCATGTAATAATATGATAATTTGACATCTTTTATATTAAGATTGTTTCTGCTTCTGCTTATGGATGTCTGATATGAACTGTTTTGATTTCTGTCAGCTGATTGTTATGTTGGATTCTAACCTTTGGGTAACATGATTTTGATTGCTAACTAGCCGTAGGCGATAGGATTAGATGCACATAAATGTTTAGAACTTGAATAGCGAAAATCATAATTTGAACTAAGCTGAAAACGTGCCCAGTAGTTCTGACCGAATTAGTAACCGAATTTGTAACCAAATTGTCATTTTAAATACACTTAGAAGACGGATCGATTCCTGGCCAAGCTCATTACCGAGCTAGTTACCGAATTGTCAATTCGGTGAGCCATGTGACCTACAGAAATGCTTCCTGTCCGAGCTTAGTACCGAATTGGTTGCCGAACTGCAATTCGATATAGCCTTAGGAGACAGTTCAATCTCACTGACCAAACTTCTTACGGATTTGAGTACCGAATTATAATTCGATGTGTCTCTGAGATTACGAATTTGATGCCGAACTATCACTTAGATCACTATAGACTTGAGTAATTGCCTCCTGGCTGAACTTGTTGTTGGACTCCTTACCGAAATGCAATTCGGTAACTCTGGTAATACCTCCTAACCGAGCTACGTATCAGACTGCTTACTGAATTCACAGTTCGGTATCGGTCTCTCTCTTTGAAATAATTTGATAACTTTTAAGCTGCTTTCAGACGGTAATTGTAATAATTTGTAATCACTTATCCTAGATCACTAAAGGAGATTCAGACCGGGTTAATTTGGTTTAATAATCAACTTGTTTGCCCTGTTTGTTACCCCATGTTTGTAAACTAATTTGCATACGTGTGTGACATGTTATTCTGTTAAATAAGGCGCATCTTGTGTGTGTTTGTTGGGCGTTGGCTTACTAACCAGACATCGATAGTCTGACCCTTCGTGGTTTATATTTTTGTTTTGTATGTTTTGAACCCGTTTAGGAATGGAAATTGCTGAGTTCAGACAGCCAAGTGGAATAGCAGGATATCACTCGCATGTCAGCATCAAGCATCATCTGGCATATTTTCAAGACTTTGTTTCTATTTTTATTATATGGTGATTTGAAATTAATTCAGTACTTTACAACCGCTGCATTTCGTTTTGGGTTTTGATTTCAGATAAATATTTTGGATAATTCAGTTAGATTATATTTATATTGGATTTGTATTTGAACTATCTATTTTTGGATCACTTTTGAATAATGAGACATGTAGAAACGTTTTCTTATCCATGTATCTGTTTCCATATGTATATTTATTGTATCTGTTATTCGTCTATCTACCCGTCTGCTTCGTTCTGCACGTGATATCTGTTCTCCGCATATCCTCCGTTGGGTTATGGGTTCGGGTGTTATATTTATTAGTATCAGAGTACCGGTTCTCGGTTGCTTCTTGTTATACATTAGAGTTAAGTGTGTTTATGCATTGTTTCAAACTCATGACATTGCATACATGACATTGCATATTCTTCTGTCGATTTGTATACATGACATTCCTGGGTTTGGCGGGTTACTACCTTCGATTTATGAAAGGATTCTCTTCAATTGCAGGTCCTTTCACTAAGCTTTTACATAAAGGAGCTAAGTTTCAATGGACTAGCAAATGTCAGGAATGTTTTGATGCTTTGAAGAAGTTGCTTACTGAAGCTCCAGTTCTAGTTCAGCCGGTTGAAGGGTTGGACTACGTTGTTTACAGTGATGCTTCTTTGCATGGGCTTGGTTGTGTGCTTATGCAAGAGGAAAGGTGATTGATTATGCATCGAGGCAATTGCGGACACATGAGAACTATCTTACTCATGATCTAGAGTTGGCTGCAATTGTCTTTGCATTAAAAATCTGGAGGCATTACTTGTATGGAGCAAAGTGTTTTGTGTATACGGATCATAAGAGTCTGCAGTATCCGCCTGTTCAGAGGGATTTGAATATGAGACAGCGTCGATGGTTGAGTTCCTGAAGGAATGGAGATCAATTACCATCCTGGCAAAGCTAATATGGTGGTGGATGCTCTTAGCCGCAAATCCATATATGCTTTGTATGCTATGATGGAAAGATAGTCTGAAAGATGATGCTCTAGTAGCCGAACTGGTAGTGAAACTAGATTTGACTGCTAGGATTATGAAAACTCAAAAGTTTGATGAGATAGCTCTGGATTGGGCTAAGAAGTTGGAGCAGGGTAAGAGGACTGAAGCATCTCAGAGAAGTGATGGTAGTTGATATTTTGGTGATCGGATTTATGTACCGTTATCTGATAATTTGAGAATTGAGATACTGACAGAGCCTTATAGGCAAGTGTATGTTATGCATCCTGGTGCTACCAAGATGTATCACGATCTGAAGGTAATGTATTGGTGGCCGGGTATGAAGAAGAACATGGTAAAATTTGTTGGGAAGTGTTTTGTCTGTCAGCAGGTTAAGGCAGAACATCAACTTCCATCTGGTTTGCTTCAGCCAATATCAGTTCCGGAATTGAAGTGGGATCGAGTCACCATGGATTTTGTTGTTAGATTGTCGTTGACTCATGAGAAGTTTGATGCGATCTGGGTGATTGTGGATTGTTTGATCAAGTCTACTCACTTTCTGCCAATCAGGGTTGATTATTCTTTGGAGAGATTGGCTGAACTGTATCTGAAAGAAATCATGAGGTTACATAGGGTTCCATCGTCTATCATTTCTGACAGGGATCCTAGGTTTACTTCTAGATTCTGAAAGAAGTTTCATGAGGCTTTGGGAACGAAGTTGAATTTCAGTATCGCCATTCATTTGCAAACCGACGGGCAGTCCGAGAGGACAATTCAGACCTTGGAGGACATGTTTCGATGTTGTGTGATTGAGTTTGGTGGTTCTTAGATTAAGTACTTATCTTTGGTTGAGTTTGCGTACAATAACAGTTTTCAAACAAATATATATGGTTCCGTTTTTGTATGTGTTGTGTCTACTCTATTGTGTTGGACCGAGTCTTTTTTTGTTTTTTATTAGATAAGCAAAGCTTAAGGAAACATCGGATAGGCAGAAGTCCTATGCTGACATTAAGAGGAAAGATATCGAATATCAGGCTGGAGATAAGGTGTTTTTGAAGGTGTCTCCATGGAAGAAAGTTCTTCGATTCTGTAGGTAAGGTAAGTTGGCACCACATTTCATTGGACCTTATGAAATTCTGGAAAGGATTGGTCCGGTTGCTTATCGATGTGCTTTACCACCTGAGTTGGAGAAGATCCATGATGTCTTCCATGTATTGATGTTAAGGAGGTATCGTTCTGATCCTTCTCACATCCTTACGCGTGAGACTATTGAGATTCGACCGGATTTGAGTTATGAGGAAAAACCGGTTCAGATTTTGGCTAAGGAAGAGAAGATTTTAAGAAACAAGACTGTACCCCTAGTTAAGGTCCTCTGGCGTAACACGTGGTTGAGGAAGCATCGTGGGAACTAGAAGAGACTATGCGACATCAGTATTCGTATCTGTTCAGTTCAGGTAATTTCGGGGACGAAATTTCTTAAGTGGGTTAGAGTTGTCCCGTCCGTGAGATGGGGCTATTTATTTTCATATTTTGAAATTTTATTTAATTTTTATTTTTTTTGTTCAAGGGTAAAACGGGTATTTATTTGAAAAAGTTGACTTTTCGGTTTGACTATATGATTTGACTAATTTGACTTTTGAGTTAGTTTTGAAAACACTTGGACATTTGAAGTATTTTTTTTGTAATTATTTCTCAAATGGGGTTATTTTTAAAAATCACATGAATGTGTGGGTTTATGGTAATATTTACCACCCATATAAATATAAAAAGTTGGTTTCTAGAATCATTTGTTACAAACCTAAGAATCAACTATACGTGTTCATCTCTATTTTCTCTCAAACTAAAAATCAAGCTACAAATTTCTAGACTCCATATTTCAAGGTCTCAATTTGGGGATTTGTGCTCGGCACAGATTCTTCTTGTCCTAGATCAAATCGGGGATCGTCAGCCGGAGTGATTCAGTGGATTGGATTCAGCGATAAAGGTTTGTATCCATGTTTATGCCCTCACGATTGTTTGATTCTGTTTGTTTTTTCTGCGTGTAAATTGATTAAAACTATAATAAGTTGAAATCTAAAATCATTTATGATAATTTGCTGATGCATCTGATATGAATTAGTTGGGAATATTTGCTGCCTTGTATCTATACAATATCTGGTTAAATTTTGTAAGTTCTGTTGAATCTGCTGCTTTAATGTCAACATGTAAATTGGTGTCTGTATCTGTCTGTAAAACTGGAAATACGAATTGTGAAATCTACTAAAAGTCCTGTCGTAGATTAATACGATAAGACCAGCATGCTATAGGGAAGACTAGATGTATATATCGATGTGCGAAAACGTATATGACCTTGATTATCAACCCATTTTCTGGATGCGATGACATCACCTCTGGAGCTTTGCTCATGTTTGGATATGACGACATCACTTCTGGGATCCTTGATCCACTTCTGAGGGTTTTACCCTATCTCTGTCTGTTTCTGTTCCCGATTTCTTTATTAAACTAAGGACAAGCCTCGTAAGTTAACCACATAATAATACGGTAATCTGAATTCTGTATTCGTGAAAGCGTTCTTGTTTCTGCGTATGAATGTCGGACATATGTTAGTTTAATTTCTATTTTTTGCTCGTTATTTTGGGTTCTAACATTTGGGTAGTTTGAATTATGACTCCTAACTGGCCGTAGGCGTTAGGAATAGACCCGCTTAGATCGGTAAAGCTTGAATAGTGAAAGACATAATTTGAACTAGGCTGAAAATGTGCCCAGTGACCGTAACCGAGCTAGGTACCGAATAACATGTCGAACTTTCATTTTAAATTCGAACTTGGAAGGTAAGATGGTCCCTGGCCGAGCTTCTTACCGAGCTAGTTACCGAAATACAATTCGGTCAGCCTTGTGATCAATAGAATTACTCCCTGGCTGAACTTCCAACCGAATTAGTTACCGAACTATAGTTCGGTATAAACCTTAGGAGACTATTCAAACTCCCTGACCGGACTCTTTACCGAGTTGATTACCGAAATACAATTCGGTGTGTCTTGGAAATTTGAAACTGTCTGACCGAGCTGCATATCGAAATTTATGCGAAATTGTCACTTAATCATCTTTCGAACTCGTATAATTATCTTCTGACTGAGCTAGTTACCGAATTCCTTACCGAAATACAAATCGGTAACTCTGGTGATGCTCCCTAACCGAAAAAAGAGCCGGGCTGCATAGTGAACTCCTAATTCAGTGTCGGTCCTTCCATTTGAAATAATTTGATAACTGTTAAGACTCTTTCAGTCGGTAATTGCAATAATCTGTAATCACTTATCGTAGATCACTTAAAGGGGATTATAATTGGGATAATTTGGTTTAGTAATCAACTTGTGTAATCAAGTTGTTACCCCATGTTTGTTAACTAATCTGCATATGTGTGTGACATTATACTCTGTTAAATAAGACGCATCCTGTGTGTGTGGTTGTTGGGCATTGACTTACTAACCAGAAATGGATAGTCTGACCCTTCGTTGTTTTATTTTCGTTCTGTATGTTTTGTACACGCCTGGGATGGAAATTGTTGAGTTCAGGCAGTCAGGTGGAATAGCAGGATATCATGCACATGTCAGCATCAAGAATCATCTGGCATCTCTTCAAGCATTTGTTTTCTTTATCATTATATTTTGTTGAACTTAATTTAGTATTTTGTAACCGCTGCACTACGTTTTGAGTTTTAATCACTGATAGATATTTTGGATATTTCAGTTTAATTATATCTTCATTGACTTTGTATTTAAACTGTCAATTTTGGACCAGTTTCGAATGACAAGATATTTCAGCATTATTTATTATATTGTATTTCTGTTCAGTATTTATGTGTTTGTTCGTTTATCTGTCCGTCCATTCTGCTCGTGACATCTGTTCTCCGCGTCCCTTCCGTTGGGATGGGGTTTGGGTGTTACAGATTAGAATCAAAGTGATAAAGAGGAATGTAGACTCAATCAAATTTGCCCGTGGTTGGCCTTCCAACATTATGTGCTTGAAAGTAATTAAAAAATTGCACATAAATGTCAGGTCTCTTTCAATGGTGATGCAGGGTTTGAAGTCTGGCAACTATAAACATATTGTCAAACTGAGGACTAAGACATGTTCATGTTGAATGTGGCAGTTGATAGGTATTCCCTGTCCTCATGTTGTCAACTCATATTATGAAAGATATTTGAGCCTGAAGACTTCTTAGAGCATTGGTATCATAGAGACATGTTTCTCCAGGCGTATCAGTCCTATATACAACCAGTTTCAAGTATAAGCATGTGGCCCGAATCTAGAATACTAAAGATTGACCCTCCTAAAGAAAAATCAATGGTTGGACAGCTAAAGAATAGTAGGAGGAAGGATAAAGATGAAGGGGGTAACAAGCATAGGATGTTGTCAAAGAGTGAAGCTCACATGATTTGCAGCTTATGTGGTGGGCTAGACCACAACAAGCCTAGTTGCCCAAAGAAGGTAACCTAAATGTGATTATATGTACCATTTCTAATGATTCATGCACTGCTTATTGATTTTGTTTTCTAGGAACAAGGCTTGTAAATAGTGATGAATTGTCAACAAAGGCTTCAAATGTTATACCTGAAACAACACAGTCTGTCATTCCACCATCCTTCTGCCCAAGACAAGAGTAGGATAGTGACTAAGGCTGAGCAGCAAGCTTCGTGAACATAGAGAGTAAGAGGACGAGGAAGAGGAACTGCTGGTGCGAGAGGGGCTACTATAGGGAAAGTACTTCCAGCTCATAGTGTACATGCTACTGCTGCTGGTGATCAAGTCTGTACTCATAGTATTACGAGCCAATCATAACGAGGAAGATGTAGAGGAATAAAGACACCTTCCATCTCTAATACAAATGGAAATATGGCAAATTGACAAAATAGAGCGAGAAATATATGTTATGTTACATTTGTAGATGTCAACACTAGACGAAAATTTTTTAATGTAAGTAAATTTTATTAATATTTACTTGTTATCCTATTTAATCATTTATTCATGATATTTGATTATTGCCTACAACCTTGCACAACAACAGAGACATTAATCGATGCGGGTGGTGAATAAGTTGATACCTCCCTAACAGATGTGGATGTAGGATTCAGACCAAGGAATTTAAAATAGAAAGGAATGACACCCATTACAAGGTACCGGTCGAAACAACAAAGGGCTACAAGAGACCTACACCATCATCCAACAATTGAAGATCTAGTTCTCTGATATTGCTCATTTTAGTTCAGTGCTAAGTTATGTTAGGAAAACTTAAGTTGTGATTTCATTTTAGGTTAATGTTAATTTCTTTTGCCATTTTAGACTACTAATGCAGCAAGATGATTGTATCAATCTGCTGCCATTTTTTAGTACTAAGGCAACATGATGATAATATATTTTCCCCATATATATATATATATATAATCAGGGATGTAGCTAGGAAATTATGATAGGGTGGGCTAATTTAAATCCGGGGTGCGGGGCGGAGGCCTGCGGTACGGTACGATAAAAAATTTTAAAATAATTATTTTTATATATAATTTTTTAATTTAGTAGTAATGAATTACAAATTATTCATAATTAAAATACTTAGGCCTTGTTGGATCCTTTAAGAGATAAAATTAATGGATAGGGATCCAAACAGTACTTTTAAGGGACCTCTTAATTTTTAAGAGCATGGACCCTTAACAATTATTTCATTGGTTGACCCAACCCTACAAATACCTCTTAATACCTCCTAACATATTGCAAAAAAATTCAATAGCCCCCCAATCTCCAATCTCTATTCATTATTAGCTAGTTAGTTAGTAATTAATAGGGGCATGTTAATCATTTAGGCACTATTTGCTAATTAATTACTGAGAGCATCTACCATGCTTGAGTCCCAAATCTATTTATTTATGCCATGTAGGAGAAATGAAATATGAGACTTTCGACTTAAATCCCAAGAGATTTATTTATTTATTAATATATTATAAAATAATAAAGAGTTGTTATTAATATTTTATAAATAATAAACTAATCATGAAAAAATATAAATAAATATTAAATAAATAAAACAAAAGGAGTTTGGACGGTCCCATGACAGAGGGATGGTCCCAAATTTTTAAATGCAATGGGTGAGACTTGATTTTGAGTCCCAACAAATTGCCACGTAAGAGAGAGATGAGGAATTGGGACTCAAGAAAGTAGTACATTGCTCTAATGGATGATAGATCCAAACACTCCCTATTAATTATTAGCTGACTTTACATCTAATTGAAAATCTATGTCAAACATACTCTAATAAAGTAAATCACTATTAGCATGAAAATAACTTTTACAAATATACTATCTTAAAAGTTAATATCATTATTGAAACTATTTTAAATATCGCTACTAAATACGCATTTTTCCGAAAGCTAATTTTGGATGTATCTACTTTTTTCTAACACATCTTTCTTTCTTTTTATTATTATTATTTTTTTTACAACACTTAACAATATATGTATGTATAAATTTAATTTAAATCAAAGTAAAATGAAAATATTAAATTTAATTTGATTTTAGTTTTTAAATATATTTATTTACTTTAAAAAAATTAAAAGTATATATACACTTCTAATAATTATTATTATAATATTTATTCTATTTATAATAATATCATTAAAAGATAATAAATATTATGTATAATTATTAAATAGTTTTTATTTAGTTTAAAAATTAAAATTATATATATAATTATTATAATAGTTATTCTATTTATATAATTATTATTAAAAAATTATAAATATTATATATAAAAAAAAATTTGGGGTTTTGCTAGGGTGGGCTAGCACACTATGTGGCTCCATCCCTCTATACAATCTAGGTCTAGAAAAGTAATAACTTGTTTTGTTGATTGGTTTCAATTTATACAAACTAGATTTTATATATATATATATATATATATTAATTATTGTCAGTCTGTTCAAACAACATATTTATTTTACATGGTCTTAAAATTTGATAACAATAACATTCACTGTAATACAATTTGAAATCCTCCTATAGCATCTGAAATATAGTTAATATATATATATATATATATAAAAACTAGTATAACAATTGATAAGATCGGTTAAATCTAACCACTATCTTTTAAGAAAGATCTTAAACAATACCTACCTAAATTTTTTTTTTATAATATCAACATTAGACATTATAAAATATATTTAAAACTAAAATAATAAAATAAGATGCATAGTAGTTGACATCAATATCTAACATTCCCCTGTGATGCAAGAACTATGCAACACCAAATTAAGGGGTCGTTTGGTAAAAATAAAGGTTTGGGTTTGGAATCAAGTATGAGTTTTAAGAGGTATGTGTTTCAGGAATCAAATCTGTTAACATGTGTTTGGTAAATTTTTAAGGGTTTGAGTTTTGAATTACAGTAAATATAAAAAAATAAAAAAAATTAACTACACATTCACCAACATCACCATAACCACCATATCCACACCTCAACAACCACCCTACTCAAAAGAACCCCACAAACTGAAATTAAAAGTAAAGGTTTTGAAATTATTTCATATAAATCAAATACCCATTACAATATTACATGAAAATCATAAATAAATCTGGTTATGGAAGTAAAAATGAGGTTAAGAAAGTCTAGATCTAAATTTTTTTTTTTAAAAAAAATCGCTAACCTTATGGCGGCAGGAGCGGCGGCGATGAGAGAAGACCGGCGGGGGGTGGTCGACGGCGGAGGTTGGTCGGTGGCATGAGGTGGTGCTCCGACGAAGAGTAGTTATTGTAGATCTGAAGGGGTAAGAAGGGTTTTGGTGAAGGGAGGGTATCATATGGGGGTTTGAAAATGAAACCCTCCTAGTAGAAAGGGTTTGGGTTTGGAATCAGAAAGGAGTTTTAGAGGGGTTTCGCCTATGGGTTTTATTTTTATCAAACATTAGTTATGAGTTTTATTTTTTTAAAACCCATACCCGATTCCCTTACAAACTCAAACAAACGACCCCTAATCAAGTTCTTCAACCATGTCAATGAACTTTTTTCTTCTTTTTAGTTTTCCTTTTCTTCACATTTTTTTTAACTTTCACATCTTCATTCACTAAAATATTTTCATCAACATGATTTTTAAACTCTTTCAAACTTACCGTATGATTTTCATGTAACTCAGAATCCAAAAACATAGCATTATCAACAGACTCCTCAATTTCTAGGCAACGGTCAACTATATCATCTCCCCAATCAATATGAAAGCTCTTATTTTGCATTGCAATAGAAAAAAATCAATATACCATGAGGATTAAAGACATCACAAATTTTTATCCAATAGCCGACCAATAATTAACAAATTTTGTTGAATACTAAGTACAAATAATACATCACCGATAAGTTTAGTATCTGATGAAGTTTGCACTAAAATAGTCCCGTTTCCTTTGACATCCAGCAATCTTTCATCTCTAAATTTAACTTTAGATAAATATGTTTTATCCAAAGTCTTAAAATTATTGAGGTTTGTTGTCATGTGTTGAGTATAACACTGTCAATTATCCAGCTTTCCATATTTTGAGTTACATGTTTTTATCAACCGCAGAAACAACAAAAAAATATCTCATCTTTTGCATCGTTTGGAACCTGTAAAACCTTCTCATCATCCTTTTTGTTGGTATCTCCAGGACATACCTTTTCAACATGTCCCAGTTGTTTAGAAGCTCTACAATAACTATCAGGATTCCAAAAACATAACTTTTCAGTGTGGTTAGTTTTCTTACAATGACGACATGGTGAATTTTTTTCCCAAATTTTCTATTAATTTTGTTATAAATTTTGTCTATGTTTCTTCTAGATTGAGTTGTAGCAAGAGCATTCTCAATCCCTTTTTCTTCTCATTCTCTAAGTGATTTTTTTTGTTCAACAGCTGGTAGTGCACTTAAACATTTTTTGAGAGAAAGCTGAGATAAATCCTATAAGTCTTCTAGTGAACAGATCTTGGATTCAAACCTGTCTGGCAGAGTGACCATAACTTTCTCAACAACTCTTATTTCCGGTAAGTCCTCACCAAGAATCCTTATTTGATTGACAATAATCATGACTCTATTGATGTAGTCTTTCACAATCTTAGTGTCATTCATCCTTCGTAATTCACGGTCATTCCCCAGATTAAAAATCTGCATATTTTTTTTTGTTTTTTCATTCTCTTGAAATTTAGACTTTAGTCTGTCCCAAACATCTTTCACTATCTTGCATGCCATGATACGTACAAAGACAAACTCATCAATAGCTAAATGAATAGTGCTTAAATGTCACATCGAGCGATTTTTTTTCGGTTTTTATTTTAAATTCTGATTCTGAATTCATAGGATATTCCTTGGTCTAGAGACATCAATTCAAAATTGAATCAAAAAGAGATTATCAAATTTTGGCTTAAATGGCAATTTGAAATAAATAATAACTCTTTTGAACATTTTTTTTTTAAAAATATAAAATAAGGTTGGATTGAAAATTTTCACACATGTGACCTTTGTGGTTTTCAAAACGATTTAGAAATCACACTTATAAATAGCTTTTAAAGTGATGAATTTTGGTTTTTAGCAACCCTAAAGTTTTGCATAAACTGAATAATTGTTTTCAAGGTAAACATCCAACCTTAACATGTGATTTTCATTAAAATTGAATTTTTCCAATCAATGAATTTGATTATCTCTCTTATAATCACGATTTCCAAAGTCAAAGGGGGTTGTTCTCGAAAACCCTAATTTTTATTCATATGAAATTCTCATCACTTCTTTTTTATTTGGGTTTGATTAAATTGGTTATTAGAATATTTATTCTTAAATATTGATTTTAGTGTTGGGATCAAATTTTCAAGCAAGTGAACTTGTATCTCGAGACACTCAATTCTCTATTTTGAGGGTATAATTTCAATTTAATAGTCCTTGTGATTTTAGTCGTAATTTACTTTTATCAAATCGATCTCAATTTTCAGGTGACCACAGTGATGTCTCTAGAATCACCCCTGAAAAACCCTAACTGACCGAGTCTGTATTACTACGTTCTGATTTTTTTTTATTTTATATTTTAATTCAATGTTGATTTGACTTCTGTTGTCGCCGTCGTGATTGTCAGGCGACGGTGTTGCTGGTGCGGAGTCACGGAGTAGGCCTTGTAACTGCCACTCTGTGGAAATTGTGTTATTGGTTAGTAAACATCTATATTTCATCAGATGTATGTGTTTAATAATTTTATATTGAAATTTGTGTCTTAAAACGGTTGGACTAAATATTTAATGTTTGATAGTGACATATATGAAACAAGTCTCGAGGATTTGAATAGTTGATAAGTTGGTATAATTGCTTATATGGATTGTTGCAGAGAGTCCGTTGGTTAAATTATAGGTTGAACGACTGATGTTTGACTTTAATATTATTTTGAAATAAACTGAGATATTTGATAAATAAAAATAAGCTCAATCCTTAATTTGATAGTCATAAGACCGGCATGCCGTAGGGAGTTAGAAGTATGCTTCGACACGCTAGCGCGTGAGGGCCTAGACTTGCTCATTGATATATATGTGTGTGTGTGTGTGTGTGTGGCTTTTGCCAGCTCTGGATGTGACGACATCGCTCTCTGTTTCTGCTTTGAGTCTTCAGACCAACTCTAATATTTTGATCTCTGCCCCGATTTGCTATTTGTACTAGGATGGGCAAACAAACCATAACAATTACTCTGTTATTCTAAAATTTTTCTTTGAATTATATTATTCTGTTAAATTTGATATTCTTTTAATCTGAATGAACTAATTTAAGTTTGCTAAATTATGTTATCGGCTAAAATGTGAATTGAAGTATGTTATATCTGAAATATTAAATCTGAATAATATAGATTCTTATCATATCTGTTCTGAAACTCTGAAATAAATGGATTTAGTCACCTGGTGGAACCTTTAATGGTCATAACACATAACTTCCATGAGTAAACATTTGGTAATAAATTACTCTACATAATCTATTGATTGCTTTGAAACTTCTGTCTGATTGTAAGTATTCTAGTGTCGAATTCTAAGTTTAAGTTGTATCCTTTAGTGGTCCACTCAGTAAAAACATGGTTAATTTGAACTAGTAGTAAATTTCTAGAACCACAGTATTTCAATCTGAATGAATTGACTAATAACTGCAACCCTAAATTTGAATTTTGGCTAAATACAACACGGTAAAGTTGCAGAATAATAAGTGTGTTAATCCGGTGATAATTTGAGTTGAAATTAGGTTCCTAGAGGTCTTTTTAGGCTCGTAATAAGTTTTGTAATAATCAAGCAGTGGGTTCGGAAAGTTGCATCGAAAATTTGACTTCAACTTTAGCAGCCTAAAACTTGACCACAAGTATGTTTACACCTTCTCACCGGATTGTCCTTGCCTTAGAATAACAAATAGAATTGGCTAGTCTAGATGATACACATTGAACTTTGATTAAATTTACTGAATTTGGAATGCTACTCAAATGATATAAATTTGGCATTCATGTGAGACTTTGTAAATTGAACCTAGTAAAAAATTAACTGGTTTAGACCCCAACATTTGTTTACACCATTGCTAGAGAGTTATATTGTACCATTTTTTCTAGATAAGAGTTTATTAAGACTTCACCTGATTCTAATCTACCCTGTAATTCAAATATCGGTTAATAAGGGTCCGTAATGACCATAGTGCCCTCTGAGTAATTAGCTATGTCCATTCGAATTTTATCTCCATGTCTGAATTCAATATTAGAACATTCTTGTGCTCAATTACCAGGAAGAAAATCCATTGTGTTAGTAGTAGGGTGCATGAGTTGCTTGCGGTTTACTAAACCAGTCCCCGTGATTGACTTAGTTTATTTTTATTTTTTTTTTAATTTGAAATCCTCTCGTTTGGGACGATCAAAACATATGTGTTTTCAGATTAGTCAGGTGATTCAGCAAGGGAATCCGTGTCGGCATCTAACATTGCGCATTTTGGAAACATCTATGAATATGCATAAACTACATTTTTTCTATGTACTTCTATTTGTATATTTTGATCACACCATGTTCAGACTTGTAAACATTGCTAGTAATTATTTAGTGGGTTTGTTTTAATCTATTTGTTAGATTTTTTTTTTTAAAATTTTAAAATAATTTTTGGAATTGATGAACTATGCTTCGGATTATTATTTTATGAGAGACCTTGCTTATCTAAATTTATTTATTTTCTTTGAAAAATATTATGATATTTAATTTAAATTAGATGAGAGTTTGTTAAATTTAATTTTATTAATTTGTTGTATGAATTTCCGTGCACTACCATTATTTGATGCAAGTTATTTTCCGTTATCTAAGCAAGTGTACTTCAGTTTTATATTTCGTTTTGTCTCCGTAATGTGGTGCTTGGGTCCCTGTAGTCCAATCTGTCGGGGCGGGGTTCAGACGTTACATTAAAGCTCTAAGTTTTCTAGAGACTTTTTTTCATGGACTCTCATCTAATTAAGAGATAGATTTTCTAGCAGTTCATGTGAGGTATGTGATTCCACAACTTCCTACAGTAGCAGACCTCTCAAATACGCTTCTATCTTCACTGACATGGTAATTTTCTCCAATGAAAAGAGGAGAAGGACCAGAAATATGACTTGAGCAAGACATTGCAGAAACATGATTTAATTATATCTAGGGTTTTATTTTTGGTTTTGTGTTTTTTTATTTTCACAAGTCCCTCACAGACCTAATTTGCTCTGATACCACTATTGTAGTTTTTAACATTAAACAAACTAAAAATAAATAGTTTAAGCATCAAAAGAACTCTGATATAAGATACATATATATATATAGGTACAACAACATATAAAACCAACATATTGCATTAAGATTAACACAATTGATAACATATACGATGATTAAAATGGATTGCTTGAACCCATTCACAAAATCAGACTTCTTCATTTTGTGTTTTGTGGACCATCATCACCTGAACTCAAATTCGAAGTTTGTATCAAGGGTAGCATATCAACCTCAGCTTCATACTTCTTCATTCTACAGAGCAGACTCCATATGACTCTTTTTTCTAGATCGTCAAAGTCAGCATCAAACTAATAAAAGAAATCACAACCTTCGGATTCACTCGAGTATGTCATAAACCTTCTTTTGGGTTCACTCAAGTGACTGGTGAGAGTGTGAGTTATTCATTGTTGAGCGTGCTCGAGTGAATAACTCACACTCTCACCAGTCACTTGAATGACGTAGATCAATCTACTGCTAAAGAAATATGATTTTTTCTGTCTAAAAAAATTTATTACCACCAAAATCTGATAATCCATTTTATGTATATACATCACCAACTTATGTTAAAATCAAATGAATCTAAATATTATAAAGCTCATAATCATGACTCCTATACCGGAACCATCCTAACATGACAGTCGGTAAAAGTAGATATAAAATAGCAGACTCTCCATAGTCGTTATAAACCATTACCTTCAGCTGGTTCTTCATTATTTATTTCACAGAATTTTGGGATAATAGCCCATTACGAAATGGCCAACAGGCCCATTAATTTAAATCTTTAGGTCCATGAACGCCCATATTAAGTCAACGAACATTTAATAAAATGAAGTTGGTACAAATAGTACTAGAGTGACGACTAAATTACTCTACTGTATAAGTAAAGGGAATCTAAAACAATGCAAGTTAGATAGATTCATTCAATTATTGAAGCAATGAATTGAAAAACCTCCCATTGACTGACTAAAGTAGCATCAAAAGTCAATACAATAAGCCAATAATCAAACACCAAGCACCAACCACCATAGCATAGCCTTCAAATCTAATTTTTAAATAAATAAATAACTTTGAATCCTCCAAAGAGATTCCATTAAAAACCAATGAGATTCTTGTAGTTACCATAACTACAAGAAACACTAGCCTCTACTTATCAGTCAAGATTTAATTAATTGTGGGGTTGAGAGTCTAGAATAGAAAAGATGGGTTCTCAGTGCCCACCATTTGGTTTCTCAGCTAAGTATTACCACGTTGATGAAGATGGTGGATGTGTTAGACAAAGCAGTTTCTTCCAGGGCAAGGCAGTCCTCAATCAAGGCGTTGGATACTCTGTTATTCTTGGATTTGGTGCTTTCTTTGCTGTTTTCACTTCTTTTCTGGTATGTTTATTCTATTATTAGTCTTTAGTGATAAGCCTTTTCACAATATTAGTATATGTGACAAAGTGAAGTGTTGGACAGGTTTGGTTAGAGAAGAGATATGTAGGGTCTCGGCACACATCAGAATGGTTCAACACAGCAGGCAGGAATGTGAAAACTGGTCTTATTGCTAGTGTCATTGTTTCTCAGGTTTGAAATCTTCATCTTCTTTACTTTTGTAAGTATATAATAACATATATATATATATATATATATATATATATATATATATAAAGTACACTTCAATGGGTTCAATTTGACTTATGTATGTAGTGGACATGGGCTGCTACAATATTGCAAAGTTCAAATGTTGCTTGGGAGTATGGAATCAGTGGACCTTTCTGGTATGCAAGTGGAGCTACAATTCAGGCATGTTGATTTTGATCGACTTGATTTGATTCATGAGAAGATATTGTTTAGTAACCGTTAGTGTGTATATCCAAATAGGTGCTTCTTTTTGGTATAATGGCAATAGAGATCAAAAGAAAGGCTCCTCATGCTCATACTGTCTGCGAAATTGTCAAAGCTCGGTCTGTTAAACATCTGATCAACTTCCTATATGTTATGAATTCTGCACCCGATTTCCATAGAAGAAAGGAAGCTCAAACTTCTGTTCTTTTCTTCTATGACCATTCCGGGCTTGTGTTTAGACCATTGGTGTACTAATATGAGAGACAACATTTTGTTTTTGAGCTCAGATGGGGCACAGCTGCGCACCTGGTTTTTCTCTGTTTTTGCTTTTTGACAAATGTCATAGTGACTGCAATGTTGCTGCTTGGAGGATCTGCTGTTGTGAATGCTCTTACTGGGGTTAACATTTATGCTGCTAGCTTCCTTATACCGCTTGGAGTCATTGTTTATACACTAGCTGGAGGATTGAAAGCCACCTTCTTAGCTAGCTATATACATTCTGTTATAGGTAATCTTTCAAATCTCTTGTGAATATATTTGTTTCGAGTCTGAGATTTGATGTTTATATGTATGTGTTTGCAGTGCATGTGGTGTTGGTCATATTTGTGTACTTAGTTTACGCTGCGAGCAGTGAGCTTGGTAGTCCTAGAGTTGTATACAATCGCCTGCTTGAAGTCGCGAGTAAGTCAAGAGTCTGTCAAGAGCCGTTCACACATAATGGGCAGTCTTGTGGTCCTGTGACTGGTAACTACAAAGGTTCTTATTTAACAATGTTGAGCTCTGGAGGGCTTGTTTTTGGTATAATCAACATTGTTGGGAACTTTGGAACTGTTTTTGTTGACAATGTAAGTTGTTTTGCTGGTGTTGTTACTGTGAAATATACACATGATATGCTATGCTGATGTTTGAAAGGTATGCTATAGGGGTATTGGGTGAGTGCTATTGCTGCGCGACCTTCTTCGACTCATAAGGGGTACTTGTTAGGAGGCCTCGTGTGGTTTGCTGTACCGTTCTCTTTAGCAACATCGCTTGGTTTGGGAGCGCTGGCACTGGATTTGCCTTTGACAGCCAGTGAGGCTAGTCATGGACTTGTACCTCCTGCTACTGCTATTGCATTGATGGGCAAAGGAGGTTCTGTTCTCCTTCTCACTATGCTATTCATGTAAGTTGTGGCTTAAACACTTTAGAACACAACTGTTCGATAAAATTAAGGTTCTTTCACATGTTCTGATAACTTCTTGCTTCTGTTGTGTGTACCGATGAGCAGGGCAGTGACATCTGCAGGTTCATCAGAACTAATTGCAGTTTCTTCACTCTGCACATATGACATCTACCGGACTTACATAAACCCTGATGCAACTGGGAAAATGATTCTGAAAGTTTCGCGGGCAGTTGTCTTATGTTTTGGATGCTTCATGGGATTGCTAGCGGTGATACTAAACAAAGCTGGAGTTTCATTAGGTTGGATGTACCTCGCGATGGGGGTGCTCATTGGCTCTGCTGTCCTTCCCATCGCGTTTATGCTGCTATGGAGAAAGGCTAACGCCTTTGGCGCCATTGCTGGAACTGTCATTGGCTGTGTTCTGGGCATTATAACATGGTTGTCGGTCACCAGCATCGAGTATGGACGAGTAAACCTAGACACAACAGGTAGAAATGCACCAATGCTTGCAGGAAACCTTGTGTCTATACTCACCGGAGGGGCTATTCATGCTGTGTGCAGTTTCTTGCGGCCTCAGAACTATGATTGGGAAACTACTAAACAGATCACAGTAGTTGAAAAGGAGAAAACAGAGTTGCCAACAGAAGAATTCCAAGAAGAGAAACTTATCAAAGCAAAAACTTGGATAGTTAAATGGGGTGTTGGTTTCACTGTTGTGATTGTGATTCTTTGGCCTCTTCTGTCTCTACCAGCAGGTAAAATAAATACTTTTCACTACTAAGCTTTCTTTCTAATAACTTCCCAAATAGAATCGAATACTCATTGTTTACTCGCTAAGATACTGAATCAAAAGAGCTAAAATCGAATAACAGGCAATCCAACCGAGGTTTATGACATTATACATACCTAAAGAATGTTAAACTTCTGTCACTGCAGGTAAATACAGTTTGGGTTACTTCACATTCTGGGCTGTGATTGCTATTGCCTGGGGCACAATTGGCTCGTTAGTAATAATAGCACTGCCTTTAATTGAGAGCTGGGAAACAATCCAAAGTGTGTGTCTTGGTATGTTTACAAATGACAGACTCATGGAAAAAGTTGAGGAAATGAACATTAAACTACACACAATCATGTTGGCAATACCTGAAGCTGAGAGAAGATACTTGCTTGAACAAGAGAATGTGAAAAACAATGAAGCATCTAAGCGGCAAAATTGATTGTGAAAATCATACTCATTTATATAAGCAAAAGACAATTCACATGGATCATTAGTTCAAGGCATGTAAAATAAGCAATTGATACACACTAATGGAACTGTGAAATCTAGAATATGGAAGGGTTATGAATCCAAATGGTTCCTTATTTGAAGCCTACTTTTAACTCTATTTCACTAGAGACTAGTGCAGATAAGGATTCACATTAACTTTTCAAAACATCCTCACCATCTCTCAGTACAAGTGCTTGAACTAAACCTAGCATAGAAACCAAGAATCCCAATTCTACAGCAGAGCTATCATTTGACTAAATCCTTAACAAAGAATTGTTATGCTATACCAATTTTAATCTTTCAAATTAAAAAATTGACATATACAATGTGTTGTCTTTTATCTATGTCCTTCATCCTAAACGAGGTCTTCTATACAAGTAACCACCATCTACAGCTCTAAACATGGGGACTCTACCATGAAAAACTTGACAATTGCAGCCAAAAATCATTTGGTAAAAGGTCTTCAGTGGAGAAAGTGAAGAACCTGAATTTGTGCAGCTTGGTGGTGCACAAATGTTGACAACTCTGCAAAAGTTACTCCCCATTTATTAGCAACATCAAGGTGGCGAAAATATAGCATTCTGTTACTAGGCGGGGGTGTGATCGATGTAGAAAATGATCTTCAATAGCATGGAGTAAAACCCAGATTGATTAAAAGTAAACCAAAATCGTGAATGCTTGACCCGATTCTTTCCTTAGTGATTTTGTCTCTGAATATGGAAGTTTGGTCTTGGCTTATCAACATCAATACCATCTTTCTTGGCGGATGAAGTAGGTGTTGCTTTCTCTTTCATGGCTTCCTTCTCTAGTTTCTTTTTCTCCGCATCAGCCAGCTTTTCATTTTCCTCTCGTGACTTTTTGAACAACTTGACAAAGACAACCAAAATCTGTGTCACTGCAATTATGAACAGTTAACTAACAGATCAGCACAGGTTATTTCAAACGAACACTTAAACAATGAACAGCCAAGCAAAAATATCTTTTCCCTTCATACTGTTAGTTTTTCCACAGTATGATATATGCAGACCAGTAAGTAGTGAATTAAAATATACATGCTTTCTGAATATTGTCACTAAGTAGGGAATTAAAATAATCAAATTGTTCCCACATCTCTAAAAACATTGCTAAAAACCTGGATAAAATCAATAAATATGAAAGCAATAGAAAATTTTGAAAAACTCTTTCAAGAAAACTTATTTAGTGAAAAAGGAAAAAGGAAAATTATTATATATATATGATAAATGAAACCTTGCTCAAAAGGGCATCTAGCTGGATCCTCCCCGAAGTATTGGGACAACGAATCTGCATTTCTTCCCTGAAAGACAATATGTTCCAACTTCAAACCAGCAGCAAAAAACATATCTGGTAAGTAGAAAGAGTGACAGCCTGGAACACTCACCACTTCAGAATACAAGGAAATAAGAGACCTTACTTCTGCTTCAGCTGTGTCAAGGAATTGCTTCAAAACCTGAAAGTAAATTTTACATATGCAAGGTATTTAGAACTACATATTTCCAAATACATGCAACAAACAACCTTTGCATCCAACAATATTCATGCCCATCGGAAATTAACATAAAAGGACACTACTAAACCACAGTACTATTTAGGAGAGATGTCTATCACTTGCAGCGCAGCATAAACAAAACTCCATATTTGAGACTATGAAATCAATAAATCAGTAGTCTTATATAGAGATGCAGACCACAACAGAATTCGCTAGTAACATTATACATGCAAGCCCAACCTTGTATTTGTTGCTGTTGCTATTGCACCGAGCAGTAAATATAAGTTCACAATATATACACACGCCCCATAAGTTCTTGGCAGCATCCACTACTAAATATGGATGAAAGCAAACACCATGGTCTCTCCAGTAGATCAATTAAATATGCTAACAATCACTCAAATACATCTAGATTAAGCCACCATAAACAGAAAAAACAGCTTCTTTCTTAAGGTTTCTATGATTTATTTAGTTTCCAAGTCTAATAAAGATTCTTTAATGAAGCAAAGAAAGACTAACAGTTACTCACCTTTTGGAAACCCACAGAAATAGCACCATCATTATCTGAAGCCAAGAGTTCTTGCTCAACCTTTTCAAGGCCTTTGCTTACAGCTTGCATTTCTTCAGCCAATGATTTTAGTTGAATCTACACATTCATAAGATGTTGTCAATGCATTGAAAATACAACTACTTGGTCATGTAATGGCACTAAATCAAAATGTTCGCACTAAGAAGCTAGCAAAGCATACCTTGGATGCAGCTTCCAAATGAACAAGATCCTTGTCAAAATCAAGCAACTCGGGCATTTTCTCAGCAATAAGCTAGCCACAGAACGAAAAATGAATCACAAAAAATGTAAACAACTATCGCAAAATAACCTACAAGGAAATTCGAAAGAGCAGGAGAATAGCCAAAAGAAAGGAAAGCTCAGCAAGAAATACTATTTCAGAAGCTTGGGTTGTCCTCAAGCAGGACACTACAGCCTTAGTGCAACAGTTCACCTTTTTACATTAGATTAACGTAATCTTTCATGCAATAACTCTTAAGTAGAAAAAGGTTTTATGGATGGCATGTTTGCTACCACTCACTAATGCTTGTAAGACATGCAATAGAATGAACAACAGCATTGGAAAATAAGAGTGTTTCCAGCAGGGGTTAAGCTAGCACAATTAATAAAAGTCAGTAAGCACTCTCCATTCTAATATAGAAAAAAGGCATTCGATGATAAAACATAAAATTTTAAAATAAAAAATTCAGTTCTTGATCATTGAATGTTTATGTAAATACCAAGTTAAAACATTCTACCTTGCACAAATAATGCATGAGAGTCATTTTGTTATTTCTAGCACGAGTATCTGATAACTTAAGAAGGCTGTCCAATTTGAACCCTACAGCAGATCCTGCAAATCCAAATATAACAAACAAGAAAAAAGCAGGCATTAAAAGCATTTAACAGTAAAACAAAATAATAACCAGTTTGAAATAAACAAAGGGGTACCTCGTGCAGTGCCTTGATTTAAAGCATTTCCTAATGTGAGAATTGTCTGCATTATCTGACGCAATTTTGCAGATTCTTTTACCTGAAATTGAATATAAGAAATTTAAGACACGGGATACATAATTCTGGCAGAAATCATAAATTCTGACATTACCTCTCTTGTGGCATGGTTAATTGTATTCAAATTACGTCTCAAATCCTCAACCTTAACAAAAAGAGAGTTAGTACCAAGGCCAAAAGCTAGCAATAATAAGAGGGCTTAGGACATAAATAAACATCCAAACCTGACTAGAAAAGGAGATCTTGAAGGAAAATACTCGTAACTTGGGTTCTACTCGTGGAACTTTCATCAACTCCAGGAAAAACTGTGAAATTGACAAGAAAATATATTAACTATTAGATAATACAGAACACACATGAGCTTTTTATTAAATGTAGACCAACCAAATCCCCTGGACTGTTAAACTTTGGTCCAACACCAGCTTGCTTATATATACTTTTAAAGGCCAGCGGGTATTTAAGGGGATTTAGAGCAAACACAATAAGCTTTTTCTTGGGGGCAGTTTCTAGGATGAAGAGATTCTATAAAACACATGCTGACTATGCATATGTGAGCATGAGAACATTTGTTGAGTAAATTAGGTCTCCCTTTTTGTTAGATTAAAGCAATTCCATTCAATTGCAAACTTGATTTTTTATCACTATTTCATATTACAGATTGAGATTACCTAGATTATAAAGCTAGTTGCCATCTAATTCCTATCCATGCTGAACTCTAGACCTAATGTTTCTGGAACTGTAAAACATAAAGCATCGAAACATACCTTTTCACATTTTCCAAGCATTTCCTTGTCACCTGTATAATTCTGCAAAAGATAGACAATAGGCGAATTAATTTTTTTATATTACTTTATTTAGTTTATTTCCTTCTATAAGAAAAGAAGAATTTTGTATTTTTACAATTTACCAAAAAGATAGCTACTAAAAGGAAAAAGCAACTGCAAACCACATAGACATCCAGAAGAAATGTGATTGATGAGGTGACAGTTATAGCCATTAAAACAAATCTCTGCTATATAATCTGATACCTAACCAAGCTCTGAATAATAAAATTGTTCAAACAATACAACCCCCAATTTAAGAACCAATCATAAGACTATAATATGTTCATTGTCAATATGATGGAATCAGTTAATATGATAGAATAATATTACAGCAGCAAGAAGAGCTATTGCTAGTTCTTGTGATTAAGAACTACTTTGAATTACAAGAGAAATGGAGGATTTTCGAGACTCCCCCTATCTGAGGCTCAAAATTTCACTCACAACCAAGATGATTTTCTGACCTCTCCATAGGTTATTTATTTAATAGCATAGTTTACTAGGGCTGCCCAAAAAACAAAACAAATAACAGAATTATTCCCACCATAAACATTCCTGCTCCCTGAACTCACTACATGGTCCCACAGCTTCTAACTAACTCTCCATTTACATATTTACTCTCGAGCTTTCCTTCCTAGTGCTAGTATAGAACATCACTAATGGAGGTTTACCTCATACTTTCACGATCCTGAGATAAATTATAAGTCAAATTTGAAGTTTATACAATATCAAAGAAAAAGCAGGCGAAAGATGTCATGAATCAATCTAAGCCCATATTCTGTCCATACTAACAAAAGTAAACACTCAGTCATTTCCAATTATCGAGAAACCAAAGAACTTGACCAAGATAAAAACCACAGCATTGAACTTAAAAATGTAAATGCATATCCAGAAAGAAAAATATTCGAAAGAAATGTAGGGTACCTTCAGTGTTTCCATTTCTTCTTTAGTCGGGCAGAACTTGATTAGGTTGTCAACTTGGTCACTGTCAAGAGCTGAAGAATCCAAAGCTAGAACAGCTTTCTAAAAAGAAAAAGAGAACCATAAATCAGAGATTCTCAACCATAAAATGGAGCCACAAAGAAGGATATGGTATATAGACATGGAAAATTATAAACTTCAATGAATCACCATACCCAACTACCTCGAAATCTATTCCCTGTACAATACGCATCACCTGACTTATCGTTAAACTAACAGTGTAAAAAAATTGACAAGCATTACCAAGTGTCACAAAATTGTGGCACTTCAACTTAGAGCACATATACATCCTGATAGAACACTTTGACCCTAAAGCATAAGGATAAATGCTACAATTATCAGAATCCTAGCCTTCCACTTTCTAAAAGAGAAGTACCCTTTGAACCATAACTAAATAGTAGTGGCTGATCTACATTCTACCATAAAGAAGAGGAATACCCATGGCAATACCGTAAACAAGGAATGGATAAGAATTTAAGAACCCTACAGCAAGTTCACAAGCAATAAACAGGAGATGTGAGCTTACCATCATATCCGGCAGAGGAATCTTTATCTTTGTGAGCATTATTTCACAGTTATAAGCTCTGCGCAGGTCAATCTATCAAAACACAAAGAACAAGCTGATTTACAAATACAGTCACCCATAATACAAAATTCAGAAATAAAATGAATATTTCCAAAACTTTTAACACTTCCAAAAGAAACCATGTTGCCACCTAGATCTTGCTCTGGCATGTTTCTACCTGTGATGGAAAGCATATTAAAACAGTCTCTAGGGATACAATTTGATTTTTACTGTAATAGGCTTATCTAATAACACCAGTTTGACCTTAAATCTACAGAAGTTCAATTATTTACCAATCTCCATTATTATATTGGGTTATTTCCAAAAACACCCCATTTTTTCAAACGTTTCACTTTGAGCACCCGGTTTTGAAAATTTGGAAAACCACCCCCAAAATCAAAACTACTAGTGGTTTTTGGTAATTTTGTGAGTGGTTTTAGTGTTTTATGAGTAATTTTGATTTTAGGAAATTTCCGAATCTCTAAATTAAACATATAGAATTTCAAAACCACTCAAACAACACCAAAACTACTCACAAAAATACCAAAAACCACTAGTGGTTTTGATTTTGGGGGTGATTTTCCAATACTTTCAAAACCGGGTGCTCAAAGTGAAACGTTTGAAAAAATGGGGTGTTTTTGGAAATAACCCTTATTATATTTACCTTCTCCAAAGTTTTTGACAAATTTTAACCCACTGCAACTGACCTAGGCAACTTATCTGGTCAAATAGTATTCACCCAATACCACAGTCATCTATGGAAGTAAGAAGAAGGGTCAATAGACATTTCTGTATTTTGTGAAAATATCTTTTTTTTTTATTACATTATAATCTACAAATGCAATAACCTCTGTAAAGAAGAAGTTAAAGTAACAACTATACCAATTGCACTTTATCAGGTTTGCTGATACTAGAACCACGTCGGCCTCCAGCTTTGTTGGTTGCACTAGTATCTGACTGTGCTGAAAACAGAGTTTCAAGTTCTGTTATATCGATTTCAGGTGCCCTGTAAGAGATTCAGTGATATATCAGGTGAAAGTAAGAATGTAGCAAGAAAAAGATTATTAATATATAAATTACAAAAGAAACACTATATCTGCACATAATCTACTCAACTGAAGAGAGAGTAAAAGGCATCATTTACTTAAAAGGGTACAAGAATATCTTGTCCACTATAGAAGAGATACTATATTTTCATCTCACTGATGTAATGCAATTCGAATATTGATAAGCATACAAAACGCAAAAATACAGAACAAACATATAATGTTAAAAATATTCTAGGAATCTGACACTTGCAACAATTTCTCAAAAAAGCTAAAGAAATCATTTTGATAAAAGGGCCATCATATAGAAAGTATCAAGTATAAAGTTTTCTTTCACCTTGATTGATTTTCCTGTTTCTCAGAATCAGCCCATAAACTTCCTTGCATTGCTCGAGTTACCTTCACCCAATGCAAGGGCTTTAAAGAAGATTTCTTGGGGACATTATGAGACCCTGCAGTAGGTCGTCCTCTACCTTGGCTGGTTTGTGCTGGATTCACTTTCCCCCTTCCAACAGAAGGGGGCGGTGGTGGTGGAACATTTGAACTCTTCATCCCAGGTGGTGGAGGAGGAACTGGTGCTGTCCCACGGCTTGGAATGGGTGGAGGAGGAGGAGGAGCATTAGGTGGTTTAGGTGCAGGCGGAGGAGGTGGAGGGATTGCACCAGGCTTTCCTGGTCCCGAAGAAGGTGCAGGTGGAGGTGGAGGGGGTCTAGGTAAATTACCAGAATTTTGGCCTAGAGGAGGAGGTGGTGGAGGGGGAGGGGCTCTAGGTACATTACCAATGTTACGACCTGGTGGAGGAGGAGGTGGAGGTGGTGCTGATGGAACTGAATTAGTATTGATTTTATTAGCTGTGCCCGGCGGAGGAGGAGGTGGTGGTGGTGGGGCTACAGGAATAGATTTGGTAGCTGTTTTACTAATGCTCAAAGGCGGAGGTGGTGGAGGTGGTGGAGCAATATGAATAGATCCAGTAGCCGCATTGTTAGATGTGCTTAAAGATGGAGGAGGAGGTGGTGTTGGCGGCGGAGGAAAAGCTGGTTGACTAGTTTTAAGTGTAGGAGGAGGAGGAGGAGGCGGGGGTGGGGGTGCAGCTGGTTGGACTTTAGAAGAACTATAAATAGGAGGAGGTGGTGGGGGTGGGGGTGGGGGTGGCACAGTAGGCTTTATGTCGTTAGAGGACACAATCGAAGAACCTTTACTATCGGAAGTAGGTAGAGATGGGGGCGGTGATGTAGCATTGCTACTGGGAAGTAAAGGTTGTACAGAATCTCCTTTGGAAACGTCTGAGGAAGGAAGGGGTGGAGGTGCCAATGTTGATGAATCAGTACCAGCAGAAGCAGCATTTTGTAATGAAGAAGGTTGATACAAAGGTGGAGGTGGTGGTGTCGGGGCTGGAACATTATTATCACCAGAAGAAGAAATTGCAGAATTTGTTGGGATTGGTGCTTGGGAAAGAGGATGTCTAAAAGTTGATGAGGGTGGGGAACTGGGTGGAGTTCTCTGAGTTGAAACTGGCGATTGATGATGGTCAGATGATGGAAGAGTTTCAACATCTTGATATATAGCTTCTGAAGAATGAATCCCGCAATGTGGACTGTCAGTTTCAGAAAGTAAGATCACTGAATCACCTGCACTTGATAATTTTTCTGTATCTGCAATTGACTTAGGAAATATATCAAATGCTTCATCTAAACTATCAGAAATACTGGATGCATTATTTTCTTCCTCAGAATCCACTGGTGACATATATGGACTTCCTCTACCATGCAGTCTTGACAAATCTTTAACATCACTCAAAACAGAAAGTTGTTTAAGAAGCCAAAAGGCAGCATCTTCACTGTTATCAACCCACTCAACCCCACTAAAAAGCTCTTGCACCCTAGAAAAGGCTTCAATAGGCAATCCCCCTTTCTCCTCTCCATTTAATATTGTAGTTGGTGGCTTTATTGGGGAAATATTCTCAACTTCTCCAAACAAAACCTGGAGAATTTCCTTATTTAAGAATATGTTCAGAGGAAAATAAAAATAAAACAAGAAGTTTCGAACTATGACAAATAAAACAGAATGCCTAAAATCTGACAGAAGTTTAAGGCTGCAGGCAGATCCAGATAAACACAAAAGTGGTATACATGTTTTCAACACATCTTAAGAAAGAAAAGTTATATGCTTCTCCTATCCAAGAACAAAGGTGAAGAACGTATGTTACCTCTGCACGGAAGCCTTTTGGATACCGGTCCTTTGAATCCCAAAGAATGTCCAAGTTCTCAGAATTTAGCATTAGAATGTTGGATCGGATGAATGCCGTGTTAAACATTACTCGAAACATCATAACCTCTCTCTCAGGATCCAAGTCAAAATGGACACACTCCAACACAACATCTCCTTGTACTAAACATTGTAAGTCTATCTTAATCACATCACAGTCTGCCTGCAGAAGATAAGATCCATGTTGCTTGCTGGTTAATGCAAATTAAAAGCAACTATACAATACAAAGCACCAAACAGCAACTCTCACCTGACGATAAGAACGAAGGGTCTTGTTCTTCTTGGACATGGAGAAAAGCATCTGAGTTGAAAGCCCACCCTTACTATGGCGATTCCTACCAAAAATACGGATCATAGGCCTGCACCCATTTCGAGTATCAAAGTTTGGAATGGCTCGAAGAATAACGCAGTCCAAAGAAAGTGCTCTCTCTGGAGGTGGCCATTCTGGAGTAATGTTTCTCCTAGCTATATACTGAAGATAGCGAAGCTGAGAAGGAAAGGGATTTAAAGGAGACAAGAGCTGCAAGAAACCTTTTGGAGCCTCACGGTGAACAATTTCAAGGGTCCTACGCTCTCCACTGTGCAACTTCCTGAAAATCAGAAAACTAGCTAAAAGAAACGCCAATAGTGGCCAACCTCCTCTCTCACAGTGTAGAAGGACAATATTATGATGATTCCCAAGCAAAAGCCAACTCTCACAAACTCGAAGAAAATGTTGAATCAATGACAATGGAAGAAGAGGACAACCCTCATACTGTCGTGGATAATCCATCACAGTGACATCATAATCACATAATATTTCAGCAAACTGACTCCGCTTCTCACCCTCACGAAAATTAAATGCAAGAAACGATGACTCAGGGAATTCTTCATGTAACTCAGTCAGAATTTCACTCAAATATATTTGGTACATCCCATCCGGCAGGACTTCAGTCGAGAAACACGAATCAAAAACTGCAATCAGAACCAAACATAATCACATCACAATTCACGCCGCATAAAACCAACACACATCAAAAACAGCAAATGCAAGAACACAAACCATATACTCTTTCAACAAACTCCAGCAATCCATCAGGCGGTCTTTTATAAAAGAACCTACTGAGTAACGACATTCTGCCAATTCAATCACCCTCCCTCACCTGAAAATGCAATAAATAAAATAAAATAAAAAAGCAACAATAACAATCTCAAACCTTCAAAACCAATATTCATCAATAATAATACACTCAAATCCAAGACTAACATTTCTTCAGTTTCTATAAACTCAATAAGCTCCAAATCCAAAATTCAAATTCCAAAACCTAAAAATGCTAAAACTTCCTTAAAAAGACATGAAATACAGCTAAGTGAGCAAAATTTTGACCATATTCTCTCCTCTCATTTAGCAAATGAGAGAAAAACCAAAACAGAAAAACACAATTAAAATCAAGAATCAAGTGAACAAGTTCATAATATTTCGCATAGCAATCTCAGATTATCAGACCAGCACTGGAAATTGAAAGCGAACAATAAAAAAATTCGAAAACAAAAGAAGCTCATTAGTTAGACAAATTGAACAAACCTGAAAGAAAAGAGAGTTGATTTAAGAGTTGCAGTGAAGAGCGATGTCGATATAGCTGTTGCTGAAGCTACTTGTTCTTCTTCTTCTTCTTCCCGTTCTATTTTATCTTTCATTTCAAGTTTTGAACTTTCAAGTTCAAAAGCAGTGATGACGTGATTTTTTCTGAACTGAATTATTTCTCTTGATTTCGGTGGCAATTTTATTGGGCCTAAAGCCCAATTAACTTGGGCTAGATTTTGGTTAGTATACACCTCTGAAATTTTATCCGTATGGATTGCACTTGGAAAGTATTCCACCGGCTGCCATGAAGTTAGTCGAATCAGGTCACACCAACTATTTTAGCTTTAAAATTCGATTTAAATTAAATTTCTGATTCTAAACTTTAACCAATCCCATTTAAAATTTATAATTGTTTTAGGGGTCATTTACATTAGGTCTAAAATAAAATTAAAAAAATATTTTAAAACAGTATTAAATTTTCTACACCGTTTTCATCGAACCAATTTACATATTTATCCTTTTATATTAAAAAATAAAAAAATATATATTTAATTCTTTTAAAAGATAAAAAATATTAGTTATGTTATTCATTTTAAAATTTTGAATTTAAATATAATATTAACAAATTTACCCCCACAAAATTTAAGAATGGTTTCCAACAAATTTCAAAATGGTCCTATCCTTATTGGAAAAAAAAATCCACACTTCAAGAATCCAATATTCCAGAATCAATACTTTAATACTGTAATCAATTTGCCGCTCACCAATCTCTAATCATATTTGCACATAACTTTCAACTAAATAACTGAAAGCTCTTCTTACATTGTTAAGAAAAGATACGTTTTACAAGTTATTACAATTTTGAGTGTGGTGGGAACGGTTTTATTTATGTACGGGTTTAGGATATATGATTTTTGAATGCATAATAACATCAATTAAGACAGTGAGTGGTATTTTGAATCAATTGTTAGGTGTTTAAGTCCAATTTTACGAGGCTTGGTTTACATTATCGAATTTTCATTTTTCAGCTGTTTTTCGATGCTCACACCCAGGAAACAGGCTAATTTAAGCTATGTTTCCCGGTCTTCAAGACTAGGAAACAGCCCAGCTAGTTCCTGGCTTCCAAGACTGGAAAACAAAGTTTAAATTGATCTGTTTTCCGAGTTTGAGCACCAAGAAATATCTAAATTTTATTTATATATTATGTTTTTACTTGCATAACAATTTTATTTTTTTTTTAAATATCCGAAATGAGATTTAAAAAAAACCTAGTGTACTTTAAGGTGGATTGGGTTGAAGGCGGGTGCAAGGGTGGAGAAATGACCATTATGCTATTCTTGATACCAATATTTTACTCTTCTAATTGATAATAAAACTTTATTCAAAGTTGGAGACGGAAGCTACTTGAGAATATTACCATATATTCATTGACAACAAGTTACACAATAGATGAATACCAAATTACAGATGTGAAGATTTCAATTTGAGATGGGGATCAGATATAACATATATAATTATTTGTTGACACCATTGCAAAAGACTAAAGACTTATTGTACAAGTCAATGAAGCTAAAATTTGACAAAATGAGTGAACCACACAAGTGAAAAATATCTAAGGATCTACCATTGAATCCGGATGTCATATCGTTTAAGTCTAATTTACTGTAGAGATATTATTTTAGTTGTATATATCACTTGTATTATGATGATCTATAAGAATAGTTTCTCCATTTTTTTATAAAATAAATTGTATTTGGGATAAAAGAATGATATAAAAAGGCTTTGGGGTGTTTTTGGCACAATTTAATAGAGAAATATATGTTTCCCGGTTATGAGAATAAACTCTTTCCCAGTTCTGAAGGTCGGAAAATAAAATATTTAGTTTCCTGGCTATTAGACCAGGAAACAGTTCATTTTGGGTGTTGTTTCCTAGTCTTCAAGCCCGAGAAACACTGATTTCTCTCACATTTGTGTCTTTTTCGCACCAATATTTTTCTCATATCTTTTACAGACATTTTGATGATATAGATTTGGTTTCCCTTAATCCCAAATGTGCATTTTCCGGTGTTGAGGGCCTCAAAATAAGACAAAAATATAGAGGCATAATTTGCCTTTTTCTCGATTTATAATAGTAGGAAACATGCAACAATTATATTTGTTTTCTGGTCTTAAACACTGGAAAGTTTAGTTACTGGTGACCTAAAATCAATTAACAAACATTTATAGGCAAACATTTCAAATGAATTGTAAACGTTGATACAATATCATTGTCATCACAATTACTTTGCTAAATGATCCATTTATAGTCTACAATTTCATACATCAGTAGAAATCATTACTAAATGAAATAATTACTTAGTTAACACTATTTCTTTATAATAAAAAATGTCACTATCATCACAATCTCCTCATGATCATCCTCATCCTCGTAATTTGTCTCTACCTTATCATCATCAATCTCATGTTCCTTACCCATCTCCTTCTCCTAACCAATCTCTTTTACATAAAATATATAGTCTCAATTCTGACCTTTCTTGGGTAAATCATCTTCCTCAGTCGAATTCTCCTATGAATGAATATAGAAAAAAATATATGAGTGGTGTAAACAAGAATTGGAAAATACTATTTTCTGGGCCTCAAAACTGGGAAATAGTTCAAATATTTATATGTTTTCCTCTCTAAAAGACTAGGAAATTATTATTGTAGAGTGTTTCCTAGTATTTAAAACCGAGAAATAGTTGAAATAAGATTCTATTTTCTGGTATGGTATACCAAAAAGCATATGTGGAATAAATATCTTTCCTAGTAGACTATACCAGGAAACAGATCAATTTGTCAACTACTTCCCGATTTTAAAGGCTTGGAACCAGACCTTAACAATAGTTTCCTAGTATTCAAGACTGGAAAACATATTCAAATTTGAACTGTTTCCTGGTCTTAAATACCAAGAAGCTACTAGACTTTAATAGTAGTTTTTCGGTATTCTAAGACCGGGAAGCAAATTCAAATTTGAATTGTTTCATGGTCTTGAATACCGGAAAATCATTGCAAACTAATATCGTAATTTAAATATAAATATCACATGAGCGACTTGTCTACTTTTAACACAAACATCACAAATTCACTCTTCACCCCTAAAATTCAGACATCTAACACTTTAAAGTAACCCGAACACCCAATCTTAGCAAGAATTCAAAATAAAGTTTATAATAACCTCGCTCTTCTGCTTTTGTTTTGATTTACTAGGGTTAGTAGCTACTTTAAGTTTCTAAAATCCTTATTTTCCTTTATTTGTTTTTTCCATGGAGAACTTGACGATATTGGTATTTATGAACAAGGATGATGAATCAAAAGTTAAATATGTGAATGAAGATGAGAACGAGAACGATGATGAATTCGAGAGTTCAGAGGTGCAAAAATATTGACGAAAGAATTGTGAGGGTTTATGAACAAGAATGATGACCAATGATGAATAAGAGCAATGTTTCAAGTTGATAATCAATAAGAGGGTGTTGAGAGTGAAGTGGAATCGAGAAGTAAAATCGACATATTGTAAAGACTTGTGTGTTTTAGGGTTTTTGTTGAAATTTTTATTTGCTTTTATTTTTTTAAATTTTAATTTTTTTAGATTTTAATTTTTTTAAGTTGAAGGGTAAATATGAGAATTTGGTTTAGTGAATGTAATTATTGTTTTCAAAAGTTTAAATTTGAATTTTTTTTTTAATGATGGGTCATAATTAGTTTTTTGAATTTTTCTTGGCCTAAAAATGCAAATTATCACTTTTTTTTTGTTTGGATAATTTTCACTTTTGGGTGAAGTTATATTGAAAAAAATTAGTTTTAACCTAACATTAAAAAAAAGTTATAAAACTAAATTATTATAAAATGTTTTTACATATAATGAACTAGTTTGGCATTTTTATCCTTTCTATTTAAAACTAATTAAATAAATAAGTAATTAATTAAATTAAAACACAAGATTAAAATCATTATTTTAAATTCCTACAATACCCCATCCATTACCGTTTGAATTCATTTATCGTTTCCTATTCATCTTCTCTCTCTGAACACAATCAAAATCTCAGTATTACTACCACTCTCAATCTCATTCACTCTCAACCTCACTAACTTACAAGCCTGAGTTTGGCCTACAAGCCTTTTATAGGCTTGTATTATATGTCTGACCTGACATTTTCAAAAGTCTATTAGGCCTAAAAGTCTGTTTAAAAACCTATTAACTGCTATTTATATTTATGAATAAGGTATTGAGCTTTATATTTATGAATAAAATGTTGGGCTTTAAATTTTTAGACAAACATACCAATAAATTTAATAAATAAAAATACACATAAATAATATATGGGCTGGCCTGTAAAGTTTTGAAGGCTTCTACCATAGCTTGAGTCTGACATCTTTAATTAAGGGTTATTTAAAAAAAAAACCCCACTTTTTCAAACGTTTCACTTTGAACCCCGGTTTTGAAAAGTTTGGAAAACCACCCCAAAATCAAAACCACTAGTGGTTTTGGTATTTTTTTTTGAGTGGTTTTGGTATTTTATGAATGGTTTTGAAATTCTATATGCTTTAATTTGGAGATTCAAAAATTCCTAAAATAAAAAATACTCATACAACACCAAAACCACTCAAAAAAATACCAAAACCACTAGTAGTTTTGATTTTGGGGGTGGTTTTCCAAACTTTTCAAAACCGGGGGTTCAAAGTGAAACGTTTGAAAAAGTGGGATTTTTTTTAGAAATAATTCATTTAATTAAATAGACTTTTGAAAAAGTTTGAATCTATCCTATTTTAAATAGGCTAGGCCAAGCCAGACTATAGGCTCCTGAAAGGTCGTATAGCCTATTCCCACCCTTACTACCAGGAAACGTTGGCTTGTTTTGCCTATTTCCTATTATTGATAACCAAGAAATGAGACTCATATTTTCCGGTCATAAAGACCGGAGAAATAAGCAAAATAATCAATAATTTTCTGGTCATCATGATCGTGAAACAATTTTAATGTACGAATAAAGTTGCCAAAAGTACATTTTTCATTTGTAATTGGATAATTATTGACCTTAATACATAATAGACTTGGTAATATATGTTTTATAAATACTTGCTTCCTCATACCGACTTAAGAGATACATTTCTTAGATAGGGTACTGGTACATAGTCCTTGGAAACATAATGTCTTTTGATTTTCAATATGCAATGGAAATATATGCATGTAATGTTGACTTCATTGTAAGCATGTCATATTATCGATTACAAGGGTTAGACTAATAGGAATCCCATCGATTAATGCTTAAATGTATTTGGGAACACATACCAAACTGAGAATTAGTCCTAAATACGAGTGGAATATTTATTAGACATAATACATTGGGCAAGATAAGGTATTTTGATGGTGTCTAAATAAATTGTATTTATCAGATATTAGAAAAAATATATAAATTCAAGGTTATTAATACCAGGAAACTGATGCTTTATTTGCATGTTTCCTAGTCTTGATTATCAGGAAATTGCTTGGAACTTGTTTCTCGGCTGTAAGCACTGGGAAACATGAAAATAAATAAGATGTTTTCGGGACCAAAAAATAGGCTGTAAAAAAAAATACGATTCCGGAACGAAGGTTTCCAACCCTACAATAAACATTGATTCGAAATAACTACTCGACTATGTAGCGGAAATTATCAAAGATCCTAAACTAAATAAAAACATTGATTCTATATAGTCAATGACTCTACACAACAAAAATCATAATAATCATGCATTAAATCCCAATTACGTAAAAAGAAAATATACATTTTAGTCGCAATTGAACAAGAACACTAATGATTGGTTGAAAGATAATTACACATATGATTATCGCTTACAAACAGACAAATTGCATGAAATTACGTAAAAAATTTTGAGTTGCATGGTGTGAGATTAGGGTTCATGCAAATTGGGTTGTTATTATTACTATTATTATTATTATTATGGCAGGGACCTATTATAAAATTGGTGGGGACCTTTTTAGAATTTGTTAGGATCATTTTATAATTTTAAGGGATAAATCCAAAAAACCCATGAAGGTTTGCCAAAATACCCAAAAAACCACACTTGTTTTATAAATACACAAAAAACCACTTTCCGATATTTTTAGTAGATTTTTGATATAATGACCTTTATACCCCTAAAAATAAATCAAAAAACAATATTCAAATTTGATTCTGAGTATGGAATTTTTTTTTTAAAAAATCGAAATAAATAAACTGAACCAATTTATTAAAAATTATAATTTAATATAAAATATTTATATAAAATTCTAACATATTATCTTCTACTTGTTTATATATTTCATTATTTTTCAATTAATACTTGATTTTTTTATTATAAAAATATGATTTTATATAAATTTATAAAATAAAAAAATAAGCGAAGTGTTTAATAGTTAATAATTATAAATATCTTGAAACGAACTCATTGGTTCACAATTTCAATAAATTAATTTTAATTTTCAAAAGTATCTTTTTTAAAATTTAATAACTACATGGTGAACATTTTGAAACAATAATTATATATTTAAAATCAAAATAATTTGAAACAGACCAATCCAAAATAAACAGATTGATTCAGATCAGATTAACATATGTGATTTTTTTTAATTTTTTTTTAACAATTTTTGGTGTTCTTTTAAAAATTATTAATATGTTTAATTTGCAACATTATATAATTGTCCTTGCTCAACATTAAATTTAAAGGTCAAATTAGAAAAAATTGGTTTTTCTCCATTTCTAATAAACTTTAGTGGTTTTTGGATATTTCTGAAACAAGTGTAGTTTTTTTTTTTTTTTTTTTTGGTATTTTGACAAACCTTGGTGGGTTTTTCGGATTTCTCCCTAATTTTAATAATTGAATTCAAAATTTTTTAAAAAGAAAATTCATGACTTTAAATACTATTTTAAATTTTTTATATAATTTTAAATTATTTTTTAATATAGAAAGGTACCATTGTCAATTTGGTCTACTGTAAAAAAAAAACTTTTACAAATAGTTTATTTTTATAAAAAAAATTAATGTTGGTCTAAAAATATTAAATTTTTATATAAAAAGTCCAAATGTACAAATCACCATTTTTTTTTATAATATTTATTCTCATATATTGAGGATTTGGAAAGAGAAAAAAACAATGAAAGATTCATTTGCCACTAGACTACGTATAAATATAAAATTAAAAATAAATAAATTTATTAAATTTAATATATAATATTATATAATTATAATTATATTAATGTTCCAGAATTACTGTTTCTTAGATATCAATTTTTTCGATAATATGAAATATTGTGAAATTTTTTAAAATATCATTTAATTTTAAATTTAATTAATAAATATTATTATATAATAATGTGAAAATATGCATTTTTAGACCTTTATAAAAAAAATAGTTTTAGACCAACTTAAATTTTTTTATACTTTTGAACTTTTTAAAAAAAAATTGTAAAAATAAGCTCGAGGTGGACCGGGAAGTAGAACACCAGGAAACAGTTATATTTTGTCTGTTTCCTGATGTAGTTTTTGCTTCCCAGTCTGATTTGCCCGGGAAGCAAATTAAGACCGGGAAGTAGGGGTACTACGGTCATTTTGGTCTATTTTCTGCAAAAACTTTTGAAAAAAAGTTTAGTTGTGTAAAAATTTTAATTTTGTTCAAAAATATAATTTTTTTAATAAAAAGTCCAAAAATGCAATGGACCCTATAATAATTATTTTTTAATTTTAATAATTATTATTTAATATTTTATTTTGTTAATTATTATTATTTTAATATTTTATTATCTTAATAAACTATTATTTTACTGTGTTATTGAATTACTAATTATTATCTTTATATTAAGTAATTTTATATGATTTAAATTTTATTTTATAATATTTAATTTAATTAATACATAAATTAAATTCATTTATTTTAATTTGTTTTCACCTATCATGTAGTATATAATATAAAAATTTAAATTCATTAATTTTTTTGGTCATAAATATTACTATAATCTAATTGGCTTTTCAATTGCAGTATTTCTAATTTAATCCTGAATAAATTTTAAATTCTATTTGGAGAATAAAATCAAATTACAATATAAGTAAAGAGGAATAAGATTAAAATAAAATTGCAAAAGAATAAGAAAATCAAATATAAAAAATAAAATAATAAGACCAATAAAAAAAATATAAATAGTAAAAGTTTAATAAAAAAAGAGATAAAGAAAGATAAGTTAAATATATATTTTTTAAAAAATGAATAAGTTTAAAAAAAATAAAGAGATTAAAAATTAAACTATTTTAGATATTTAAAATTTAAAATAAGTAAAAGAGTATTTTTTTTAAAACTAAAATATTACGTGAAAAAATTGATAAATAGAAAATAGCAATGCTCTAATATTATATATTAAATTAAAATTTTATTAATATACTATTAATTACATTTAATTGAAATTGAAGTTGTATTCAATATCTCAAACGTTTTGAACCGTATTTGGAGGTTTGAATAACGTTTTATAAAAAAAAAATGTTCAGTAATAACATTTTGAAGTAGTATTTTTGGTTGAAGTTATGTTCCAAAATAGTATTACATTTCAAAATAACGTTTAACATTCAAATTACGGTTTAAAAAATACTGCTAAAAATAGTTTTCTTCAAAATATAATTCAAAATATTAAATAAATAAATATAGGTAAAATATTAACATGTATTTTATATTTAATAATTATTTATATGACTAATAAATATATTATTACAACCATTAAATATCTTTAGAGCATCTTTAATGTAATATTTTAATTTTATTTTTTTTTATTGTCATTTAAATAAAATGTTTCAATTTCTTTCTTCAATGTTTCATTTAATTGTGAAGATGAGATAGCAAGAAAAAAAATTAACATAATCAACTTGATGGGATTTCAGATACTTTATTCGATATCCAAATAAGCCCAGAGAATTATATATCCTAATTTATCTTTTTTATTTAATTTTCTATTTAAATTTTAAAATATTTTTTATCCAATTTCATATCTACTGTATGTTATAAATAAGTGTTATTCAGGTTCAATTTTATTAGATGACAATCCATTCTCACGTTGAAAATGGTCTTATAGCTATTGAAACCAGTACAGTTGAACCAAGTTTGCACCGAGACATAGCAAGCTGCATATATGTGGTCCAATCCAAAATCAATACAGTATTTTATTTAACATGACCACTCGGATACACACTTAGCTGCACACAAACTCGTGATATAGAAAATTAACAGTTAAGAATCTGCACATAACAGTAACAAGAGCAGAAGAGATCCAAAAAATTGAAAGAATTCTTGGGAAGTGAGCTCTAATGTTGGAATCTCTGTTCTATATTACAGAACCTATAATGGTTTTGTGTTTCATTTTCCCTGCATATTTATGTTATGGTTTGTTTGTTAGTTACTTTTTTCACATTTTGTCATGAAGTGAAAAGCTGAGCTAACAGTGACAGTGATGGATGCAATAGATAGGGTCATCATTTCAAAGAAAAGTTTAATCCACATTTCACTAGTCACAACTGGTATGGTATCTTGTTCTGTATGTTTATATAAACAACAAAAGAGTGATTGAAAAAGATTGGACAAGGAGCAAAAGTAAATCAGAGTTGCAAATGACAGCTTAAAGGCAACATAAACTAGAGAGAGAAATAGACCCGTTTGGGAGTGGAGAAGCACTTATTTAAAACCTCATCTCATCTGCTATTAGGCATTTTAAAAATATATTGACCCATTTAGATGGTTTTTTATAAGTATTTTTATAATTTTTTTTAATTTTAAAAATATCTTTTAATATTTTTTTAATAAAATTTGTAAAATATTTATACACGAGAGAAATATAAAAAAAAAAAATTCTATCAATAGTTAAAATGTAAACTATTTAAAAAAGTTCAAAAATATTTTTGAATTTTTATTTTTTTTAGTGGCGAGTTCTGTGATTTAATATCTATTTTATATTAATAAAAATTGTGATGTAGAATTATGCACCGTGTGGATGGAAAGGGAGTTCCAAATATTCATTTACCACTAAATGATGCGGAAGGGAATTCTAATTAAATAGTAATGAAAAGTGCTTATAATATATGGTTTGGTTTGAGTGACTTTTAAAAATTATTATATATAGTATTTGGATAAATGACAGAAATACTTTTTATTTTTCGAAAAAATAAAAAATATTAACTTTTTAAAAATAATTTATGCTTTACTTTGATAAACTAAGTTAGAAATTAGAGGAAAAACAATTATTATAAACTAAATTTTATATGACTTACATAAATAAGTATATAATTTTTTTTTTAAATTAAAAATATTTTTTAGTACTAGTTAGAAATTCAGAAATATTAATAGATTTAAAAAAATACTTTTAATAAAAACAATTGAGATAATATTTCTATAAAAATATTTTTATTTATTTATTTTATTTAAAATCAAAAGACAGGTATAAATTATCTTGATCAAAAGACAGATATAAGCTACCCAAACATGCCCTCCGTATAAGCTATTTATAAGCCATTCCAAATTGCCCGTATATGAATTTTTTTATTTTTATTTTTATTTTTTAATCTCAACAAATATCTGCAACTACACTCTGTCTCTCTTTTCTGATCATTTTTCTTTTCTCATATTTTTAATTAAAAAAAATAATAATAACAAACAAAAGGACAAAAAATCTCACAACCAAACCAAACCCGCATCATTTCACATCACTTAATCCACAAACCAAACGACTCCTCTTAACAACAACCTCTACACACACACATTCACTTAGTAATGGCGGCAAAAGAGGAGGTAGAAGAAGCAAAGAAGCTTCTAACATCATATCTAGGCATAAGTTTCTCTCTATTTCTAGCTCATTTACCTCAGAAATCGTTTTCTCTACTCCCAAGATTGGATTCACAAGTCCGGGAGCTAAGGGCTCGCCTTTCTTCCGCAGAGGAGCAGTTAAGGCAAATGAAGTCACGGAGGAAGGAGGATTCGAAGGCGAATGCGAGAGTTGTGGAGATCTTCGCCAGTCACCGGAACGCGTGGCAGGCGGAGGAGAAGAGATTGTTGCAGCAGATCGACGCTGCGGCGGAGGAGGCGGCGAGGTTGAGGGAGAAGGTGGAGGAGATGGAAAGGGAGAAGTCGGAGTCGAAGAAGAGGTTGGAGGAGATGGAGGAGATGATTGGGTTTATGTCGAGGAGGGATCAGTTAGGGGAGGATGATGTGGTTCAATTGGGTGGGTGCGGGAGTAGGGAGTGTTATGGTGAGGATGATGATGTTGATGTTGGTGATGGTTCTGGGTTTGATCAAAGTTCTAATTTTGAGTTCAATTCTGAGGTTTTTGCTTCGGCTTCTAAGTTCTGGGCTGAGAGAGCTGCTCTTTGGCAGGTGACTGATACTGAACACCTCTATTGTCCTTTGTACTGTTCAATTTTCATGTTCATGTTAGGTTGAGAGTTTAGTTCTATGTATTTGATTCCATTAAGGGTGTTTTGGAACAATGGAGGATGCGAGAGTAGAGTAAATGTTTAGGAGAGATGACCTAAGGAATAATCTGGTTGACCTAGATGGTTAAAACTTGATCGCATAGGCTTTAGAGAGCTTCATAGTGGAAACAATGTAGTGAATGTGTAGCAATGGAGAACTGACCAAAATGGTTAACTTGAAGAGTCCTAGAATAATGAAGTAGGCAAGTAGGAAGCTTTTGTTCCGACTTCAATTCAGTATTTTTACAGTTGGTATAGGAAGCACGAACATGAACTTCTGTTCATTTGGGTTTTTCCCAATTTCGTCTGTGCAGGATGTGCAGTATGAATCACTTGAATCGCTGTACAATATGAAGCATTATGTGGCAAGGTAAGTTTTGCTCATTATAAATAACAGTTGTTGCAGTGCTTGATTGATGACTGGAAAACTTGTGGTTCTTTTTCAGATGGGAGTCTCCTTGGAAGTTGGACGGTGAATCAACTGGAGTTTCCTCTAAGTTAAAGTTACTTGAACAGGAACTGCTGAATGTAGAGAAACTTGGTAGCAGTGATCTATCTAAGGTACCCTCTATAATGAGGAAGCAAGCAAAGAGATATCAATCTCTAGCTGGGAAGATCGACGATCTGTGTAGAAGAATGGTAAGATTGCATTAGCATTGCTTGATGTTCTATGTTCTATCAGCTATCAATATTTACTTCATTTCTTTTCGGAATCCTATAGCAAGCTAGCGATCCATGTGAATCCACACTAAGTCCAGAGTTTCGAATGCAAAGACAGACAGAGTTTCTGCTCGAAGCATTTCGGCTTCAGCAGCGGTCATCCGAAACTGGACAGAAGCTACTAGCAATACAAACTGAGATAGGGAAGAACTACTATGTTGATGAACTCGGTGGCCAACCGAAACTGACCACAAGGCGATCATTAGATTCAATTCGAAACAACCTGAAAGAAATCCAGAGGAATCTGGAGATATGGTTGGCTAGAATAATCGGAGACCTTGAAGGTAGAGCTAGAGATGGTGGTCCTCGTCTACGCGAATGTTACATTTCTAGACACCCTTTTGTTCAATAAAAACCATCAGGACAGTATCCCCTTGATCTAACTCATATTGTTCACTCCTTTTGGTATATATATATACGCTGATCTAGTCCTAATCTGCATGGTTTTACATGAGCAATGTGCAAGGATTTAGCTTACAAGGGTTTCTATATGATCTGAATGTTGAATTGCAGAAAATTAGTTTGAGTTGACTAGAGATGCAATGCAACATGTTCACGAAAAAGAAATCAAATCACAGTCTCATTGTAAGGCATGTGGAATCTAGCTAATGAAAATTGTATTTATTTCAACATTTATCTCTTCATGTGCTTGCAATGTCAGATCATGGGGTTTGTGTCAGATAATAGATGTAGAGATATACAGGTGCGGCTTCACATTTAATGTATCTAACACCAGATATTTGTAAAGTTTAATGAGATTGTAAATGCTGTTTAAGTACATTTTCATGATCAACCATTCAAATGATTAGATAACATACTTCACAAAAGGACCAACTGGTTTTCTAAGTGTCTGATGATCAGACTCTTCAAAGCAAAATAGCTTTTAAAGGATAAGTTAAAGCTTAATATTTGCTGGTTTTGAAAAAAATCAATTTGAAAATGCAGAGGAATGGGAGGATCAAAGAACAGTCATATCACATAATTATTCCATTCAAATTCAATAGAAGTACACAGAGTACATAACTTAAACTTTCATAGTGACAATAAGCTGAAGAACAACTAGCATTACTTAAGAGCACAGAATTAAGAGGAGAATCACACACAGCAATGATTCTAAGCTGAATCAGCTTCCTCCTTCAACTGCTTTACCTTGGTGATATAATCACTCATGGCTGTCTCCTGTGATTTCCCTGTAAGGAAGAGTAGCAAAATCAATGTAAATAATAAACTCACGTTGCAGTAAATACACAGTCCTTTACAAACTAACAAGTTAAAACACTACCTTCTACAGCCTTCCATGCATCCCACTTTGCTCTGTCCCTCATGTTGAACATACCAGGTCGAGCTGCGAATAAATAATTATAAGATAATACATCAATGGGTGAAGAGAATGGAAAGGGAATAGTTTAAGTTGCATATAGTGATGGGTACTTACCGGTGTTCACATTTCCAACAGTGGCTTGCTTGTAAAGACCATAGAGAATAAGTTTGTTCTCATTAGTTGTGCTCTCTGGCAGGGTCTTGGCTTTCTCAGCCCACTCTTCGAAATCCTCCTACAATACGCTCACAAATTAGTTTAACTACAAGATAACATAAGTTCTTAACTTGAGAAGTTTTACCAAAAGCATTTCCAAGAACCCTGAATCAATCAATCAAATTCATAGTAAAGGATAGCTTAGACTACACACTTAAACAAATGCTACACACGAGAATTCAACACTGAATGCACATAAATAAAACTCAGGAAGAACAAAATTCGACAAACTGCACACTTAACCTTGAAAAATATATCATATCAAGTGTGTAGTTCCGATTTAACATAAAATCCAACTAATGAAACACTAAACAAAATTCGACAAACTGCAGACATAACCTTGACAAATATATCATATCATCAAAGTATTTACATCCGATTTAACATAAAAACTAACTAGTATGTACCAATCTAAAAATAAAGGCACAAACCGAAAATTGCAAGTAAACAGTACAATAACAACATACAACAAACAAAACTTGAAACTAAAACAACTCATCCTGCAGCAAGATCCTTTTTTCTTAACAGCAAAGGCATAAAAAGAGAGTGAGAGTATACACTATAGAAAATATTAGAACAACAACCTGTAATGAAGCCTGTTCAGGTTAATACAAGTTCAAGACATAAAAACAATCACTCTCTTCACCTAGATCTAATTCAACATCAAAACTAACTTTGATCGAACGATCTCAATTCGCTATACAACAACTGATCAACCAAAAACACATCGAATCCAACACAAACAAGTATTAATCTAAAGATTAACCAAAAGAGAGCAGCAAATACGCAGAAAAAACAGCGATCCAGAGTTACAATAACATCAATAGCAAGGAAAACGAGTTACAAATAACATATTGATCAAACGGAAAACAGTAAACGGAGATCTGAACCTAGATTTTAGAAGCAAAAGATCTAAAGTAATTCAATGTGATGAGAAGAAGAAAAAAAATTGGAACCTTCAAACCCATTGTAGACGACTGTGACTGTTGTTGCTGCTTCGAGTGTAACGCTAGTAGTATGAGGAGTTGGAGTTGGAAGTTGAGTTGGTTGCTGCCTACTTTATAGTGTCAAATATGCGTAATGGGCATTTATTCTCTTCTTTCTTGATATTTTCGACGCCCGGTTTTGTCCATTCCATTTATTATTATTATTATTATTATTATTATTATTATTATTATTATTATTATTATTATTATTATTATTATTATTATTATTATTTAAAATACTTTTTAGAAATGGTATAATATTTAACAAATTAAAGTTGGAATTAATAAAAATATAAATAATTTTTTTCACATTAATTTTGAACTATTTTATATAATAAATTTATATATTTTAAATTTATAAATTTTTAAAATTAAAATTTTAAAAACAATTAAATTTAACTAATATATTTTCAATAAAGACTCATTTTTAAGATATATGGATATTTTTGAATTGATTATACACTAAATTTAAAAGGTTGAGTAATTTTTTTATTTTAAAATTTAATAAATTTTATTCAATTTAAATAAATAAATATAATCTAATATAAAAAGTCTTTCAATTTTAATTCAGAAAAACAATAAATAATTTATTTAGAAAGTATCTTATCTTCATCAATATTTACTTTAGCTCATTCATATATATATATATATATAACATATTGAATTCTTATCTAATAATTAAGAATGTTAATATGTTAAATTATTAATCGATTAGAATGAAAGTTGAAAGTGAAAAAAAAATGCTTATTTATTACTATTTCGTAAAATTGGGAGCTATTCCATTATTAGGAATTCGATATTAACTCATTAAAAGTTCAAAACCTATGATTCACGGACACTTCCTTAAATCGGGGAATGGCATGGCAGATACGTGTCGGACACTTTAATTATCCGACACTTACTGATACGTGTCCAAATCGTATCCGTTAAATAAATAAATAATAAAAGAAAATTTTGACCGACACACTTCATGCTATATCCTATATAGCCGATACTTTTAACTATTATTAATTATTTATTTTATATTATAATTTTTTTAAAAAAATATCGATTTGTCACTTGTCAATTTAAAACGTTTAAAATCAAATTAAAACTCTTATAATTTTATATATTGAAAGGTGAATGTTGGTGATGCATCATCATTTATGAATTTATATCATCAATCCTATATTTTAATGTAAAAATATTAGTACATATTATATAACTATTGTATAGCAGATATATAAATATTTATCTATATTTTTTAATATAAAAATATTATTATATATTATTTTAGCTAGTTGTTGAAACCGTACCGTATTCCAATTTTTTAAAATTTACCTTGTCCATCTCCAGTGTCGTGTCGGTGTACTCGTCCGTGCAACATACTTCAAAACCAAGTTGCTGAACCAGTTTGAAAGCAAAGGATTCTTCTGCTGCCATCCACTGACATGAAAAACATCACAAGTGTGTTGTTTTTATGGTTTTTGACTGATAATCTGCAGAACAAACAATGTAACATATCAAATCCCATAAGATACGTGATCAAAACCATTACTCTCTAAAACTATGGATCAACATCTGATAGCTTGAAAGATAATGAAATATGTTTCTTGAACGATAATGAGATTTAATATTGTAGTTAGGTAGTTGTCAACACCATATCCAGAACAGAAGTAAATTCCACTTCACCTGCATAATGGTACACATTTAATAGCACTTTTAACTCTGAAAACTACCATTGATAATAATAGCAGAGCAGCAAAAGACAGTAATCTGAAAACTACCACCAATATCTAGTTCTGTACAGTTAATTATGAGTCATCATCTCTGAGAAATGGTGGAGCTAGAGGATATGTACCAGCTTTTCCTCCACGGAATACTTTGAAAAGTTATGTAGTCCATCACTGAAAAAAGAGGTGGACCCAGAGGATCTATACCAACTTTCACAGAGTTCTTTGAAAAATGATCAAAAGTAAGATGAGTAATATAAAACAGATTCTCCATCTGTCATCAAACACAGTTTAAAATGTTGTACATATCTATAAAATACTCAGATAACTACAAGTAAAATTGTGCACAAATACTGAAGAGTAACATTTTCCCAACTATAGTCAGTCAAGTAATCAGCAATTTGGATAGCCCCAAAGATGGAAAGTGAGAAATAATATGCAGTTACTATAACATGAAATCCGTCCAAATCACTGTTTTGGTTCGGAGAAACTCATCTGAATTCATTCATCTATCGAACAGCAAGGTAAGAATGATGCAGCAGACACCCAAAAGAGAATTAGCAGACCCCATCACTATCTGTTTCCTGTTAAGTTGTCTAAACAATCAGGAAATAATGCAAGAATTACACCATTTCAATATCTTATGGAGGAGAGGCATAGTGGAATCCTTCTATCTGAACTAATTAGATATCGGAAGTCTGGATGAATTTGATTCCTGAATTTGAACCAGGCATCATTCGCCTATAATTACAAGGTGAACAAAACAAGTACCTTGTTAAGGTTTCAGAGCAAACAAAGATAAGTACCCAAACATACACTATAAGAGAAGGGAGTATTAGTGATGGAATTTTTGTGATGAAAATTTTTTGTCAAAAATTGGGATTAAATCGTTTTTGCATCGCCAAATAGTGATGGATTAGTGACCGATAGATTTGTCCCAATATGAAATTTTCACCCAATATAAATTTTTCATTGATTCGTCACATTTAGAGCGGAAATATTTGGGTAGCAAATTTTTCAGTATTTTAGAGTCAAATTTGCGACGGATTTTGTTCCGTCACTATTATTTTCTGACAAATCTGTTACTGATTTTCCTATTTACATTTAAATTAAATTAAGCTGCAAATTTGTGATGGATGTCTCTGCCACAAAATATTCCATCATCAATCCGTCACGGATATAAAAAATTAGTTTTGCTTCATTTATGAATTTAGTGACAATTATAATAATAATAATTATTATTATTATTATTATTTTTTTCACTGTTATGTATATGGTATGGTCTCAATAATATCACTTTTGGGTAACCGGTTTATTAAAATAATTTCATATATTATAAACTAAAACTCATAATCACGTTAATATTATTTAAGATTATTTCGAATGCAAAATTGCAATCTGTTAACGGTAATCTTCAAAAAAAAATAGAACGGAGGTTCATTCTTTGAAAACAAAGTTTCAAAAGGTTGAAAAATTTAAATAGACTTTTGGACGATAAATGAGATCATATGGAAATTTTACTTGCTTAAGTGTTTGATATGTGGTTGCTTACCCTAATATTGTGCTCACTTATTTTTTAAGTTTGAGTGAAAGGACTTTAAATTAAAATATTAAAATTCTTATAGGAGCCTGAATTTAGGCTATTCCCAATATAGTCTTAGGACAAATGTAACTCAAACTTTGGATGTGTGGGGGAGTGCTTAAATTCTTAAATAATCAATTATTTTATAGTCATAAGTTGATTAGATTGTTTGGCAATTTAATTAAAAGCAGACTATTTGATAATTTGCTTATCATAAAATTTAATAATTGAAAAAATGTCAAAGATGCTTTTATAATTTGATTATTTCAAAAGGGGTTGTTAAGTATAACAATAAAATTTTGAAGTATTTTTTTTCTTCTAAATATATCATCACTTTGCTCTTTCCCCCCAAATTTTAATTTAATATAATTTAATATATAAAAATAATTTAATAATTATATATATATATATCCTTCTTATATTTAACTCTCAAATTTATATCCAATATATTCATAATGTTTAAATCTACTTTTTTTCCCCTTATAAATATGTAAATTCATAAATAAAATAATTGAAATATATTAGTTTTACAAAATATAAAAAATTTTATGCTACACATAAATGAATATATATATGTAACATATTAGATAAAAATAAAATTATTTAAAAAGATTATAATAATCTTTTTTAATTAATAGTATAATAAAAATATTTTCATATTTTCAAATCAATTAAATATTTTTTTTAAAAAAATAAAATAGTATCTATTATTTTTATACTAAAGTAATGCTATCAAAACTTCTAAATTTCCTTTTTTAAAAAAACAAAACTTGTAAATTTTCAAACACGTTTGTTTTCTCTTACACCCTTAAACCCCAATCAATTAAACTCTAACTCGCAGTTCGCTTTGACGCCACAACGTGAAGACTTGGATGAGTTTTTGATTTCATTATCTGTTTTTTCATTCATCGATTTAATCCAAGTTTTTAATTTGATTTGACTATTGAAGACCCCTTTTTAATACATATTTTTTTTTGAGTTTAGATTTATGAGTTCTATCATTGAAATTATGAGTTTATATTTGGTGGGATTTGTGGAGATTGAATATAAGAGTGAAGAGAAAGGGCTTGGGATTGGAGGAGAGTGATGGGGTAATGAGAGTGGAGGGCTGTGTGATGGAGTAGTTAATGTGTGAGCTAGTGAAGGTTTGCTAGATAGAGGTTGGAGGTTTGGGACTACTATGGATTAAAGAGGTAGTGAGAATAGGAGAGAAGTAGACGGTGGTGGCATCTGAGAAGCAATGAAGTGATATTCTCTCCACTTTAAGTGGTGTTTTGTTGCGTAGTGTGTGCTTGGTTAGTGGTGTTGTGTTGCGTAGTGTGTGCTTGGTGGTTTTGTGCTGCATAATGTACTAATTTATCAAATCCTGTATTTGTAGATGGAATAATGGATTATTTGTAAGTTAGTAGTTAGAATTTTGTTTGAGTTCCAACGGTGGTATATGTTTTACTCCGTAAGACTTGTTGTCTTTGTAGATTGAAAATGACTTATAGTTGATTGGTTTATAGATATTAATTGATAAATGGGTTTATTATCTCATGTAACTTTCATTAGTTTATATTTAATTTCATTTTTAAAAAAAAATAAACTGCTGCCTTGGTCTTAAACTATATTATGTATGTGATGCTTTATCACTTTGCAGGTGTGTTTTGGATGCCAATCTTTGAACTAGTGACAAGTTAGTATGGTGCTATCCTAAGTGAGGTCAATTCTTTGTCACTTTCAATTACCACTTTTCATTTACGTGTTATCCTTTCAAATTAAAACTAAATACAAATTAGTTTTAAAGTCCACATCAGATTTGGTTTTTTATTTTATAAGTACTAAGTACTTGGAAGTATAAATTAATATTATTATGTGATGCACTAATGTGATTTATTTATTGAAAGTGAGACATGTGCAACCATAGTATAAATTAATATAGTTATTTAAAATTTAATTAATATGGAGCCTAATAGTGAGGATGAATTTTTTATTATTTTTAATAAATATTTTTTTAAGAAAATAATTTAGGCTCTAGTTAACATGAAGATATACATATGAATAATAGTAACTTCATTGTTAATATTTAAAATCTTTTATTCTCTAGGTCAACAAGAATTGATACAGTTTATGTGCTCTTAGGAAGGGGCATTAATTTATTTCTCTTTTATGTGGTACAATTTATTAGTCATCTTGTTCTTGATGAGCTTTTGAGTGGGGAGGATCAAAAGGTTAGAACTACTTTTTTATTTCAAGTTATAAATTTGCAATTTATTTGTAATATTTTTTTATTTAAGTTATAAAATTAGTTTATTACTGTTTAGTGGTTCATATGATTTATATTTATGATCTTTTAGTTTTCTCTTTTTGAAATCTATGTTATGTTATTATATACTGTATGTGTAACTATATCGTCTAATTATGTTCTTTCCTCCTTTCTTTTAGATATAGTGAAGTTATTATATATAGTTAGATATCAATTCTAAAGTTATGTCTATAGATCATAGTTGGATACACTATTGATTAGATGCAAATGGGTTGATTAAGGATGAATTCATGGCTGGTGTTAAAAAATTTGTTGGTTTAGTCATTTCTCAACCTGACAAGGCTTATGGAGGAAAAATGAGATGTCCTTATCTACAATGTAGGAACTTGATATATCATAACCAATGATACTGTTTGCCTACACATTTATAAGAAAGGCTTCAAGAAAGAATTTAAATTGGATGATTTTGAAGAATCTTTTACTAGATCACATGAGACTAGTGAGGTGCCACAAGTTGGTAATGAGAATCCATACAGAAGCATGGTGGTAGATGCGTTAGGTCCCGAAATCCATCAATTTATGGATGGAACTGATCATATGGACATTGAGGAGGAACCCAATGCAGAGGCAACGGAATTTTATACTTTATTGAATGATGCTGATGTTAGGAAAAACCCCTGATTGCAAGAATATATTATGCTAACCTAATGCGGAAACAGGCAGCAAATATAATACCCCAACAGTAATGGATAATAATAAACCTACAGAAAGAGTAGACACACAGATTTACGTGGTTCCCCAAATTGCGGGTACGTCCACGGAGGCGCCGATAATATTATTAAGATGGAAGAGTACACACTCACTTACCCAACACTCAATAATGAATAATCCACACTCTCAACAATCACTCAAGTGTTTCTCCTCACAAGTGTTTCGCTCTCTCACGATCCCTCACTTGTTGAACTCTTGAAACCAATACTTGAATCTACTCCTGAAGAGATGTGATTTTCTCTGCCTCAAAATCTGTCACCACTCCAAACCTGGTAACCCATCTTAAGTTTATATAGCAACAACTTAAGGTAAAACCTAATGGGCCTTAATATTACAAAGCCCATAACCATGGTCCCCACATGACCGGGAACCATCCTAACAAATCTCCCCTTCCCGATTATGTGGGGGGATACGCCAACCCGGAAATCTCCTTGCAGACTTCAAGCTTCTCTCTTGGCAGTGTCTTCGTGAGCATGTCGGACCCATTAAGATCAGTATGAACTTTTTCAAGCTCTATCTCCTTGTCATTTATGACATCCCTAATCCAATTATATCTGACATCAATGTGTTTAGATCTGAAGTGAAGCGAAGAATTTTTTGTAAGGTGGATTGCACTCTGACTATCACAAAACAACTGGTACTTGCTTTGGCTCAATCCCAGTTCAATTAAGAACTTCTTTATCCATATCAACTCCTTACATGCTTCTGTGGCTGCAATAAACTCAGCTTCAGTCGTAGACAATGCAACACATTTTTGTAACCTTGATTGCCAAGAGGCAGCTCCCCCTGAAAAATTAATCAAGTACCCCGAAGTGGATTTTCGTGAATCAACATCACCTGCCATATCTGCATCGGTGTATCCAGACAACACCGGTTTGTCACCTCCAAAATATAAGCATACTTTTGAAGTTCCCCGCAGATATCTAAGAATCCACTTAACTGCCTCCCAATGTTTCTTTCCAGGCTTTGAAAGAAATCTACTCACTACTCCAACTGCATGAGCAATATCTGGCCGTGTACACACCATGACATACATTAAACTTCCAACTGCTGAGGCATAAGGTACTCGTTCCATCTCTTGTTCTTCTTCTTCAGTAGAAGGGCTATGCTTGGAACTTAACATAAAGTGATTAGCAAGAGGACAACTAACCGCTTTAGCATAATTCATATTAAATCTTTGGAGTACCTTTTCAATGTACCTCTCTTGTGGCATCCACAATTTCTTGGCACTCCGACACCTTATAACTCTTACCCCAAGGATTTGCTTAACCGGCCCCAAATTCTTCATGGCAAAAGATAAACTCAGCAAGTTTTTCAGACTGTTAATCCTAGAGATATTCTGACCAACAATAAGGATGTTATCCACATAGAGCAATAATATCACAAAATCACCATCAGAGAATTTTTGAAAGAATACACAATGGTCTGAATTAGTTTTCTTGTACCCGTGACTCGCAATCACCGACTCAAACTTTTTATACCATTGTCTAGGCGCCTGTTTCAAACCGTAAAGGCTTTTCTTCAACTTGCACACAAAACTTTCCTTTCCCTTAACAACAAAACCCTCTGGCTGCTCCATATAAATCTCTTCTTCTAAGTCACCATGAAGAAAAGCTGTCTTCACATCCATTTGTTCTATCTCTAGATCAAGGCTAGCTGCCAAACCAAAAACAATTCGAATAGATGACATCTTAACAACTGGGGAGAAAATTTCATCAAAATCTATACCTTTTATCTGGTTAAAACCCTTTACAACCAGCCTAGCTTTGTACCTGGGTTGTTTACTGAACTCATCATGCTTCAATTTATAAACCCATTTATTCTTCAAAGGTCTCATACCTTCAGGTAACCTCACTAGCTCATATGTATGATTTTGATATAAGGACTCCATCTCATCCTCCATTGCAATGAGCCACTCCTTTTTATGCTCATCATCCATAGCTTCAGCATAGCACTCGGGTTCTCCCTCATCAGTCAACAACACATAATCACTGGGAGAATATCGAGTAGAGGGACGTCGATCTCTAGCAGATCTCCTAGGTTGAACATCATGAAGATCATCAGGAACCGATAATTGTTCACTCGATTCGGCATCTTCATTAGGGTGTGAGGAATCTCTTGTCTCATCTACAGCCTCCCAATCTTCAACCTGCATAGGCTGTTCAATGGAAATATTAGGAGTTAAATCAACCAAACTTTCATTCCTCTTTGATTCTGAATCTTCAAACTTCTCAAAAATGTGAATGATTTGGTCTTCCATGAACACCACATCTCTACTTCTCACCAGCTTCCTAGCAGCCGGATCATAAAATCTATATCCGAACTCATCTTGACCATAACCAACAAAAATGCACTGTCGGGTTTTCATATCAAGTTTGGATCTTTCATCTTTAGGAACATGCACAAAAGCCTTACACCCAAAGACTCTTAAGTGATCATAGGTCACATTTTTACATGTCCAAACTTTCTCAGGTACATCAAACTTTAATGGAACACAAGGCGTGAGGTTTAGAACATGTACCGCAGTACCCAAAGCTTCACCCCAAAATGACATTGGCAGTTGAGAATGAGATAATAAACATCTCATCCTTTCAGTTATTGTTCTATTCATCCTCTCCGCTAAACTATTCAACTGAGGGGTTTTAGGAGTTGTCTTTTGATGACGTATACCCTGTTGTCTACAATACTCATCAAAAGGACCTGTATATTCTCTCCCATTATCTGTTCTGATGCACTTCAATTTCTTCCCCGTTTGTCTTTCAACCAGTGCTTGAAATTGCTTGAACACATCCAAAACTTGATCTTTAGTCTTCAAGGTATAAACCCAAGTCTTCCTTGAATAATCATCTATGAAGGTCGCAAAATACAAGGCACCTCCAAGTGACTTCACCTTCATAGGCCCACAGAGATCTGAATGTACAAGGTCAAGTATATTTAATTTCCTCTTAGATGAAGAGCGATGAAAACTAACCCGTTTTTGCTTTCCTGCCAAACAGTGGGAACACCCCCTCAATTTTTCTGGGTTCTTCAAATCAGAAATTTTCATCTTCTTGCTCAAAAAATCTAAGCCTTTATCACTGATGTGCCCGAGTCTCTTATGCCACAATTCAGTTTTATCCCCATCCTGAACTGCATTAATGACAGATTTTGAAAGCTTAGCTTGCAACGTATATAGGTTAGATTGTCTCTTACCTCTGGCCACTACCATAACTCCTCTATTGAGCTTCCACTGACCATTACCAAAAAAGTTGCAATATCCTTCATCATCAAACTTTCCTGTAGAGATGATATTCACACGAATATCAGGGATATGTTTGACATTCTTCAAAATCAACTTGGAGCCGTTATCTATCTCCAATATCACGTCACCATATCCAATGACTTTAGCCTCATTATTATTTCTCATCTTTACACTTCCAAAATCACCAGCAATGTAAGATGTGAAGAAATCATGCTTTGATGTAGCATGTATTGAAGCCCCACTATCAATCACCCAGCTAGTCTCATGTATTGTGAAATTTATGAGGTCATCATACACAAGCAAAAAATCATCATCTACAGCAGTAACTCTGTCATCTTCCCCTTCACTTTTCTTTTCTTGACTGGCATCCTTCTTCTTATCATTTTTCAGCAATCTACAATTTTTCTTGATATGCCCTTTCTTGTGACAATGATAACACTCAACATTAGAATGTTTGTTTGACCTGCTTCTGCTCTGGTTCTTATTCCTTGGACCTCTATTCATACTTCTCCCACTTCTTTCTGTAATAAGGACTTCTGAAGTAGATGTTGAGCCTTGAGTCTTTCTTCTCATCTCCTCATTCAAAATATTACTCTTTACCATATCCATGGTTATTGTACCATTCGGGGCAGAATTTGATAAAGACAATCTGAAGGTCTCCCATGAATCTGGAAGTGTTCCAAGTAACCATAGAGCTTGCACCTCATCGTCAAACTTAATACCCATCCCTGCCAATTGGTTTATGATACCCTGATAGGTATTCAAGTGATCTGTCAACGGAGCACTATCATCATATCGTAGATGCATCATCTGCTTCATCAGAAATAATTTATTATTTCCAGTTTTCCGAGCATATAACTCCTCAAGCTTTGTCCACAAGGTTCTAGCGTGAGTCTCACCACTCACATGATTCAAAACATTATCATTAACCCACTGCCTAATAAACCCACATACTTGCCTATGTAACAAATTCCACTGAGCATCAGTCTTATCTTCAGGTTTCTCCAAGGCAAATACAGGTAGGTGAAAATCCTTCACATACAAGAGATCTTCCATCTTACCCTTCCAAACGTGATAATTAGAACCAGACAAAGTAACTATTCTACTCAAGTTTAGATTATTATCCATACTCATCTTTGCAATCTGACAACCCAAGCTCTGATACCACTTTGTTAGGAAAAACCCCTGATTGCAAGAATATATTATGCTAACCTAATGCGGAAACAGGCAGCAAATATAATACCCCAACAGTAATGGATAATAATAAACCTACAGAAAGAGTAGACACACAGATTTACGTGGTTCCCCAAATTGCGAGTACGTCCACGGAGGCGCCGATAATATTATTAAGATGGAAGAGTACACACTCACTTACCCAACACTCAATAATGAATAATCCACACTCTCAACAATCACTCAAGTGTTTCTCCTCACAAGTGTTTCGCTCTCTCACGATCCCTCACTTGTTGAACTCTTGAAACCAATACTTGAATCTACTCCTGAAGAGATGTGATTTTCTATGCCTCAAAATCTGTCACCACTCCAAACCTGGTAACCCATCTTAAGTTTATATAGCAACAACTTAAGGTAAAACCTAATGGGCCTTAATATTACAAAGCCCATAACCATGGTCCCCACATGACCGGGAACCATCCTAACAGCTGATGAGCCACTTTGGAATGGTTGCAAAAAGCATACAAAACTATCTGCAGTATCGCAATTGTTGAGTTGTAAATCTGACTTCAACATGAGTGAAAAGTGCTATGAACGTATGCTTTCAATCATTCAAAGTATATTGCCAGATAATGCTAAATTTGCAAGTGATTTTTACAGCTCAAAGAAGATGGTAAAGAAACTTGGTCTTGGTTATGAAAAGATACATGCTTGTGTTGTGCTAACAACTGCATGTTATTTTATAAAGAGCATCTTGATAAGACCGTTTACAAAGAGCATGCTAAATTTACATGTTGAAGAATAATGCATGAATGTAAATTTAGGATGAAGGAAGGGTATGTTTGGAATTCCACCACCTAAAAATAATTATTTCATAATCACAAGTAGCCCTAAACATATCAAAGATCCTTGTTATCGGCGTACTTAACAATCTGTTCAAGCTTCACATTTAGAAGCTCATTGTTATCAGAGTTGTGGAACAACACCAGTCTCTCTATCCAAATTCCCATAAACACCCTTATACAAAACAAGAAAATGACCATCAAGTTTAGGCAATACAGTCTTGAGAAAATCCTGATCTCCTTGTACCAACTCTTTAGTCTCATCCATTGATATTAAGCCCAACCACATCCACCACCTTAACAACCAACTCTTTAGTCTCATCCATTGATATTAAGCCCAACCACATCCACCACCTTAACTTTCTTCAAGTAAAACCTCCCTCTGTTCAACTCTTTGCTTATCACCTTAACCCTAATATAATTCCTTAGCCAATGTTACACAATCTTACACGAACATCCTAGCAAACGAAAGAAACTGTTTTAATCGAAATATAACAAGTCACTTATTTTTGTTATAATTGCCATATAGATATCTTACAGAAATTCGTCTAATAACTACAGTTAACATACATTATTCTCATACAACGTAATCATACTTCATTCATATCATACAAAGCTTAATAAATTCATAATACGATCATTCACAAACATCATAACGAATAAATCAAACTACCTTAACGGAAAAGTAAGGATCCCTTATTTTTAACATAATTATCATAAAGAAATTAAAACGTTAATTTCTACACCTCATTAACCAAATATATCCATGTATAACTTATCATCACATCAGAATAGAAAGCATAACCAAATGCAAATACCACGTATCCATACTCATACTAATCAATACATAAATCATATTTATTGAAATATAATACATTTTGACCAATTTTAGTTCGCCTTTAAGTAAGACCCCCAAACGACTGTAGGACATGGGAAACCCAACCAGAACATATCGGAACAGAAAACCCAGGCATGGCCGAAGCCTCAATAACTCAACCATATGGTGGACTGAAGTCCCTTTTAATCGCAAATCATATGCGAAAACACAGGCAAGGTAACGCCCCAATTTGATAGCTATCCTCCCTATGGCATGCCAACTATCCTTACAAACAAAAATCTCTACTTAAGGCGGACATCTTAACTAAATTTAGTGAGATCACACATATCCAAATGAAGTATTTTCAATAGGATAAAGTCCACAAAATCTCAAATACAATATTTTACTTTATCATAATCTGATAAGCCAACAAATTATTCCCAACACTTATATTCACAAAATTAATTTATCACAACCTGACAATCTCAACAAATTAATCTCAATAGTCAATTTCACAACATTTATTTGATCAACTATCACACCTTCTAATCAACCAGGTTATACCAATAACATTCTAACTTATATATATATATATATAATGTCTGAATGTAAAAATCCAAAAATCTCAAATAATTGTATATAAGCATTTATATTCATCATAAATCTACTACACAAATAACAACAAAATTTCCAACACGCATTACTAAACATATATGCATTTATATTCTTTTTAAATTTGATACGTAAATAACAACAAAATTTCTTAACGGATAACTATATGCATATGAGCATTTATATGTCTCTAAATTGCCAAATAACCATAATAAACCAATATAACATTAATTTCAAATACATCTCATAAAATCAATCCAATACACAATTACAATAACAATACTACAAACATTACTTCCCATCAATATCATCAATCCATGCCCAAATAATAATAACAATAACATTAATTTCAATAAGTAAACATATCTTGCTAATACTAATACCAATACACAGATATAACATAAATTATTAATGTAAATCACCAAATACATAAACCTTCAATCAAGTCAATATTGCACACACAAACACACATCAACACACACAAAACTGAGGGTAATGCACTCACCGAAATAGGATTGTGAAACTCCCAAATCGAATTCAAATCAAATTCCAGATCGACTCGAAAATACTATATCGAGGAGAAATTATTCTCGAAAACACATACATATAAAAATAATATCAAAATCAGATAATTGAACTTTTAAAATTAAATTAAGCCAAAATAAAAATTCGGAGAAGCGGAACTGGCCTAACAAAGTTGAAATCAAAAAGAGTTTTAAAAGTTTGTCTAAATACAGACAAATCAAGAAGGAGGAAAGAAAACACAAGTGAATTTTATTTTGATATTCGTGTCGGCTAAACCACCCATAAAGAATCGATTAGGTCTTTGACCTAAACATGATATAGCTTCAAATTTTTTACTTAATCCTAGATTTTTAAATTTTATATTTTTACCTAAACCTTTTCAAATTTCAATTTTTACCCTCAAATCCCCAATTTTTAAAACCCTAAACCTAATTCCCAAATCACAATTTCAATAAAAATTTGGATCAATTTTTGGAGTGTTACATATTTCCTCTGTGAGAGAAATATTCCATCCTCAACTTGATTGAGTTCAAGACCAAGGAAGTAATGTAACAACCCCATATCTGACATATCAAACTCATTCCTCATTTCAGATTTAAACTTAATAAGAATGATAGAGGAACTAGTATAAATAATATCATCTACATAGACATAAACAATGATGAGATCAGATTTACCTTCCTTCTTCACATACAAGGTTGGCCCATTCTTACTTCTTATGTACTCTTTCTGTTGAAAATATCCATCAATCCTACTATACCATGCTCGAGGGGCTTGCTTCAGTCCATATAATGCCTTTTTTAGCCTGTACACTTTTGTTTCATCACCTTCTTTTATGAAACCTTCTGGTTGTGCGACATACACTTCTTCTTTCAAATCTCCATTTAAAAAGACAGATTTGACATCAAACTGATAAACAGGCCATCAATCGATATGTTGTTTTTTGATAAAGATTCATTTATATGTGATATAAAAGTTATTGTTTACATAAGAATGTCAATTTCAGAGTGAAGGAGTCAAAGATTGACAAGTATTATGGGGTCTATAAATTCATCAAAAATGGGTGCAATTTGAAGGTAAGAGCAAGACTACTAGTCAAGACCAAGATGTGGGAGATAATAAGGTATGATAGTCCTCACTCTTGTAACTCTACTAATATGTCCACTAGTCATCGAAAGTTGGATTCCGATTACATTTGTGCTTCAATATGTAGAATGATTATAGATAACCCTCAATGAGTATTGCATTGATAATATTGTTCATCGATGAAAGACACCAGTATATGGTGTCTTACAAAAAATGTATGGATTACAAAACAAAAGGCAATATGTAAGATTTTTGGAGATTTGGTTGTATCATACCATGACATACCTAGGTGTTTGATAGCGATGCAAAAATTCTTGTCTGGTACTGGTGTTGACTTCAAGTTAAACCTACATATTGGGAAAATAGAACGGTTTGTCAGGGTGCCAAAATGTTCGATAAGCTTATTTGGACGTTTGCACCGTGCATACATACATTTCCTTATTGCAAGCCAATTGTGCAGGTAGATGACACACGTTTATTTGGTCGTTATAAAGGGATATTATTGATTGCAATCACATGGGATGGAAACAATAATATGTTGTCGTTGGCATTTGCATTGGTTAAGTCTGAAAATAATGACTCCTAAACTTTCTTTTTGAAAAATCTACTGGCATTGATAAGTCTTGAATTTACTTATATTTTGATATGTTTTATATGCTTTATTGTAAAGAAATTGAGCTTAAATGATAGATAATTGAGTCGCTTTTTAGTAATTCTAGACTATTTTATTGAGACAGGGACTTGGATACAATGAAGGAAATGAGCAGAAAAAAACAAATTCAGAACAAAAGAAGGACTTAGCAAGAATTTTTCCAAGTTCAAGATTTGGCGAAACTCAGGAAGTGAAGAAAGCAACACCTACAATCTCGCTTACATAACAAGTAACGTTGGCGGCAGAATGATGTAGACGCAAAATCATCACCAGCAAATATAGAGAAGACATGACGAAAGTATAGTTTGTTGCCTTTCAACTATTGCCTCAAAAAAACATAAGTTGGCGATAGTTAGGAACAGCACTTGCAGTCATCGCCTCAACTAAGCACATATAGGCGGCACAACTTGGCGTTGATAGGAAGATTCGCCTGCAGAACCTGTCAATAGCCACAGGCGATAATGGATGATCTTGCCTCAAGGAAGTTGTGACTTGGGCGAAGGGTTTAGCGAAGTCTTGGAATGTCGCCAAGACACAGGCGTAGGACTAGGCGAATGAATGTTGATATATGGGACCTTCGTCACTTTGTGTTTATTTGTCATTTTAATTTTACAAAATTGTCACTGGGTTCTAACTCTATAAATAAGTGATTTTCTTTCAAGATCTAGTACTCTATTTTGTTGTTTTTGGTAGTTAGTAAGGGATTGAAGAAGATCAAGTTGTGACAGAGCTAATTTCTCTATCTCTGATGAGTTCTTTACTTGAATAATATGATTGTGATGAATTTGAACTTCATTTTTAAACTAGATCTGATCATGATTAACTAATAGATCTTGTACTATGTTGAGATCAGTCGCGTTGTTGCATTTATGTGTAAAATTCTAGTTCTTTAAAACCTTAATTCTCTAATTTTTAATGAGCATATTGAATTGTGAGAATGAGAGTTAAGCAATTTATTATAGCATCTTTCTAGACCAGAGATGGCGTTTAGATGCTAGATCTAGAAAAGAGGATCAATATATTGATCTAGGGTTAGTTAGATTCAATTTTCGTAAGATCGACCTTCAATAGTTGATAACTCTGTGGTATAGAGATATATGCAAGTTATTAGTTAGGATTGGCTAAATCGAATCGATAGATCTTTAACTAGTCAACAATGATGATGTAAGATGAAGAATTAAGTTCTGTAGTTGAATTATACATATACGTGAGAAATAAGCAATTAAGATCAACAGATCCATTAGTATTTTTATTGAACAACTTTACTAGTACTAGGTTTTCATAATTTCCATCACTGGACTGTTAGCATATTATTCAATTAGGGGTTGAGTATATTAATTTTCATCGGAACAATCAATTTTTTAAAGTAATTATTAAATTTTATTAATTTTTATTTTAATATTATTGATTAATGGTAGTTTGTTTGTAATTTTATAACATATTTTTAGAATTATTTTATTAATTTTATTAAATTTTATTGATAATATAAAGATATATTTAAATTATTAATTTTATTAATTTTATAACATATTATTTTTTGTAAAAATTTCAGAATTAGTTTAAGATAATGATATATTAAAATATATTTAAAGATATATATTTTTAAAAATAGTGTGATGAAATTAATAATATTTTAAATTTTTATCAAATTCTAAGGTTTAATTCAATTTATTATTATTATTATTATTATTATTATTATTATTATTATTATATTATGACTATTTGTATTATATTTTTGAAAGACTAATTTATTGATAATTTGAAATTTAAAAATAATTTACTCAAGAAACATATATAATTTCCGAAAAATAGCAAATTTACCACGAGTAAATTTGTATCAGTCAAGTGTCAAACAAACATTCTGGAATCACAACTGGCTGTGGAGTACCATTTTTATTTTAAAAAAACAGAGACATAATTTTAAAAGCAAAAAGAAGAAGAAGAATAATAATAATAATAATAATAATAATAATAATAATAATAATAATAATAATAATAATAATAATAATAATAATAATAATAATAATAATAATAAAAGGCAATATCATCGCAACATATGACTAATTACAAGTATATACCTTAACTTTTATTACTTTAAATTTTTTTTTTATAAAAAATAATAATAAACATAAGGGTCTCAGGAGCCCCCTAATTTGGCTGTATTTTTCAAGTTAGCCCTCAAACTTTACGGAGAATCAATTTAGTCCCTGAACTTCCAAATGGTGGGTCATTTAAGCTCTTTTGCTGATGTGGATGTTGATCCGGCAGCAAAAAAATGTTAACTTCAAAATATCAATTAAGCCCTCCACATCATCAAAAATGGCTTATTTGATACAAAATTTAAAAGTTAAAGGGTTAAATTAACCTTTCGTGAAGTTGGAGGGTTGACTTGAAAAATATAATCAAATCTAGGGGCTTGTAAGTCCCTTATGCCATAGTAATACTATCCTCATTTATTTATTAAAAATTTAAATTATTGCATTGACAAGAATAACAATTACGTAAATTATTATAAAAAAAGGATTAAAAAAAAAAGATCACACCATTTTGTGAGTAAATTATAGCAGCAGCTTTTATAAGATAGTTATTGTAATGTCCAAAAATAGGGCCTAGAATTTAAGGAAATTTTAAAAATAAAAGTGATTTTGTTCATAGAGCTCAATTTAACTATTCTTTATTTTAAATTTAAATTACATGAAATGTATTTGTTGAAAATCATTACTTTGAAAATTTTCTTAGTTTAATTAATGATATAATTTTAAGGGATAATTCTGTCTAAATTAAAAGTAATTTATGTTCACTTTTTAATAAAACATCACTTTCAAAATTTTGTATAGGAAAGACCAAAAGTGGTTTAAGGGCAGCAACTATTAGATTGGTAAGTTTAAAGCATGTCGAGAAGTTATTTGTAAGGAGTCCGAAATTTCCATGGGATATTTTTGAGTATTTCCTTCTTTAATTTTAAATTACTCGCAATGGAATTTTCATCCAAAGAAATACTATTTTATATGATTTGGAGGATTATCAAAATTTGAGTTGGAAAAACACTTCCTTTATTTTATTTCATGTTATTCAAACCTTTTTAAACGTTAATTCCGAAAAAAATTGGCATTGGAAAACATTTGGTACTAGGACTGAATGGGCTTTTTATTTGATTTGGGCCCTGAAGGTCTAAATCCAACATTAGGCCCATATGAACCCAAGTCTACACCAATCCTTTCATCTTCTCTCTTGTTTTCATACATTTAGACTTTGTTTGTTTCATGTATTTGGGTTGTTTTGTTTTGTTTCATCCCAACCCAAACAACGTTTGTTTCATGTGTTGGTATTGTATTGTTTTGTTCATTAATGTTTCTGGTTGTTTCAAAATTCCCATTTTTTCTCATTTTCTCAACACACCAAATCGGTGTGTTCACGTTGTTTCATATTTTTCTTTTTTCAATTTATCCCTATTATATTATTTGTATTTCAATTTTACCCTTTGTTAAAATCAATTTCTTATATATTATTTGTATTTCAATTTTACCTTTTGTTAAAAACAATTTCTTATGTTTTCTGGTTCATTCGCACAGACAAGGCTTTTCCCACGAACGAGTGATTAAATCTTTGTTGAATAAATCTATTATGCACTTTATCTGTTCGATGAATTGTCTCAGTTACAGTTTTTCTAGAATATAGAAGATTTGATACATTTGTGAAAAAAAATTTGTTTATGGTTTTTGTACTATTTAATAATGATCTTTGTTTCTAAAAACAATACATAAAACATTTAAATTACATAGAAACAAAAATTAAACAACATAAAAATTGAACTAGAATTAACTTGCACAAACAGACAATTCTGAAACATTGAACTAGGAAATATAGTCAAGGGTATTATAGCCATTTAACAGTTTTGGAACATTATCATACAATCAATCCAAATACAAAAATATACAATACAATACAGCAATGTACAACTTATCCAAACTTGATTTCAGTACAGTACAATACATTACAAAACAGAACAATACATTAATGAAACAGCGCTGCCGGTCATCCAAACAAGGTAAACACACTCTGTCAAAGAAAAAAAAAACCTTCTACTATCACATGCATTTCCCTTTCCAATCGCCAATCGACCTCAATTCTCAGCGTGAGCTTTCGAACTAGTCATCATCTACCATCCAAAAAAATCAAGCATTAGGGTTCAGTGTCATTGGCAGTTTTCAACCTCTCAATTGGGTTTCATTTTCCAAAATTCAACCTCTTAGTCAAATCACCTCTCCAACTTTTACTCGTGAACTGGGTTATACGGTAGGACAGCATAGTAGAAGATCGTGATATATATATTTCTGATTAGCACTTCAGGTTGGTGAACCGTGCTTTTGCCTTATATTTGTTGTGTATTGATTTTTGTGTGAGACTTAATTTATGCATCTTAAGAAGTAGAGTGTTAGATTTGATGATTGAAGTGTATTGGTCGCTCATTGTACATATAAGTAGTAATAGTTTGTCCGATATAGCAATATAGAGTAGTGTGTTGTCATATTCTTGCATAATTGATGAATAAAAAGTAACTAGTTGGTTTAATAAACAATGGTGCAGTGATTTTGTTGTTTATATTGTAAATGTGAAATTTGTAGGCAGATATTTTAATTCTAAAATCTGATTAAATGCAAAGAGAAACCATATTATAATCGCCCTTTTAGTTTTAGCTCATTAGTGATGAAAAGGCGCCTTAGAGAAAGCAGAAGCACTTTGATTATTTGTGAAAGTAACATGGCAAGAAGGTCAAAGACGTGATGTCTATCTATTCAGAACTTCGGTTCATTATTTGTATTCGGGACTTTGGTCCATTATTTGTATTTAGGACTTCGGTCTATTATTTGTCATGTTTCACTTTGAATCTTAAACTAGTTGGGCGAAATTGATTAATTCAAGTTAATAAACTATTGATTCATATAGTATGTGTCCTTGTATTTGGCAAAGTATGCCTTTTTTTTTGCCATTTTATTGCTCAGTGCAGGTGACTGAGCATATAATGTGTATCATTTGTGCTATTTATACCATACTATTTTTGGGCATATTTGATTATTTACTATTAATTTGGCTTGTTTTGTTAATTTTGTACAGTTGGAGCTGATTTTGCAGTTTTAAAGATTTCGAGGGCTGTTTAGAGGAGATTACAAATCAAGTAAGAAGTCAAACAACAAATGAAGACTAATGATCTGTTTTTGGAAACGATAGTTTATTATGTATTTGAACTTTGAATTTCTAGTTAGATTCTTTAGGAGATTTTGTGGGTTAGTTTTCTTCCTCCCACATTTTTAGCTTCAGCTTCTATATTGTTTTCTGAAGAAGAAGATTAGGTACGTTCGATTGGAGGGTTTTGATTGAGTTTTATTCTAAGTTTTGATTCTATTTTGTTCTCTGTTTGAACGTATATTTTATAACTATAATGCTAGCTATGATCATAGCTAGCTAAGTTATTATATCTAATAAAGTTTATTAGTTTAATTATTCGTGTTATGAGATTTGTGCTTTAATATTTATTTCTGTAGTATTCATCGCTTCACTGTTGTTAATGGTTTTGGTTGAATGTGTTTATTTATTTGATTAGTTAATTTGGCCAGTTAATTGATCAATTAGGTTAATACATCGCTAGTTAACAAGATTAAATATGTAATCGTTTAATTAAGTTAACACAAGTAGCAAACAGCGTGATACGTCATGCTATGTGAGGTTGTGATCATAGGATAATGAATTGATTTGTTAGCTATGACCATAGGTCTTTCTATTTCTTAAAGCAATCTACAGTTGAACCTGTCAGACGCTTGTCGGGGTTACTGATTAGGTTAGGGACTAATTAGAAGACGCTTGTCCGGTTAGTCTAATAGCTAAGGGAATATTAGGCAGTTAGGCGCGACGTCAACTGCTATAATTGAAATAATTACACTTAGAGTCGATGATCAACACGATAATTGACTATAAACTTTGCTGGATTGATTTTTCTATCGATTTATTTCTCTACAATTTAATTTAGTTTATTTTTCCTATCAATTCCAAAATTTTAATTTCTTCACCGGTTATTCACAGAATTTAAATTGATTATATCGTTCTCTGTGGTTCGACCCTCTTTACTACTATCTTTAGTATTTAGCAGGATTATTCTATTTTATCTTTGACGGATTTGACACACGTCAGCAGCTTGGTTCGGCTGTTAATTGATGTTATTGTTTGTATAAGATGCATTAGTGATATAATTGATTGCGTTGTGAACTTTGAAATGTTGCTCGGATTAGGGGACATTTGGGTCTGGTTATTGTATGTTCAGTTGATTGCTCGTGGTACTTGGTTGTCTTCATCTAGAGGGCTAGTATTGGTCATTAACGGTTACTAGCATGAACTTATTTTGATTTGATTTTGGAGTCAAACAATAGCTTGGTCGGGTTCCTTGTTGTGGATTTGGTATTTGTTTGTTGTTTTGGGGTCATTGTATTGATTAAGTGTTCCATATGGTGACCTCGAATGTTGTGCTCGAAAAATAGGACTATAGTGGTGATGTAAAAGGCCACAACATTTTGTTCTTGTATTGTCATTGTCGCTAAGATCATATGGATATGGTCTTGTTATCTTTTAGATGATTATTTATGTATGTGGTTTCAAGTCGTGTGTCCTAACCTTGTAGATAATCAATTGTGAAGTGTATAGCATGATTGTTATTATCATTGGTTTTAAACCAAATATGATAGAAGTTTAGCTCATTATTATACTAGTAAAGTGTGCTAGTCATGGTTAATTGATATTGTGGTATGTTGAACTGATTATTGACTAAGTCTAGTATTGTCAAATTGGTTGATCTCTGTGTCTTTTTAAGTTTTGATAAACGAAATTGTTTACAACTGTTTCTGACTTGTTAATATTGTATAACACCTCATATAAATGAAAGATTAATTGGTGAATATGAAATGTTATTAACATGTATTTTAAGAGCTGATAAACATGTATTGAAAGTAAGAAGCTGATAAAGATGCATTGAAAGTAAGAATTAGACTGATTTATCTCTATGCTTAAAAACTGGTTTTATATGCATGTTGTGAAAATTTTAAATTTACTATGGTTAAGTTTTGGTTAGATGTTGCTACTCATTATTATAAAATGATATCTTGTATTGGTGAAAAAAATATTCGCAGCGAGTTATGACTTAGGGATCAATTGTTTTTATCTAAGTAATATTTCTTATTCACATGTTTGAGCTGCAGACAAACTTGTCAAAATAGGCTGATTCTATTAAGTAATTGTGCAGCGTTAAATTCATAATAAATGGAGTCCAAAACATGTGATTATTATTTGTAGCAATTGTTTAATATTTTATGATGATGTATATATATTTGTAATGAATTTTATGTTAGCCAATTAATTAAATTAAAATACGAAAAGTAACTAAAAGGTCATAGTTAATTTTGCTGCAGATGAAGATTTTCTTGAGTATTTGTGCAGTGTATAAACCATATAACGAATGGTTAAAAAACCGATACGGTTACTTGATGTTATTACCTAATATCACATGATGATGTGTAAGTGTTTTGGTGTGTCCAAAAACACATATTTCATATATTTTTAATTGAGTAAAGTAGCTCAAAAATCACCAGGCTGTGAACGGTCAAAATAAAAATAATAAATAATAAAATAGAAAATAATAATAATAGATAAATAAATAAATTACAGAGCTTTTATTTTTATTTTATTTATTTCATTTTATTTTCTATTATTTCAATTTATTTTATTTTATTTATTATTATTTCAATTTATTTTTAGGAGCTGGTTTGTGCCCAGTTTTCTTATATAATTTTATTTTACTGTATTTTATTTTAAATTGAGTCTTCTCCTATATGATCGAGTATGTCTGAGTATGTAACCGTATACAATGACCATACTACCCCTACCCACTACTCAAGTGTAATTCCAAGCACAATTATTCATTCTCGATGAGTGATCTTTATTTTCATTTATATTTACTTAATGTAACTTAATAACTCAACAAACTTAATATATAGAGAATAGTCTTTTGGATTATTACGTGATTGTAGTATTGATTTGCATTAGTTGGGTATAATAGGATATATTGCGTGCTTCCACTATTGTAGTTATTTTAGGATCATATTGTGTGTGATTGTTTTGGGATTTAGTTCACCAACTGAGTTTTGTAGCTTATTCGTGGTTCTTTTTCTATTTTTGGTTTCCTTCTTTCTTTAAAACAAATGTGACAGGTGATCGAGCATATTCTAGTCGGGCTTCAGGTGATCAAGCATATTCTAGTCGGGCTTCGGTATAGCTATCATGAAGCATTTGTGAATTGCACATTTTGAATTTAATTTTCATTGGTAAATATTTGGGTAAAATCCTGGTTTCTATTATATAAAGGTGTAGATTTCAAAAGTATGTAAATATTCATTGGTTTTAATATCAAATTCTATATGTATAAACAATTTTTAGTTATTAAATTTTATAATATAAAGGAATGTTTATTAAGTTAACTTTAATATGTAAGTATATATTTCATTTATTAATTAGAGTATATTGTGGACTTTAACTACTCTTATTTGAAAATCTGAATTATTTTTAAGAATGTGATTGGTATTATTTTATGCATTCAAGGATAAGGTTTTAGAAATGATCATATGTGTCTATTTTGAGCAGATTAATTATAGAAGTCTTTGATAAAGGCTTTAGGTGTGGTCCGAGCTAGAGTTGCGCATTACAGTTATAGATTAGGGTTTGGTTTCGATTGGAATGAGACTTTGTTTTTGTTGGATGTGCTCATTGATAGATCGAATTGTCTGTGATGGCGAAACTGTTAACCCATCTTTGAAAATTTTGACAGCCTTTATAACCAAATATTCAATTTCCTTAATAATATTGTGATTATGTTATAATTAATTAAAAAAATTAAGATACTTATTATATTTGGTTACATCGTACAACTCCAATAATTATTTCAACGTAATTTAAGCACGGATATCCAATAACAAATGATAGTTATATTTCTCCAAGATGGTAAAGAAGAACAAACTAATTATAATATCTGAAGTCTGAGATAGCAGCTGAAGATTTTCCACTATGATCTCATGGTGTGTGCTAGGCCAGTTTAAAGACACAGAAAAATACGACCCCAAGTAAATGCACAACAATCAATTAAATATGCTATCACTTGAGATTCGATAATATCACACAACAAAATGTTTGTCCCTCCTAGTTCTCCCTATAAACTATAGATCAACATTAAGTTATATGTATGATAAAGAACACAAATGAGGCTAACCTTGGGAGTAAACCATGTAATATTGTCACAGGTCAGTAATGAGGTCCTCAATTGATATTAGTCTTCATCATCACTACTACTCTCAATGACAATGGGGGCTTTTTTGGTCTTCAGTCTCTTTCTAGCTCTAACTTCATTCTCTGGTTCCTCTTTTGACCCAGCTTCATCAGTCTGCTCAGTATCAGGATGCTTATTGATTTCTTCTAGAATTCTACTGCCGTACTTTTCCGTCTTTAGTTTTCCAATTATCTTCTCCAACTGCAAGAAATAAAGTTTGAAGGCAATGATATGATTTAAACAATGCTGCCCATGGAATTGAAAACTTGCACAAGTACTTATAAATACAAAGATGATCTCTAGCGCATGAATCACGCTGCATGCTTAGTGTAACGAGTGTCCATGAGAGAGTCACTACTACAACCCATGAGTATCACATCTGAAATCTCCGAGAGCATACAAGAGAATAACAGATATTTGGAAGCGAAGTCAACTCTTAACTGTCAATATAACAGATGAACCCTAGATTTAAGTTCTCTTTTGATTCCAACTATGTCAAGGCATTAAGCTCATTTACAAGCTAGCATGTTAGTTATAGAAGCATTGACTCTCCAATACATATCTTAGACAGGAGAAGTTACAAGTTTGGCACTGACCTCTTCTGTCGACTTTGGTCTTGCAGAACTTATTGTTCTGATCAGTTCACTAGATAGGATTGAATGAGGGAATATTCCCCCGTCAACTGAAGCAAGTTCCTTCCGCAGTTCATCGAGTTTAGACTCCAAAGCAGATGATTTTACACTGTGCTTGGTTGATTTCTTACTACCAGCCGTATTCTTTTGTCTGCTAGAAATCTCGAGTTTAATGACCTTCCTTCCTAAAAGAAGAATGAGTAAGAAGACTGTCAATGCTGAAGTAGGGGATGGACTATTTAAACAGACAGTAAGGAACTACCTCATAAGTATGATTAATCAGTAGGCCAAAACAGAGACAAAATAAGATTAACATCTCATAAGGGCTTAAGAGAATTATTATAAACAGTATAGAAGATATTTAACTATAGTGCTAACAACATCAAGCATAGCATTGAACCATTTTTCTCCATAAGGATATAACTTGTGAACTTTTTGCATATTTTGCACCTATTACATCCTTCACACTGACTTATTTTCTCCTCTACTATTCATTATGTTTATGATTTCTTGATACACAGAAACTGTTTTTCAAATATCAATCTTTATTTTATTTCATTACCAGATAACCTGTGTATTTTTTAATCATTCAGCAGCAGATAATTAAAGAAAAACAATAGAATGATCATATTATTAATGGAAATTAATTTTACAAAATTTACATAGCTGAAGTTAATATCTAGCTAAACAAAAATGCACAAAAACATCTGACTTTAGAAAGAAACATACCTTGCAATACTAGTTTTGCCAGTGGCCCTGATGTTACATAAGCATTAGTTGAATAAGCTGTATGCTGAAACTCTTCACTCTACATGGATACAGACTTACATTAGGGAGCACAGAAGTTAAACTAAAAACCATTTTTCGCAGTTTAATGCAAGTTCCTCAAATGGCTACTTAAATATTCTCAAGTACATAAATAAAGCTAACAGATATGGTCTGTGTGCGCATGGATAATGAGAAAACAACACTATTGTCCATTGAGATCACAGAAAGGTGTTATATGCAAATAACATTTGCACACTTAGAAATTCAGACAGTACTAGCTGAAGGAAGTTTTCAGCCAACAATACCAAATAAAACTAGAAGATTCTCAACTGTTACCTTAAAAATCAGAAAATGCATTTACTTGCATATAGCTTTAATGGCAGAAAAGTCTTACATTCCAAAAGCTCAAAACAATCTGCTATAACTCATTTTCAAATATACAATAACCCCACTACATAAACTAGATACAACCTCCTCTCATGCAATCAATACATACCCTAAATTCGACTATAGAAAGATAAGAAATAGAGTAGCTTTTAGAAATAGCCAGTTGAAATGTCTTCTACAAAATTGCAAAGTGTTCATTTTTTATAGTCACTGCCTTTGTGGTTGTCAATGTCATCAAAGAGAATAATACAAACTTAGACATTTCCTTTACATTTCAGTAAACAGGGACAAAATTGAGGAAAAATCATCATAATCCTAAAACCCTCACCAAAACACGATCAAGTATAAGTTGCAACACAAGCTGTTCTATTTCTTCACGTTTCAAATTGGCACCTGCTTTTACCAAAAAGAAGATGATGATAGATCAAACAGAAGACAATACTAAACTGCATGAGAAATTTCAAATATGCACACCATTTTATATGAGACAGCATGAAACAACAGACCGTAATTAATCCATAATACCAACCTAACTCCTTTTGCTTATTTTTCAATTTGTCTACCAGTTGCAACATTGTCAACCGCTGATCTTTTTCTTGCGTATCTTGTAGCAGAGTAACCACAAATTTTGCTGGACCTGAAATTCATAACTATGTTAAGGAAAAGAAAAAAAACAATCATATAATTTGATATCACATTTGTTAGATATGAGTGATGTTTAACAATAAGAAATAGAACTGACTAAGCACCATATGTGCAACATTTATGCACTATTTCATTAGTTATTTTGAGGACATTATTGTGATTTTATACTAATTTGCCCTATTTTTGTGAATATGAACAGTTTGGAGGCATTTGTGCAAATTATGAAGATTTCTGGGATTAAAGACCAAAATTGCAGAAAGTCAAAGATTGAAGACAAACTTTCACATCTTTCAAAAATTAAATCAGAGATTATACTGGAGAGGATTTTGAGGAGATTTTATGGGTTTTGTTATTTTTCTTAACGGAGTATATTTACTCTGCAGAACAGATAGTTGGATCATCTTTTATTTTCTGAAAAGACTTTGAGAAGGAATCAGCTTTAGTTTTTCTATCTGTTTTCTTCTTTTTGTACGTTTAGTTTTATTTTAGACAATGATGTTGATTAAGCCCATGGGGTGCTAAACTAGTCTGCCCAGCTAAACGATTGATTTAATTAATTCGTGTTGTGAGATCTTTGCTTCGTTGCTTTATCTTTTAATATTTGTGTAATCTCTGTGCCCATAGTTAAGGTCATTCTGTGCTCATAGCTAAGGTCATGTTAGTTTTATTTGATTAATTGATTAAGCGCGCGATTGGTTAATTGAGTAGACTAATACACTGCATGTTAGATAATTCGTAATTAATCTGACCTAGGTAGTGTTGAGGTTCCACAATCATAGTTCAAGAACTGTCGTACTGATTCATTGGCTATGACCATAGGTCTTTTCTAGTTCATATTGCAATCTACGTGTTAGATTAGTGATTGATTCGAAGGGTCGTACCCGGTCAGTCTAATAACTAAGGAAAAGATTGGTTGTTAGGCACGTTGTCAATAACTATAACTGTGGTTATTAAAATCGATAGAGATATCTTTTGAATCAATGATCAACACATTAATTAAATGATCGGTTAGCTGGGTCTTTTAATATATTTAATTGTTAATATTTTGTGTTTTTAGCATTCAGTCCAAATTCACTTTTCAAACCCCCATTTACATTACTTGGTCAGTATACAATACACAATTGATAACCGTTCTCTGTGGGATCGACCCTGTTTACTACAAGTTTATTTGTATTGCAGGTTAAATTTATATTAACGAATTCGACACCCGTCAAGAACCCAAATACAATTATGGAATTTCAATTAAAGAAAATTGTAAACAAAAATAAGATGTAATTAAAATAATGATTAATTAGATGGTCATAAGAGCATCCACAGTAGCAAGGGAGCAAGGGACACTTTGAGTCCCAATTCTGATATGTGAGTCCTACCATATATAATAAAATAAGTTTAATTATAAAATAATAAAAAAGTTTAAAAAATTAATAAAATTGTGTATAAAGAAAAAATAATAAAAATGACATGGACAAACATGATTGGAAGGTAGAGAGGTGTCCCGTCCCAACTTAGAGCATCAGCAATACTGAGGGACAATTTAAGTTCCCTTAGAATTAAAAAATTAAAAGATTAAAAATGATGACAGAGAATGAAAAGAAGCATCCAGTTCAGAGGTACGACAGAAGAAGAGAGAAGCAAGAGAAAAGGATGATGTGATGAATTTTAAAATAATATATTCAGAATTTTCTCAGAACTGAGACTCAATCTGGGACACTATTGTGGATGAGTTTGAGTTCCAGAGAAAACTCAGAAATTATTATTTTTAAGTTCCTCCCATCATCCTTCTTAGAGGTGGGCACGGGTCGGTTCGGTTTTCGGCCGAAGCGAATCGAACCGAAAAATTTCGGTTTTGATTTTGGAAAACCAAACCGAACCGAATCTAGGTTCAAAACCGAACCGAACCGAAATTAATCAGTTCGGTTTGATTCGGTCCAAAACCGAAAAAACCGAATTTATTTAGTTTAATTTTTTGGTTTGGATCAAAACCGAACTGAATCAAAAACTCCGAACCGAAAATATAATCGGTTTTCTACTATCAAAACCAAACCGAATTTAATAAAAAACCAAACCGAACCAGACTGAACAAGCCGGTTCGGTTCGGTTTAATTCAGTTTAGGTTTTTTTCCCCACCCCTAGTCCTTCTTTTTTACTTCTCTCTTCTGTCATGCCTCTGAATTGGGACGCAAGAGAGTTTGATACAGCCAATGACATTTCAACAAATAACTATTTAAGTAATTTCTTTTCATTCTCTCTCATCATTTTTAATCTTTTAATTTAAAATTATTTAATCTGACAACAACAGTAAATGGAACTTAAACTGTCCCTCAGTATTGCTGATGCTCTTAGAGACACTCAAGACAGAGAAAATGTGCAATCATAATATGATGTGATTTAATTTAATATTTTTCTACCAAGTTTTTCTGAATTGAGACTTCAAGTATCCCTCTACTGTCCCTCTACTGTGGATACCCTAATGCAGATAAAATATCTGGAACTGACTGAGAACTCAGATTTTGTCATTGCTAATGCATGATATAAGAAAAGGCAATGAAACATACCAGACGCATCCAGTTCCTTAACCTCACTTGGGAATGCACAGTTGTCGCACATCCCTAAGATAAACCAGATGATAGTAAAATTCAAACTAAGAACTCCGGAAGAGTAAACAATATACTCTAGAAGGTAGGAAGAAAACTAATACCATTGCAATCTTGTAATGGTTCGGCAAAGTGCCAGAAGAAATTACTCCGTCGACATTGGTTTTTGTACTGAAATTAAAAGTAGTTAAGTCCACAAAAAGAGATAAATAAGCTAGATGACACAGCGACAATCAACAGGAACTATTCATGATCCCAAATTATGTAAAAGGGTGTAGAAGAAAACATTCCAAATCCTTCCAAGTCAGAAATCATATTCTAACATGAATTGAACTCCAAATATTAGAATATGAGATGCCACACTATTTAACTAGTACATCAATCTTTGCATTGGTAAGATCTATATTCAAAGGACTACAAAGAATAAGAACCAATACAATATTCGGCACTTAGAAATGTATAATATACAAATTTGCCCTAAACACATCATACCAAAGTGACAATAGAAAAGGCCTACCTACCTGACAATACCGTACAATGTCATAAAGATTCTGCAAGCCAGAATACTCATAGAAGACCATTGAACTCTGTTTCGAAAAAGTGTCACTGTTACCAACTCCTAAGGAGTTAAGAGAAATTGAAAAAAATAATAATAATAAAATAAAATAAATAAAATGTCAAAGAAGCTTTACCTGCCTAGGAACATCGGCTGGCCTAAAGAAGAGTAGGCACTCAGAGGGAAGGCCATCTCTTCCTGCACGACCACTTTCCTGAAAAAAAAAATTAAAAAATTAAAAAATTAAAATATTATATAAGACATTTATATTTGGAAACAAATTTTACTCTAGAAGCTAATGATTGAAAACCTGGTAATATGTTTCCACTGATTTACTTAGGCTGTGATGGATGACAAACCTGACTAAAAAAATGCAAATCATTACACATAAAATAAAAGAAATTGTATACATACACAATTTATTGAAAAGACCAATAAATGCTTCGCCCCTCTCTCTAGAAAAAGATAAATCATGGGTGTATCAATAATCAAACCAACTTCTCCAGGAGGGCAAACTCTTGTAATAATTGGTAATCCCTCATTCTCAATGAAAACAGCTGCAAATGGAAAAGCATACTTACTTACCATCTGGTTTGTTGATCCCCATGCCAAATGCCACCTGTAACATGCAAAAGTATTAATAACTAGACACTGGTACACATACAGGTAAAGATTGATGATAGCGACAAACATACCGTACCAACAATTACTTGTAATTTGTTTTTGCTCCACCTTCATCATAATACAAACGCATGAGATAATGGCACATGAAAGCAAGATAGAAAATGCATCATTGCTCACTGTTTTATGACTTCAGAAGCATTATGGAAAGTAATTTGGAATGTTATTACCCTTACTGAACAAAAATTCAATTATTAAACTGGATAGCCTCATAAGTTACCAACAAACACACGCAGTTAGGAGCCATTCAAGTTGATTATTTTGTTGGCTTTTACCTCATATGGACTTTCTCACGAGCATTTACATCCATGTCTGCATGGTAATGATCAGCGGATATTCCTCTCTTACGCAACTCATCAGCAACCTACAACCCTTGACAGTAGGGAATAGTAATTAATATTACCTAATATAAGCTTGATACCACTATATAGTATTGAAAACAACATATAGACAACTATAATTTGGTAAATTTAAAAAAATAAATAAATAAATAATTCTTGTCGAAGTGCTCAGGGTGATGTCTACAACATATTAATTCTTTTACAGGTCACAACTCAGACCAAACTTATTCCTCATCAAAGAAATGGCTTTCAAAGCACTAGCCAGAGTCCTAGTAAGTTTGTCTGACACTCCTGTGTCAAAAAAATTTTGCGTCACTTGAAGAGAATGCTTCAAATAAAATATTTCTGAGGTTTTGGAAGGACAAAAGCATTAGAGTTTACATTACTATTCAAATTAAAGTGGAAAGCAAAACTTGGGGAGTTTTAGAGGGCAAACCTGCTCACATTCTTTTCTGGAGAAGCAATATACTATTCCCGATTCATTATTAGGATAGGATTCTTGTATGAACTCAGCTATTTCATCAATAACCACCTTACCAACAGATGACTTTTCTCTTACCTGTAGGGAGTAAATAATAATATCATTATAGTGTATAAAATATACACTATTTGTTAAGAATCAACTGAAGATTATCAATAAAATAACTATTACCGTATAAAACAGATTTGGCCTGTTGATTGTGCTAACAAACTTCACACATTTTGGAATATGTAGCATCTCCATCAAATCATTTTGCACTTTCTGAGTAGCAGTTGCCTGCAATGTATAAAATATAGTTTATACAGTCAATATTTAGCAGAAACTAAACTTGCTGCTTAGAATGAGAATAGTGTAAGGTACTATTGATTACTATAAGCAAAGAATGGAAGAAACAATGACATACAGTCAAAGCCACCAAAGGGACACCTGGAAATTGAGTCTTGAGAATTCCAAGATTCTTGTAATCAGGACGGAAATCATGACCCCACTGACTGCAACAATGTGCCTCCTACAGAGTAATCCACCACCCAATTAAATTATTAACTACAATAGGTAGTGCAAGCGTTCAACAATGCCTCCGAATGACGTTGTTTTCAAAGGAATAACATAGAGGACACCCAACACAAATCGCTATTACAATCATGTTTATATGCATCATATATTACGTAGTAATGTATTTTCGGAATAAACTAAAATCATGGAGTAGTTTCTCTATATCTAAGACAAGGGAAGTAGCAAGTTCATTAAAACCTTAAGAGAGGTGGATGTGGAGAATGAAATTGCAACACAACAGAATGGTATAACCTTCTTGCAATGATCTAACGTACTATACTTCAAAATTAACAACCAAAAAATAAAGCCTAAAAACAGTGTCAGACTCACATCAATAGATATCAGAGACAGACGACCAGCATTATGGCACTTTTCAAGTTTTGACATAAATCTCTTGCTCTTTGATATCTTTTCTGGTGTCACATACAATATCTTAAGATCTCCATCACCTTTCTCAAGTGCCTTGTATATAAACTTCTCGTTTTCCTTTGAAGTTGTTGATGTCAACATGTAAGCAGGAATGCCCAAAGCAGCCAAACACATCACCTAAAATATCAGAGATTGTCATAAAAGTTAAAACAAAATCAAAGACCAAAGTTACACTCTACATTCTGTTTGATGCATGCACAGCACCTGATCCTGAATTAGAGAAAGCAATGGACTGACAACAAGAGCAACTCCATCCCGTAAAACAGCAGGGAGCTGATAACAGAGACTCTTGCCACCACCTGCAGCCATAATTACAAGAACATCTCTTCCACTCAAGATAGCATTTATTATCTGCTAAAGACCGTCAAGTTATTAGTTCACTCATACTAAAATAACATCATAATCACAAACAACATCATGCTTAAAACTTTAAGTTCTAGAACAACAAGCATTAACAACAGACAAACAAGCAAACTCATGTAGACAAGCAAGCAAATAACCTCTCGCTGATTAGCGCGGTATTTAGAAATACCAAATACATTAAGCCTAACATCATCAGCTCGAGAGTCCCATTCGAACGGTCCTGACCAACTTTCAACCGCCACCGAAGCACCGCTTTGCTTAGGGCTTCCTGAAGCCGTACACGCTTCCAACAGAAACTTCAGCTCCTCTTGTCTCTCCTGTAGCTTCTCTTGCCGATCAAGCAGCAGCTTAATCTGCTCTGTATAATCCAAACACAAAATCGATTAAACTGTGAAGAAAACACAATTTGACTTGCAAGAGTGTTCTCACAATCTAAGTAAAGCATTCTTACCTTGTACATTTTGTAATTCAACTTCAACACTTTCAAGCTCTTCCACTATCGCCTCCGTCTCCATTTCGTTTTCGCTTTTTCCGATCAACGAGTGGGAGAGTAGAACTAATAATAACCAAAGAAGCCGAGAATCGTCCTTAGATTACAATGGGCCTAATGGGCCGGTTTGGCCAAACGGCCCATAAGATAAGAGGCCCAAATCTATTTTTTATTTCCTTTTTAATAAAACTAAAAACCGAATGAATATCACCAATCTGAACCAGATACGGAGGTTTCCCGAACATTGCGTATCCTCTCACACACACAAAAACAGAAATCAAGCAATTCGTATTTAGAAACCCTAACCCTACGAACAAGTGCTTCTTTTGATGTTTCCTGCAGAGCCTCTTCTAATCAAACCAGGTTTCGTTTGATTTTCAATTTCCATATCCTTTTCGAACTCATCAGATTGTCTGTCTGTTTGTTTTTATAGATTAGGGTTTCGAAACGAATACTATGATTATTATTGCATCTTCTTCACCAGCTGATACCTCCATCTTAATCAGTCACAATCTTCGTGTTTTCGGTCCTGGTCTCAATCCCTTCTCTCCATATTGCATCGCCAATCACTCCACCTCTTCTTCTCGCTAAGCTTATCATGTAAATTAGCGGTCTTTGAAATCTTTTTTTTCGATTATTTTGATTGCCTTGCCAACGAACAAACAAACAATCTTTGTTTTTCCGAAATTGTCTTCTCCGGTGGTGTTTTGTCATCTGAATTTTCGAAAAAATGATTGATAGTATGCCCCAATTGGGTACTTTATCGTTTCAACGTAAGTCTTTTCGAAAGCGTTCTTTTAAGTCTGTTGTGGATACAGACGATAGGGGTTGGACTCCTCTGCATATCAGCGCACGCAAAGGTGATATTAGATCGGTAAGTTTTCTCAATTATCAGATTTCGTTACTATTTATTTACAAATTATTATTAGACTTTCTTTATCCGTAATGGTTTGATATAGTGTATGTAGTTTAGTGATTTTTTGGGAAGATTTCTTCCAATTGTTGTTAATAGTTGTTCTTTTTGTTTTGGTGGATTAGTCTGGTTTTTAGGGTTTGGGGGCAGAGACAGACGAGGGAACGTTTATATGTATGTTTTAGGTCCAGTTTGTGGTTTCTGTGTTTAGGAGAATGTTAGGATCGCATTGTTATGGCTTGTGGAGATTTTGATCTTAGTCAGAGAAATTTTGGATTAAGATGATGTTAAGGTAGGATAATGTGTTGGGAAAGGTATTATGTAGTTGCAAAGAAAATTGATACAGTTCACTTCTCTAGTGATAGTGGTCCCTGATGGTTGAAAATATGGGGTCAGTGAATAACTATTTTGCTCTATACATTTTCTATGCAGCATTTATCTAAACATCATTGAGTCTTTTGTAGGTTCTTGTTGAGAATATGTAGATTCTTGTTGAGCATGTGTTTTTATTGTATGTGTGATGGATGATATCTATACCCATTGATTTTTTGCTGGCTTGCTGACTTAGTGTTCTCTTTGTACAGGTGAAACAGCTACTTGACGATGGAATGGATGTGAATGTATCGGCATGGGGCCCCAAATCAAAAGGGGTTACCCCTCTCCACCTTGCTGCTGAAGGTGGCTACCTTGAAGTCATGGATGAATTGCTTGATCGCGGTGCAGATATTGATGCTAGAACTAAGGGTGCTTGTGGCTGTAAGTGAATATATTTATTAGTCATGCTTTAGAATATCAATTTTTTTTTCTCTTTCTGGTATGCACTCTAATGCTGTATCATAGGTCTTGTACATCTATTTGTCTACTGGTTGTGGTAGAAGAAAAAGGTTTCTATATCTGATCTTGTCTTGTACATGTATTTGTCTACTGGTTGTGGTCGAAGAAAAAGGTTTCTATATCTGATCTTGCTTTCATTGACATTTTAAACCAGGGACCCCACTTCACACTGCAGCAAAAGAACGTAAGAAGGAAGCTGTGAAATTCCTGATAGAGAATGGAGCATTCCTGCCTGATGACATCAACGACAGCAGGTTTAATCCACCACTGCATTACTGCCCTGGTCTTGAATGGGCATATGAGGAAATGAATCGTTTCAGACAAGAAATGTTTGGCGACGGTTCTGATAGCTCTGAAAGCTAAATGCTTCTCTCTACATTTACATGATATCTCCAATGATGTCCGGTTTGGCATTTGCTAATGTTGTGCTGTCTGTTGAAAATGTCATGGTGTGTCACTAATGGATCTCTTTGGTGTTTTCTAGTGTTTCTATTGTACTTTTGTGGTGATTGTCTGTCTTGTACTGTTGATCATTACAATTTTGAATATTTCAGACAATACTTTTTCAGGATATTTATAAAATTTGGGTGTTGTAATAAGACTTGTTTGTGCCTGACACTTGACACTTTAAATACTTGAATGCTTTTATGCCTGTGGTGTTCAAAAGTTAATGAATCTTTTGTTAGATGCCGGAATGGACACTTTTTTTTTCTATTGGCCTGCTTTCATTCTGTTGATCTACTAGAAGGTTGAATTAGTCATTTAGTTATCCGGATCTGTATATTTAGTGGTAGGTGTTTGTTTATTCTTGTATATCTTAGATTTTATGCGACCTTATCAGCAATCATGAATGAAATTTTGGACTAGAGGTGTATTTGAACGTGGCCAAGCTTGCCGAATGAAGTTAAGTTTAGATTTAGGTCGCGAGCTGACTTGATTCATCTCCGATTAAGTTTAGTTGTGAGTAGGAAACCAAATAGTTTGGGAGCTGACTCAATTCATCTCCTGTTAAGTTTGGATTTAGGTTGTTGAAGCCATGCTCAGCGAGTTCAAACCTAACCTTTGGCAAGTTGATTCGATTTATCTTTGTTTAAGAGTTGATTCTTTGTTTAAGTTTGGATTTAGATCGTTTAAACCGTACTCTGTGAGTCCAAAAGTTGACTCAATTCATCTCGGTTTAAGTTTCAATTAGGTCGTTCCAGTTTTGCATGCTCATCTCTAATCTTAACTGAGATGGATCTCCTGGATCTGTATGAAAACTCATCTCATCTTCTTCGTTGTCAAGATGAAATGGATGGAGATCTCTTTGGAGACCTATCTGATTAACCTCCTTATCTGTCTGTGATGGCTTCTTTGGTGAAACAAGACAGTCTCCATTTTTAATTTTGTAGATGAGAATGAATGATGATCACGTGGTTGATTTCGTTTGAACTGTAAAGATATCTTGTAGAATGTCATTTTCAGAATTACTCATTAATCAGAAAGACCTTCCTATGAATTCAATACTGATGAAAAAGTTAGGAATGTAGCAGTTGAGTTTCTGAGATCTAGTAGTATTAAAAACACATGAAATTCAAAAGTAACCAAATAGCTGGACCAGTTATCTACAATTTGTCTTCTCCACCACCAAACCCATTAATTATCTCCAGGTTTGTCTCAAAACTGCCGTCCCAACACTTGTTATTAATAATGACTCTTGACTACAAGTGAAGCTGACATCTGTGATTTTTTTCTTTTTCCTTTTCTTTTCACACCATAAAATAGATTTAGAAAATAAATAATGTTATGTTTCGAGTAATTTCAATGTCAAAATCAATTTTGAAATTCAATGAAACTAGTATTTTATTACCTTATGTTGAGGGTATCTGTTGTATGATTACATGATTGATTTATAATCATTTGAAGTACAATCAGGTGCAATCAACAGAGTTTTTGATACATTAGTGGAATCAATTATTGAAAAACGTTTGTATATTAGTAACACAGTTTGCAATATCTCGCCATTTGAGTACTGGAATAATAACCTTATATTTGGAATAATATTTATTAGTAAAAATGAAATTGAATAATTAATAGTATAATAATGTAATTTTAATATGATATGCAAGGTGTTTATTAAATTTAATTAGTCAATTAAATAAATTTATTTGAGATTGGATATCAATTTTGTTATTTTAAGTGTTTATTAAAAATAATTTCAATATTGATTTATATACACAATTTTTTTTAAAATATATTTTTTTTTTAAAAAAATCAGTTATATATAATTTAAATAATGAAAATATCAATTATACACACAATTAAAAAATATAATTATATACTATGTTTCCCAGTTCCAAAATTTTCTTAAAAACAAATTTTAAAATTTTACTTTTAAAAAATAACCATACACTATTTTATGTTTACGTTATACTTTTTAACTAAAATATAAAAGTAGTATATGGAGATAATTTATGGAACTCTGGAACGATATAAAATTCAAAATTTGCAAAAACAATTTCAAAATTTTGAAACTGTATTTGATTTTATACAATTTTTTATATTATTTATAAAAAAAAATGTATGAATATCATTTTATGTTAGTAATTCATTACATCTATTTTACTTTAAAAATAAATTTCACTTCAAATTATTTTTAAAAAGTCTAAAATTAAAAGTGATTTATGCAAATGGACATTTAAATTCTGTTTGGTATTAGAGCATTCATAACGGCAATATTTTTTATTAGATGCTCAACTCCATACCAATCATGCTATTTCAACATCTCTCGTAACATGCTAACATTTTATTTAGATGTCCAAATTAAAACATATCACCATGTAAATGATGTTGAACCAATTTGATCGTTAAGTTATTGAACCTTGTAATTCTTGAACCGTTTTTGGATTATTAAAATGATATTTTGATCATTGAATTGCATTGTAAATGTTCATCGGTATTTTTTTTTGTCGTTCATCGAAATTGATTGCGAAATGAAGGAGGAAACGAAGGTGCACAGCACTAGCCGTGCTGGCGACATAGGCTCTGTATCGCCAGCGAGTGAATTCTGCAAAGTCAAAGTGTTCTTCTCAGTTCGCTCTAGCGACATAAGGCTTATATCACCAGCCTTGTCGTCAGACACCAAAATCGAGGTTTTTAAACCCAAATCAACCGAGTCTTTCTCATTCGCTTCATCTCTCTCATTTTCTCTCATCACGCAATCGATTGCTCTCTCAAATCTCTCGTTATCTCTCCATTGGTGTGACACCATTAAGTCTCCGATCAATCTCAATCTCTTTCCCTTTGAATAGAAGCATGATTGCTAGGTTTGTGGTAGGCGATTGATGTTGATTCTAGGGTTGAGATGGTTCTTGATTTGATTAGGGTTTTGATAGAAACCCTAAGATTTGGGGGAATTGAATCGAATAATCGAACAATGGATTGACATGGGTTTGTGTGGTAATCGCTAGCGTATTCGCTTCTTATCCCTTCGACCGTCGTTTTCTTATCGATTACACTAAATTTCATTTTTCGCACGCCACGTATTCGATCATTTGTCTAATTCAATTATTGTTTCTTATTCTTTGTTTGGCGAAGCGGACGGTGCCAAGGATCGTATCAGCGACCCTTAGCTTAACTTGTCTATGGAAGAAAGGTTAGAAATATTGTCTTATACTCCATATGTGGTTGATGTTTATTTTATTGTATTGTGCATTAATATGGATAAACAACCTAACCACACAAACTGTTAATTGGAACCATAGTTATTGATATTAGATTGGACTATTGATTGCTGCTTTTGTGTGATTATTGTTAGGCATAGTAATGCTGAAAGTATATCGCATGTTAGACTTAGGATTTGGTTAGCTAAAGCTGAAAATAAATGGATAAGACACTAGTAAAGTACCTGACAGATTTTGATTGAAAGCCAATGGATTGTTATAATGAAATTGTTGAATGTTAAATTGATTTATTTGCTTTGATCACCTAATTAATCGAATAATGATTGCCTTAATCATGGTTGAAAATAGTGATGGAATGACATGTCATTAGTGGTACCCGAGAAATCTCAACCTATTGAATATAGGACTTTTGGTTTAGCTAACCACCATTGAAAACTGAGTGATGAGTCCTATTGGGTGTGACGGCGCCACGCCTGCGGGCCTATTGTTATTGTGGTCTTCGGACCTAATTGATGGAATCCTAAGGTAGTAGTCCATCCCGAGGGGGAATAAACGGCTACGGATTTCGGTCTTCGGACCCTATTGTGTGGCTTCGGCCTAATTGATCTTGTTTCACTATTGATATTAGATTAGTGGAAGTCTTAATTAATTGGAATTATAATGTGAATGTATTGTGTGATGGTTGCCTAGTGGATAGTCGATTGTATTAGGGATTTAAACGATTATAGAGGAAACTAAATGGACACCTAATAATGTCAAATGTATATAATGGACATAACTGGAACTAGGTAAGTAACTCGCTATATTGAACTTGCAAATAATATTGAAATTGGGCGGGTTTGTATTCTCTTATTATTGATTGTTAGCCTAGGTGCATTTTTGTGCCGAAACCATTTTTGAATGTTAAATAGATGCATATGTGTGTGCTTTTTGGAGTATGATTTGCTAACCAAACATCGATAATCTGACGTATTTTCTTCCTTTTTCTTGTCTCTCCTATTGGAAAATGTAAAACAGGTGATCGAGCAAACTGAAGGTTCAAGCATTGCATATTTCATGTTTTTAGAAGGATATTACAAACTGTTATTCTATATTTTGATTAGTTTTAATTGAAGGATATGTAAACTTTTTAATTATCGAAAGTCCTAATGTTTTGGGACATGTTATTCTTGGTTTGTAAACTATTGGTTTGACGATGGATATGAATTACGAACAGGTTGTTGGATCGAATGAATTATTTTGATTATATCGTTGTTTTGAAACAGGTTATCAATTTTAAATCTAATTTTTGAGTATTTCGAATCTTTTGACTATTTTATGTATTAAATAAATTGAAATTAATGATTGTAATGTGACTTTTCAGTCTCCACTCGTAGTTGCGCCGTGGCTGGGGGTTGGGCATTACACTAAACCTTTGTTCTAACTCCAACTAAAGCTTTCCAGATGATATCACACATAAAAATGTATCCACCAGATCTTTTGAAATCGAATTCAATAGCCAAGACATGACCATGCACTCTACCCTCACCCATTGATCATAGTCACTAGAATTAATCTCTAGCTTCTTAATTCTACCATTAACAAAATCTATTTTCAGTTTTGCTCCTAATATTGTCTTGATAGACCTAGACCAAGATAGATAATTGATTCCATTTAAAGGTTAAGAGACAAGCACCATACCGGGGTGATCGGAGTTCTGTAGACATAAAGGATCCTCATTCTTGTATTCTCTTATGTTATCTCCTTCTCTGTTGAACGATCCATCGAGATGAGATGAAGCCGCCACTGTCGTTCTCTGTAGTGGCTTCCTTTTTTTATTAAACTTGTCGTAGTTAATTCTGGATCTTGTCAATGAAAGCTCTGATACCATCTTGAGATCATGATTTTCAATAAAACCTGTATGAAAATCAAAAGAATTTAGAAGAAATCATTCATCTTGTTCTACTTGCGTTTATCAACTGTTATATCAGATACAAAGCTTATATCGGTGTTATAGAGTTCTAATTATTACAACTGATCTCTCAACTACATATATATATAAGGTAAAATGAACCATAACTCCGGGTATTTATATTCAGTCCCTTCTAGTGAACTTCTGCTATAGTCTAGTATTCTGCTGCTAAACATCTTATTAATCTTCATTTTATCACATTAGAATTTTTATTTTAATTTGAGAATAATGTTACGCAACTTACTCTTATAACTCACTTTTGTTGACTGTACATAGATGACAATTTGGATGCTAAAATAAAATTTAAAATAAATATATAATTGATGTCAAAAATCCTAATAATATAAAGTGATGCAATTACTAAGATTTTCTACACGCAAGTGCATGTGATCAAGTGGTAAAGTGAATTAAATTCAGATTGTCGAACCCAGAGGAACTAAAGCTAATCTAATATCAATTCTATAAAATTCCCTATATCTAAGCGTAAAATTTATGAGAGCAAATATTATGAAAAATCAAACAAAACTAATTTCTTAAGGTAAGGATTCAATATAGAGCTTAAGTTCTAGGTCTACGAATTCACCTCACCAGTAACCCATCATGCCTAATATGTCAACAAGCTTTTATTTCTATTCTCAAAGTTTTACTATTCCCAAGGTTTCTTCCAAACACACATGAGACTATCTACCTATCCTAATTCCATATTCCTATGTGAATAGTCTAGATAGATGCATTAAGAAATATCTATCATTGAATATATGAATATTATGTTCTATTCCTAGCAACATAAACAAACACATTCTCTTACCTTAATCTAATTCAATAAATCTCTTCCAAGCATTAATCAAATCACTAAATCATGCAATTGGTGATCAAGCAAAGCAAGCATTAAGCATAAGCAAGAGAAAGAATAAAAACTGTCTCATTCATAAAAGTAATAATAAAATTAGGGTTACATGGTTCGGCTACTTCGTAGCCCTAGACTGGGAGTTTAGTTACACATGGCAATCATGTTTACTCTTCCTAACATAATCATTCCTAAAAAGTGAGAAAGAGTTCACCGATTTTCCGCTCTTGATCTCGCCTTCCGGATGTTGATCTTGAACTTCTGTGTTGCTTCTCGCAGTAGTCTCTTGTTCTGAATCCAGCCAAAAGTCCTTTCAACATCTCAAAACTTTATACTTATAGACTTCTCTGAGAAATGACCAAGACGCCCTTGAACAGTAGGTGGAATTCGCCCTAGTCGGTCTCTGGCGACATAGGGCTCTTGTCGCCAAACAGCACCGCACCTTGCACTTTGGAGTTGCTGAATACGTTCGCTGACGATAAGGCTGGCGACATAAGCAGCTGCAATGTTGAATTTCTCAGGTCGTTGATTCGTTTGTTGGCGACATAAAGGCCATGTCGCCAGACACTTCAGTGTAGTGTTCTCTTGCTTCTGTCTTCGATCGACCTCGTTTTTCAGAACTTCGGTTTTCCGACCATATAATTTTGATTATCACTCTTTTACCCGTTCAACTCAATCACCTGAAATATCTTAACAAAATCATCAAATAACCAGATAATACTCTGGATTCATCACAAAAGCTTAAGAATTAACAGAGAAAATTCATATAAGTCAGAGACTTATCAATAATACACTCTTATAGCTCACTTTTGTTCATTATACATATTTAAATGCTAAAATAAATAAAAATAAATATATAATATATACAAATTTAAACCATCAAATTATAAATAATCATAGTATAAATAGATTGTAAAAATGAACTATCATTACTCTTAATTTAATTAAATTTTAACCGTTTAAAATTAATCTATTTTCTTTCCGATAGTATAAAACTATCCAAAGCAACACCACCGTCACCCAGGCACTGTACACTGAATCATATCCATCCATTTCCAGCTAACGTAACCAAACAGAAAAACAAGACTTCAACCAGTTTTGTCAAACGATTTGCACATGAACTCAAAGTGTGTTTGCCTTTTCACATACATGCATCTTTTTATTGTAAAGTTAACATGACATCAAAACTAGTTGACATAGCAGTGAAAGTGTAACAAGTCCATCGATAATCACTATTTAAATCACACACACCCATATCTATCTATCTGTCTCTTGAAAATTCATTAATGATGTCTCTTCATTGACCTTTTCACAAACAGTTGGGAATCAACATCAATATTCTACGCTGTTCATTTCAAGCTAAACGACAATTTTTCACTTTCAACCCCTCTAATATTTTTTATTAAATATCTCTCTAACTACCCTGTCTACGAAGCAAATTACAATCTCCACAAACATTAACAAAAATAAATAAATAAATAAAATCAAACAATAGGTTTCTGTTGGATTCTCCATTTCAATCATTCATCAATATATCCAATCCGAAATTTTTAAAAGATCTTTTTAATTCTATTTGTTTTTAAAATGACTAATATTTCATAAATTTAATTATTTCATGCATTACATTTAGAATTAAAAATTATTGGTTAAAAGAATTAAAAATAATAATAAATGACGATTATATTTTCGATTTTAATCATTCATTATCAATTAAGCTAAATATAATAAATATTGAACAAATAATTAATAAATATTTAAAAAATAATATTGACATTTACAATATATATATTTAAAAATAACCTTTCAAGTTCGATTGAAAAATATGGTATTAATTGCATTTACTAATTATTTAAAAAACAAAAATTATAATAAAAATTGAAAATTATATTTAGATTTTAGTTATCCATACATACTCACACTCAATAATGTAAATATAAAATATACTACATCTGTTTTTTAAATAGGCGAAATATTAGTTATAAATAAGCGTTTTATAAAATTTATATTTTTTATTTATCAATAATTTAATAATTTTATTTTTTTTTCAAATATTAAATTATTATAATTTTTTGTTGTATATAATTAAAAATATTTACGGTTAAAGATAAATATGTTAAAGATAAATATTGAATAGCGTGCCCGGAGAATGTTTCAGCTATTAAAGAACGGAGGAAATATTAAATTAATCAATAATAATTTTAAATATGTATATTTATATCTTAAAAAAATATAAATTAAAATTAACCTTTTAAATTCATTTTAAGTATATTAATTAAAAATTATTATAGATTTACTTTTAAATCAACATGGCTGACTTTTATTTGGTATAATAAGTAACTTTAATTTATTTTTAAATTTTTATTTAATTAGGTAGCATACTAGTAGTTTAGTAGTTTCCTAATTTTTTTCCTTAAATTATATTTCTAATACAAAAATTAACAATAATAATAATAACAAAAGTTTTTTAAAAAATAGCAATATTATATCTCACACAAGCTCAAAAATATACCAAAAGGAACATCATATTACAATTTTAACCTTCTCACAACCCATAACCCGAATCCACCCGACTCATTCGGGGCAAAATATGAATCGAAATGGCCCGAAACCCAATCGGAGTATCCACAATCCAAATCCTCGGCATGTCCTCGACTCTGACATCCACAACAACCACCTCAACACCGCCACCACACACCACACAAACCTTCCCAGCCGCCGCGGCCATCTGTTTCGCGCCAACAAGTCTCGGCGACACAAAAACATCAACCCAACAATCACATTCATCATCATAACGTCTCAAAACCCCTTTACTCTCATCAACCGTATACATAACCTCCTCATTCATCGCCGCAACCGGACCTCTCCAGCCTTTCAACATCCCAATCGGCATGTTCATCCACGTGTCGCTCTCCGATTCGTAGATCACACCTTCTTTAGCCGCGTCGCCGTTTACATTCACCATGCACAATTTCCCTTTATATCCTATCGCATCAATCGCGTCGCGACTAAAAGTTCGGTGTTTCAAATTCGTTTCGAGTTTGATAAACCTCCAGCGACGTCGTTTCGCTGACGTGTCGATTAAGTCCCATTTCTCGACGGATCTGGCTACGGAATCGGAGAATTGAGATCCGATTCCGGACGCGATGTAGATAGATTTCCCGATTGAGCCGGCCGCGCACCACCGTCGCGGTGTGATGAGTCTGGGTCCGAGCTTCCAGGTGGACTGAACCGGGTTGAAGATGAGAGGTCGGGTTAGAGCGGGAGTGAAGTTGTATGTCGTCGCGGCGACGATGATTAGGTTTCCGGCGACGGAGATTGTTTGGATGGGGAGGCTGCGAGAGAGGAAAGATGGATGGTTGTGGAGGAGAGGCGGGTGGGGAGATGGCGGCGGTGGAAGTGGGTCCCATTTGGATGAAAGTGGGTCAAATGATGAGAAATTCTCGGCCGCGGCGACGGAGTTGACGGCGGAGTCGGGGAGGAGGGTGGAGTAAAGAGAGAGGAAAGGAGGGAAAGAAGGAGAGTAAAGAAGCCGACGCCATGATTTACAAACAGAGTAAATGAGTGAAGGTGAGTCGTTGAGATGGCTTAGACAGAGCTGAGCTATGTCGTCGGGTAGACCCGGGATGAGCGGTTGGTGGTCGTGGGTGAGTTTTTGGCGTTTGGGCGGTGGAGGAGAGACGGAGGACATGGATGTTGCGGTGGTGTTTAATGAATGTTGGGTGTTTTATTTATGGTGGAAATATATGGCGGAGGATTGAAGAAAGGGATGGTTGGGTTTAGGAGTTGATTATGGATGTGGTCATTGATTGATGATGATGATCTGTGAGTCTTGTGTTGTTGTATTGTATGCGTGCTTTTAAAAGCTAAAGTTGAAATTTTGCAACCGCTTTTATTAATGATGGTGTGTTTGGTTTGGTCTGGTCTTCTTTTGTAAGTAGATTCGCATGCTTGCTTTTTCTTTACTGCTACTGCCATCATGGCTTTTATAGTATTATTATAATGAGTATTTCAACACAGTAATTGCATGGTTACACTTACCCAGCAATACATGAAGTCTTGTTTGAAATTAATTCTCCTTCGCATGTAAGGGAACTATAAACTTTTTTTAAGTTGATATTTTTTATTTTTAAGATTTCTTTGGAATAATAACTTTTCAAAAGTGATAAATACCGCAAGCAAATTGATTAATACCGCATTTATTTTTCAATTATATCCTTAACATAATTAAAAATAAAAAAAATAGTTTTTTTTATTTTGAATGAAACTCTTTATTTCGTTATTTCATCTCAACTGATTTTTTTTTTTTCATAATTTAAACTCTTCAATTTCTTTTTATCGTCCCAGTTCAAATAATTTTTTTTTCAATGGCTTTCTTTTCATTATCTCAATCCGTTTAATTTTTTTTTTCAATTACATAATCATAGAAGACATGGATGGAAGTAACTACACCTTCGTATCATTATGTTTTATTCGAAGAGATTGTTAAATACCGCAGCAAATTTATTAATACCTATCTGTCAACTCTATAGACATGCCAATGTTTCTCAGATCCCTAGAGGAGGAGAGGGAAAATAAGGTGAGTGGACTCTTTTAAGAGAAAAAACTGTTTTTGTTTTTGGAATTCTTGAAGAATACGGGAGATAAGTTGTGGAGAATAAATCAAATAAAAGGGTAAAAGTGGAATAATATATGCAGTATTAATAAGTTTGTTGCGGTATTTAACAATCCCCTAACTTTTTCTTTTAATCTCAGAAGCATGTTAAAGTCAAATTCGGGATAAATGACCAATTGTATGGGAAATACTTCAAGAAGTGATGCATGGACATCCTGTAATAGAGCGCAGATAAAATTACAAAAATAATTTTTTGAAAATGATTTTTTTTTTATAATTATTTTTCAGCCTCAAATTATAAGTAAAATCAATTCCAAACCTGCATTATAATAAGAAATAAGTAGTTTCGTAAAAATATCATTTCGATTGCTATCACTTCTGTATTTTCTCAATTTTATAAATATTTTTCCAAAAAAGTTAAATACAATACATAGACTTTTAAATACAATATATTTTTTTTAAGTTTACTTTTTTAGTTTTTTAACTGATATGTCATTGTTTATTAAGATACAAATTGAAGTTTTGAAATTGTGTTGTATATATATTATTGTTTTATTCGAATGTGTGTATTAAGATACCAAGTATAGTTTTAAAAGTGTGTTGTATACATGATCACACATTCAAATGATGCATTAGAATATAAAATCACACTTCACACTTCAAATGATGCATTAAAATATAAAATCACAATTTCAAATGGGGCATTCGAAAGTATATTGACATTTACGAACTGCAATGACACTTGCAAATTGTATATTCACATTTGTTAACACAATTTCAAAGGGAGCTTCCGCCCTGCATCATGTATCTTCAAATGCATGTTCTAATCACAATCAAATTGATATATATATATATATTATAAATTTCAACATCACAATTCCTTATATCGTTAATTTATTAACTCAACAGGATATTTATCGTTTATTAATATCATTGTTAATCAGGGCAGTGTAGGTAACAGTTTACAAACCAGCAATACACGACACATGCATAAACAACCAACATACAGCAAACAATATTTCAGACTAAAAATGAACTACTAACCACGACTGCAGACCAATAGTGAGATGCCTACTCCTCAGCCCGAGCAGTTCCTTCCTCTTGACCCTCTACAGAACGGAACTAGTTATGTTAAATCGTGGATTTTAGAGTTCCAACTCCAGCCGAACCCCGACAGGACGAGGCCCTAACCGAACTGGATAGAACCTAACAAAAACACGAAATCGATGGAGAGGTCCGAGACTTACCGAAACGACTCAGATTACAGGCTACTGCAATCCGCGGCGCCTACCGTACAGTAACCCGACAGAATACCCCCAACTGACGGAAACATCAAATTAGCGATTGGTAAATAGAATAGTAATACGAGATTCACGAGTATAACGGAAGGAATCTTACTAGAATTCGGAATCACAAACAGAATCACGACAGAATTACGACGGAACCCTAACTGGAAATTCAATCACAGAACGGAGACCTAGGAATAAACAGACTATCAGAGTCAGATTACGTGCAGAATAAAGATAAAGGAACATGCGATCGGAATAGACTTACCGGGAATCTACTGCGACGGAAACCCTAGCGAATAGACGCTCTGATGCTCTCACGGTTCTCTCAATTCTGAAACGTGAAAGAGGCTCAATGACGCCCTAGGGTTTAATAAGTGTATTATATGATGTCAAATAACAAAAAAACCCCTAGACTTAGGAAATTATTACTAATTATGCCAGAACTTCTAACAATTATCACTAATACCCCCTAATTCTGACCCGAGCTAAATAAGCCCTAAAACGGTCCATTACAGAATAAATGGGTACACAGAGTCAAGGAAGAACCTAATAGAAGTAAGCGATACAAAGCAAGATTAGTAATAAAAGGTTTTCAGCAAAAGAAGGGTATTGACTACAATGAGATTTTCTCTCATGTAGTCAAAATGACTACTATTAGATTGATTTTGGGGCTTGTAGCTGTAGAGGATTTACATCTAGAGCAGTTAGATTAAAGACTGCATTCTTACATGGAGATCTTGATGAGGATATCTATATGATGCAACTAGAGGGGTTTCAAATTACTGGTAAAGAATACATGGTTTGCAAGTTGCGGAAAACTTGTATGGTTTGAAACAAGCTCCCAAGCAGCGGTACTTGAAATTTGATGGCTTTATGACTAACAATGGTTACAAGAGATATGAGATGGATCATTGTTATTATATAAAGTCTTTTGCAAACTCCTACATAATTTTGTTACTTTATATTTATGACATGCTAGTTGCAGGATCTGACATGATAGAAATCAACAAGTTAAAGTATCAATTATCTGATGTTTTTTAAATGAAATATTTAGGTCTTACACAGCAGATTCTTGGGATGAGAATTACCAAAAACAAGTCAGAAGGTACTTTGAAGCTATCCCAAACGAAGTATGTTTAAAAGATAATTGACAAGTTTAATCTTCGAGATGCTATAATTCGGACCACCCCTTTGGGAAGTCACTTTAAACTTTCAAATGAGCTATCACCAAAAACAGTGAAGATAGACATTACATGAGCAGAGTTCCTTATGCCTCAGCAGTTGGTAGCTTGATGTATGCGATGGTATGTACTAGACCAGACATTGCTCATGCAATGGGAGTTGTGAGTCGATTTATGTCAAATCCAGGAAATGAGCATTGGGAAGCAGTAAAGTGGCTTTTCCGTTACTTGAAAGGCACTGCAGATAGAGGACTTTATTTCAGACGAACAAATGCTATCATAGAAGGCTTTACTGATGCAGATTTAGGAGGCGACTTGGATGGGAGAAAAAGTACTACAGGGTATATTTTTACTCTAGGTGGTACAACTGTTAGCTGGATGTCTCGACTTTAGAAAAGTATTGCGCTCTCCACTACAAAAGCTGAGTACATGGCTATTTCAGAAGCTAGCAAGGAGATGATTTGGTTGAAAAATTTCAAGGCAGAATTATGTAAGGAGCAGATTCAAAGTGTACTCTACAGTGATAGTCAGAATGCAATCAAACTTGCAGAGAATCCAGTGTTTCATACCAAGACGAAGAATATTCAACTAAGATATCATTTTATTCGCGAGCTGATTGTTGATGAGGTGTTAAGGTAAAGATAGCAGTGATGACAACCCAGCAAATATGTTTACTAAGGTGGTTACCAAAAAGAAGTTGAAGCAAGTGATGTCAGCTTCCAAGTGGGAGATTGTTAAGTGTGGAGCATGTATATTATTATTTTATTTTTCCCTTTTATATTGGGCTCAGATTGTGTCGGGTTAGTTAGAATATAAATAGATCCCTTATAATTGTAAACCCTATGTACTCAGAAAAGAGAGTAGAAACCCTAATACTAGTGCGACGTGGAGTAGGCAGATTTGGCCAAACCACAGAAAATCTGTGTGTTCTTTACTCTTTAGAATTTTAACTTTCTATCTTGCCTACATTATTTCCTAACATCCGTGGTACGGTAGACTATATTTTAAAAAAATATAATATGTATTATATTTATTTTAATTTATTGGAATTTTCATTTTATTTATGATATATTTTGTTTAATTTTAAAAATATATAGTATAAATTATATACTAATGTAATCTATTGAAAATTTTCATACCATGATACGATATATTTTAATATATTTTTAAAAATATATTATAAGTTATACACGGTTATAATTTATGGAAAGTTATACGTGATGATATAATATATTTTAATAAATTTTTATTAATATGTTTTATAAATTTATATCTATTGAATCTTTTTTTTATATATTTTTAGAATTTTTAAAAATATATAATATAAATTATTTACTATTATAATTTATTAAAATTTAAATAATTAGATATATAATTTACTAAAATTTAGATATTTAGATCTTATTTTAAAATAATTTTTTATATAATATTTTTAATTATAAGATTTTAAATTTAGAAAAAAAATCTAAAAAAAAATAAATAATAGTCATGGCATGGAATTGATCCATACACCTTAAGTGACACAATCATCCTCAATGTTAATATTTGTAACCCACACAAATTTCACTCTATTTCAAAGTTAAAAAAGAATATTCTTCTCCACCTATTTTTTGAAATCTGTGTCCATCTCCAATCATAAAACTCTATTTTGAAGTAAAGTAAATAAACAAATATAAAAATTAAAAATTAAATTATCAAATGATTTTTAATAAATTAAATTAATAATTAATAAAAATTAATTATCAATTATATAATTAGTAAATTTTTAATTAAATTAATATACATATATATAAAATAACTCATAATTATATAAATAATATGTGATTTTATCATACCATATTTACACTTTTTAAATCAACATATTATTACAAATATAAATAAAATTTAAAAATTAATTAATTTAATTATTAATTAATCAGTTAAAAATATTTTGATAAAATAATAAAAATAATAAATTAAATTAGTCATATAACTAATAGTAATATAAAATCTATCTACATATAAAGTAAAATAACTTAGTTTACCTTTGAGAATTGGACATGTGGCTCACACATGGCAATTGGTGTCCAATTGGAGTGTGCCACGTGTTCAATTCTACCTTCTCATTATTCCTCTTCATTTATTTAATTTCTTTACTTCTCTTTCATCTCCTCTTAAACTATTCCTCTTCTTTGCTCTATCTCTTCCCCTTCTCTTTTATCGATTCTTTCCTCTCCTTTACTATATCTCTCTTTACATGAAAGTTTGAGTATTTTCACAAACCATCTACCCTAAAATCGAGGAGACTACCAATAAAAAATTTGCTAAAATGTTGTGGGGATCTGTAAATACTCAAATTCCCCGATAAACTCCATTAAGAGAGATCAATGTATGTAGTTGATTTTTTTTTAATTGTAATTTTTATTTTGATTTGAATTTCAATTTGGTGTTGTTTAAGGTGATGGATGAGTTTTATGATAATGATGAATAAATATTGTTTAATTTTTTTCATCTTTATTTTTGTTTTCAAACTTCAAATTTGATTAATATCATGATAGTCTCGTGACAGGTGGTGGTGGCAGCTTTTGATATAGCTCTGACGACTGCAATAGTACAGTCGTGGCGGATGCTACAAAGGTGGCTCCGTCAAGAAGATGGACAATCTTCTAGCAGTAAAGATGGTGGCGGCAACACCGATCTCTATCATCCTTCCTGATGCTTTAAAGCCTGACTTTCCAGCCATAAATGTCAATAAAGTATTTGAAATTCACACCGCGTGCTGATGAGATTGTTTGATTCAACTGGAACAATCTTTTTCTCTATCGTTTCGTTCATGTTGCAAAATTCCAAAAGGGTAGATTAAATTTCAATTTTTTTTTTGAGTTTTAGAAATGATTTAGGGTACTATATTTTTTTTTGGAACCGCATTTTATCAAAAAATTGGTATGCTTTTGGACAATCATGCTAAAAAAAAATGGGTTTAATTTTAATCAATTTTGATCTTTATTTGTAATAGTAGACTATTATTATTATTATTTTTTTTTTTATACAGTAAACCATCACAAATTAAAGCAGTATATTATTTATTTGATGAATAAATGTTAATTGTTTGACTACCACGAGATGCTGATTGTACGGGTGGGATGAGATGAGAAGATGTGATTAAAGTGATGAATATGAGAGACAATAAATTAATAAACAAAATTATATTATTATTTCATTTTATACATATGTAAATTGTATTTAATTACTATTTTAAATTTATCTGTATCAGTCCATCAAATCAAAATTAAAATAATTTTAAAAAATAAGTTAAGTATAGATTACAATCATACGGTATCGGACTATGTTCTCTTCTTATTTTTTTCCCATATATGTATCTCTTTACTTTGTATTATTATATATTATATATTATTTTTAAATTAATATAGTTATTAATGAGAATAATGACAATAAATAATATAAATGGTAATTAAAGGTATTTTAATTACAAATTAAATGTAAATAATTTCAAACTTAATGATGAAATAGTATTAATGATAATAATTAGGAAAATTTAATACATATTATGAATAGAATTAGACTAATTCAATTAGTTCATGTGTGTACCCATTTTTTTTCACTTATATCTAAACACTACTTTGAAAAATCTTTTAAAAAATGTCAAAATTGACCATTAGATAATTAGTGTATTACTTATATTAATGAAAATAACTTCAATAGTGTTTTTTGGAAAATTTTACCCTTCAACCAAAATCATTCCATTTAAATCTTATTTTATTTAAAAATTAAAATTTTTTTTAGTGAATTGTATGCACTTTAAATTATATTTATAACTTTAAGGGATAAAAATTATTTAAAATTTGAAATTATTTTTTTAAAAAAATAATACACTTATTATCAAATTAAAAAATAATATTATAAATAAAGGTAATTTAGAAGTGAATTAATTTTTCGGTGAGAATTTAAAAAATGGTATTCCAAATACATTTTTGTAGTTTATTGATTACACATTTAATTATATTTTAAATTCCAAACGAACAAAAAATGCATTTAACTATATACTCTTTTTAAAAACACTAATAATATGTATTTATATATTTTAAATTATATTTCTCATTTTAATAGATAAAATTTTATTTAAAAATTAAAAAATATATATTAAAAAATAAATCAATAATACATTTATTATGAAATTAAAAAAATAATTCTATAAAAAAAAAGAGGTAAAAAATGAGTTTCTTTATTTTTTTTTTAAAATTAAAAAAACTGATGACATGCAGTAATTGTTTCTTCTTATTTTTTTTAAAGTAATAATTATTCATTGAGAAGTGATATTAAAAAAGAAGAAGAAAAATTTGTCTCAAATGCATTTATTAATTAAAATTTTTATCCACTTTTAGAATTATATATATATATATATATATAATTGAGATATTCATAAAATAATATATACAAAATTTTTATTAAAGTAAGGGATACAAACAAATTAATATATTAGACTAATTTATTAAATTGTATAAAAATGATAAAATGGTAAATATAATATATTTATAATAGATTTATGATGTGTGAAAAGTAAAAAACACACCGATGACATAATTTAAATGAAAAAAATATATATTTTAGATTTGCAAATAAGATCTAAATATGTAATAAATAAATGAATGAATCAAAAAGTTCATTTGTCTTTAAATTTAATAAATATTATGAAAACTATTAATCATACATTTAATTATAAATATGTTACTAATGAACTTAACAAGAAAATTATATTGACACTAGAAAAATATAAAATTTACATTATTTTAAAATCAACTAAAAATAATTAAATTTAAGTATTTAAATGATAAAATTAGAAAGCAATTAAACAATATTTTATTTTTTTTATATAAAAATTGAAAATTAAATTATGAAAATATTGTTTAAGAATGTAATTAAATAATAAGAAACGATTATTTTCCTATTTTATCTCATTTTTTTTTAAATTTTACCCTTTAGAATTTTTATTTTACTCTTTAGTTTTTCTTTCAAATAATAATAATAAAATTAAATTGATTATTCTTTTATGTGTCAAATACTGAGAAGAGTGTGAAATTAATCATTAACTCCCGTAAATTCATATTATAATGAAATTAATATTTAACATTTAGGGTTAATCCAAAAAAACCACCACGAGTTTGTCCACGAGTTTGTTAAATTTTCCAAAAAACTACATCAGTTTGAGTTTTCCCATTTTACCATTTTTTTTTTAATTGACAGCCTGAGTACTGTTCACCAACTGACGAATGAACAGTAACTAGGGACATTTTTAGAACTTTATTTTTTAAAAAATTTAAAAAATAATTAATTTTTTTCAAAAAAAAATCTCAGATTTCCTTTATTTTTTATTTTATTTTAAATTTTTTATAATTTTTAAAAAATTAAAATTCAAAAAATGTCACTGGTTACTATTCATCCGTCAGTGCGTGAACAGTAATCAAACTGTCAATTAACATAAAAGTGGTAAAATGGGGAAAACTCAAACTGATGTAGTTTTTTTTGGAAAATTTGGCAAACTTGCGGTAGTTTTTTGGGATTAACCCATTTATTTAGCAAAGTTCATTAAAATAAATATCTCACAAAAGTATTAATAAAATATACTTATAGAATTATTGTATTTATATTTTCTTTTAAAAATGCATGAAATAATATATTTTTCCACCAATGTAATACATAAATTTATATTTTGAACAATATTTTTTTATATCTAATTTCTTTTTAACCAGGAGTTCCTATTTCCAGAAATATATAAAATAAATGGGACTTTACCAACTTAAAAAATTTATAATTAAAATTAAACACAATAATTATATTTAATATCTATATTCCTTTATCACCTTATATATATATATATTTGTATTTATATTTATATTTATATTTCATTTATATGTAAATAACATATTTTAAATTATATTATTAAATTTAATTTCATGATTATGAAATTTCAAATAAAATACAAATAATATATTGATGAGTTATTAATGTAAAAAGAAAAGAATTTAAAAATGTTTTTTTAAAATAGTATTATGATTTTTTTAATAATATTGAATAAATAAAATTAATGAAAAAAAAACAAAATAATAAACAATATTTAAATAAATTTATGAAAAGAAATAAATCGTAAAAAATTATCTTAAAGAATTATTTTTAAAAAGTTATAAAATTACAAAATAATCAACTTATTAATTAATTGACATAATCCTTTTTTACAAATATAATATATTATTATTAACAATATTTATTAGAGTCCATTGTAATTAATCAATCTAAAAATACGTATTTTCCATTATTTATTATAATAATTAAGAATACATGTAACTCGCCGAAAGCGAGAGTATTTTTAGTAGTATAAATATAAAATGAAATAAAATAAAATTAAAAGAATTATTAAAATAAATTTATAGTATAATAAATATTAAAAGCTAAAAATTCTACGCTGCATTTAGTGGATGTGGTTCTCGAGGAAGTGCCAAACGTTATACTTCCATATGGGACAACACGATATGCCGCACGGTTGGGGCTGTGACGAACGCCAAACGCGGAAATAACAACAGCTTTGAAAATGGCCTTAGAGCCTCCATGGTCCCCGCCAAGGGGACTCCGTCTCTGACTAAACATTGTCACCATTACACCAATTAATTCAATCGGTAATAAAATAGTTAGTGCGAAACCACTTTAACTTGATAAAATTTATAAATTAACATGATAGTTATATGATTGTGGCAGATTAGTTACGGAATGAAATTTAAACTTGTGTAAGAATATGTGATAGATTGAATCTGAAGTAGATGTTGATGGACCATATATTATATACTAGTCTTTTGAGATGAATATACTATTGAAAAGAATAAATAAGAATAAAGCAAAGCAAGAGATGCCATGTGCATGCACGACCATCACAAAAACTGTCGAACAATAAATATGTGGGTGGGTGGGAGTAAGTAGGTAACTACAAACATGTAACAAAAAAGGTAGATTCAATTTTAAATCCCAAAAGCTGCTTCTCTTTATTCTTGTGTTTCGGGGAATCATATGGCTTCCTCTTCACGCATTTTAATTCAGGATATTCGATTTGGCCTACTGTGCTTGGATACGTGGGTTGGAATATTTTTTAAACTTAAAATACAATTTATTCAAATAATTTTGTAAAATTTTTATATATTATTAATTAAATGAATTAGAAAATTTATATAAATTTATACTCAAAATTTAGATTGAATTAATAGATTATTTAAATTTATTTTAAAATTATAAATTTTTACAAATAGTTAAAATAATAATAAATATTCTTATTTTATAATTTTATAAAAATTATTATTGTGAATTTTTTTAATAAATTTTTTTTAAAACAATCGTAAAATTGTAAAATAAAGAGAATGTTATTTATTTTAATTAATTTTTAAAAAATTTAAGAAAATATATAAATTAAAAATAACATTTGATGATTTATTAATTTAATATGAAATTTGAAAATTTTATTTACTAATTTTTTTAAATATATATATATAATATTAATAATTTTGAATAAAAAGTATTTGAATATTTTTATCATATAAATTGTTAGACGTTCAAGTAAGCAGTTTGAGTTATTGAAATCGTGATAATATACATTGAGTTAAAATATGATTTGGTTTAATATGTAAGTGGTTCCTATTTTTTAGCTGTTTCAGTTGATGTACTAGTCTTTAAAAGACTTTGCTTTTGTTGAATAAAATATTTCAGTGTTTCTATTCAATTCTTCTTTTGAACGTAATAGTGGTATCAGAGCCTCGAGAGGGCATGAAAGAGAGAGTCACTAACATCTATTTGAGTGAAACACGTGAGTGAGTGAAACATATATTTTCGTATCTAAGCAGCAGAAGAAGAGACGAATGACCACTAACAAATATCAACAACCTGCTATTCCTATTTTTGATGTCACTACGATCATTGGGTGATGATCATGGAGAATTTTCTTAGATCAATAGAGTACTGGGAAGTTGTTGAAAAAGGATACATAGAACCAGCAAAAAGTGTTCGATTAAATGACACTCAGAAGGTAGAGTTGGATGCACAGAAATGGAAGGATCTTAAGGCTAAAAATTATTTATTTCAAGCCATTGATCGTTCAATATTGGAAACCATTCTCCAAAAGGGTTCAGCTAAGGAGATTTGGGACTCCATGAAAAGAAAGTATCAAGGAAATGCTAGGGCGAAGCGGGCACAACTTCAGAATTTGCGTACTGAATTTGAGACTTCACGTATGATGTCTGGGGAGACAGTTTCAAATTACTTCTAATGTACGATGACAATTACAAATAAGATGAGGATTCATGGAGATCGAATTGCGGATGTTGTCATTGTTGAGAAAATTCTATGATCCATGCTTCCAAATCTCAATTTTATCATCTGTTCTATTGAAGAGCCAAAGGACCTTGATACTCTCTCTCGATGAGCTGTAAAACTCATTGATGATACACCAACATAAGTTGATCCAACAAGACAGTGAAGAGCAAGTTTTGCAAGCCACAACTAACAACTTCTCCACATCAAAAGGTAACAGTCGAGGGCATGAAAGAGGTAGAGGCAACAATATTAAAGGTGGACGAAATTCCAATAATAGAGCTGATGATGCGTCCTTAAATTCTCATGGAAGGGGTAAGAGCCAGGACACCAATCATTCACCTAATTCGAAGCCAAGGTCTGATAAATCAAAAGTTGAATGTTATAGATGTCATAAGTATGACCATTAAAAATCGGAATGTCAAACTAAACTTGATAGAGATGTTGTAAGGCAATCAAACTTTGTGGAAAAGGAAGAAGAAATCTCATTGTTGTTGGCATATTAGGTGAAAGAAGAAACTCACCAAAATTTATGGTATCTAGATATAGGGTGCAGCAATCATATGAGTGGAGATAAGTCAGCATTTTCCACTATTGATAAATCATATCGAGATACTATAAAGTTTGGAGATAATTCGCAAATCTCAGTCATGGAAAAGGGCAGGTAACATTCCAAACCAAAAAAAGATGTTGCTCAAACTATCTCTCATGTCCTTTATGTTCCAGATTTAAAGACAAATGTTCTTAGTCTTGGCCAATTACAAGAGAAAGGGTACGAGATTCTTATTAAAGATGGTGTTTTTCGAATTCAAGACAATAAATTGGGTTTAATTGCTCAAGTCAAAATGACAGCCAATAAAATGTTTCCACTCTACCTCAACAATGAGGAGTCATCGTGTTTCTCAGCAGACCATGAAAGTGATGCTTGGTTGTGGCATTATCGGTATGGACACTTAAGTTTCAATGGATTGAAAATATTAAAGGAGATTCATATGGTTGTTGGACTTCCAAATTTTGAACAGCCAACAAAAGTATGTGAAGAGTGTGTCATCGGGAAGCAACCTCGTGATAGCTTTCCAACACAAGCAACAAGTAGAGCCAAAACTCGTTTGGGATTGATGCATACTGACATATGTGGTCCCATAAATCCAAATATAAGTAAAATAATTACACTATTTATAACATCCAGTCCCCGCCCCCGGATGACCCGAGGCTCGGTGGCAGGGCGCCACATCATTACTTGACCGGTCTTAAGGCTGACCACTAGCCCCACAGACCACCACTAAACTTTCCAGCATGCTTTTTCCTCACTCGCATGCTTCCCGAAAAAACTTTCTGGTAGGTCATCCATCTAAAGATTGCTCCAAGTCAAGCACGCTTAACTTTGAAGTTCTCAAATTTTGGGCTCCCTAAAAATAATGTGCACATTGGTGATATGGGTAGCAATTTAATTCCTTTTAACTCTGTTTCAATATGGGGTATTACCCTATCCTTATTTGTGATTTTATACCTCACCACTATTTTAAACTGTTATAACTATCACTAAATATGGTTATTGCAACTACTACTCTCACAGTTACTCTAACCACTACTTTTAACTACTAATCGTTATAATTATGTAAATCGCTACTTTAACCCCTTAGAGCATCTTCAATACCATGTGAATTAAGAATGTCTTCACAATCACTTCAGCGGCGTGGAGATTTAAAAAAAAAAGAAAAGAATTGATCTCTAATAGTAGATTCTATTTCCAATGTGAAGTTGACGTGGCATGTTTTATTACTCACATTGTGAATTTGAACTGCTATTTCTGAACGGTCGAATTCACAACCAACTCATCTAAATAAATTTTTTTATATTATTTTATTAAATTAATCTTACATCTCTCTTTTTTTGGTAAGGATTTAATTTAATTAAAATTCTAATAATAACAAAAATAAAATAATAGATGATAACTATAACATCACTATACACTATTTATTTCTAAATATTCAGTCATATCATTATTCACGCCCTCTATTTTTTACTGCCACATCATCTAACGTCCACGTTCTATTAGAGATGCTCTAATGATGCGAAATATAGCACAACAATTTTATTTTTTTTTTGAAAAATTTGAATGTTTTTCATTCGGATAATAAAAATAAAATGTTAAATTTGATATAAACTCAAACTTTATCTCTAAGAGCATCTCAAATGTTGTATTCATGAGTCCGGACTCCTCTTCTATCTCCCACGTGATAATTAGTTGGACTCAGAACCAATCCCATCCATTTTATCACATTTAAAAATTTGGGATTGTCCAACTCCTTTTCGTTTAGGGCATTAGTATTTTCCACATAACAATTTCTTTAGATCACATTTTAATTCAAAAATACTCTTTATATAATTTAAAATTTAAATACTTAAATTAGTTAAACTTATTAATATGTTTATATTTATTTTGCTTTTGTCATTTTATTTTATTTTATTTAACTTATCTTATTACATTTTTATTTTTATTTTTTAATATTTATATTTTATTCCATTGGTCTTATATTATAATTTTATTCTTTACTCCTATTATAATTTGATTTTTTTCTTCAACTATGATTTCGATTTAAGATATAAATAGATTGCTATAAATAGAATATCTAGTTTATATATTTTTCTATGCCATTCTACAGATAAATCAAAATAATATAAAGATAATAATTTATTATTATTAAAATAATAAATAAAATTTAAATAATATAAAAATAGTAATATAATAAGATAATAGTCATTACACTAATAAAATAAAAATTCAAAAAATAGTTATTTAAATAATAAAGAACATAAATTTATTATATAATAATCATTAATTAAATTTAAATTTTAAAGAATATTTTAGAAATTTCTATTAAATTTTGAGTAATGATTGATAGCCTACTCTTTGTGACAACTTTTCGTGTCTACTCTTACATGGCAAGAATTGATTGGGTAAATAAATTAATGCATTAATTGTTATAAAATTTATATCCAATGATATATTACCACGTAAGGGTAGGCAACCAAAGTAGGCACAAAGAGTAGGCTGTATAGCACTACTTTTAAATTTTATGTTACTCTCAGGAATTGGGGTGTTGAAAATAGTAAACCCGTTGTTTTATTTTTTAATATTTTTTTAAAAAATATTCATGATTAAATTTCTATTTATAAATATATTAAAAACAAATCTTTATTATTTTATAATATATTAACAAATAAATAAGTTGGGACTTAAATTGTGATTTCGTCATTGAAGATGAAAGTCCCATCTTCCTTTTTTCTTATATGGGATATGTGTGGGGTCGCAGTTGGGAATGGAAATGCTTTACAGTAAAGGTGTCAAAATGAGTTATGATGAGATAGGTCGACACGAACCCGTTAGAATAAATGGGTACTGGGTTGAAGGTAAATGGACTTCGATCCATTAGCGACACGCCTCGTTTAACACAATTATAAATGTATTGGGTTAGGTTTCATTAACAGGTTAACGTGTTAACCCGTTTAACTATACTCAAAAAATTAATTTTTATATTAAAAAGGAAACTAATAAATTTATCAATATTTATTTAACCACATCAATACTAATCTCAACTTATATCATCTTATAACACTTTTTTAGTAAATATATAATTTGTATATCTATTAAAGAGTTTCTTATTTGAATTATTTAATAATATTTTTGGAAAAATTTTGTTTTTAGGCCCTAAAAAGTTTAGTATACAATTATAGGTCTATTTTGAAAAACTTGCAAATCTAAACTTTACATGGGTGTATCTAATCATGATTTTTGATGACTTTCATAGACTTTAAATGTCATTAAAAATCTGCAGGTAATCATCACTTTTGAAAACTCTATAAAAGTCATAGGGTATCTAATAATGACTTTTATACACTTTTAAAATGTCTTCGAAAGTTATGGGATATCTACCCATGGAGAAATTCTTGTGTGGGACAGCCCTACCACGTAGAATGGTAAGACTTCCACTCAAAATCTGACATGTATGCACTTTAGGTAAGAGAAATGATTTATAGTCTACACAGGTGAGAGAAATAACTATTAAAATACATTGCACACATATCAAGTAATGGTGGCTATAAAATATTCATTTCTTTCACTTAAAGTGCATACGTGTCAGATTTTGATTGGATGTCCTACCATACTACGTGGTAGTACCGTCCCACGCGAGATTTTCTCCTAATCATGACTTTTATAGACTTTTAAAAAGTCTTCAAAAGTTTTGGGGTATCTAATCATGACTTTTACAGAGTCTATAAAAGTTTTAGGGTATTGTAATTTTTATGACTTTTAAACTTGACAGATTTTTATAGATTTTTGTAACTAATTAAGAAAATTTAAAGTTACAAATTGTCTCATCCCTACTTCACAAAGTTTGAATGACTTTTGAATACTTTAAAACATTAATAAGTAAAAACTCAATTTCAACCCCATTACTTATTCTTTTATTTATTTATTTTTTACTTTAATTATAACTGTGAAATATTTTAAAATCATCTATATGTAATTTTTTTATAATATTTTTTATTTACTTTTATCAAGTGTTATATATTTTTTTGTTTTATTGAAACAATTATTTTATTTCTATCATATATTTTGTAACGTCCGCAAACCCGGCCTAGAAGTTAAATCGTTTTGAAATCATGTATTAAATTATTTGTATCTGACTCGATATGATTTTGGAACTAAAAATATCAATTTTAGAGTCTTGAATTTTTTAAAATTCTTTGAGTGAAAACCGAATGTCTTAATTGCGTTAAAATGATTACTTTTGAAAATTATGACTAGAGAGTAAAATAGTAATTTCAAAATCCGAATTTATAAGTCTTAAATTGAAATGGTTTATTAAAACTTGTTTCAAACTAATTTTTATTTAAAATATGTCTAATTTGGAAAATATGAAATTTTGTTTAAAACTAGTGATTTTTAATTTAAATTATGTTTTTAGGTGATTTTAGAAGTAATAAAAGTTTTCTAAAGAAACCCCAATCCATTAGCCCATTAGCCAGTTGTACATAAATGTTGTTTTTCTATTTCACATTCAAAAACCCTAAGTCTCTTTTCTCTAAAAAAACTATGACTTTTGGTCTGCGCTGTCCACTTCCAAATTGCCGTTACTTTTTTTTAGACATCTGATTGACGTGATTTCAGAGGCTATGAAATCCTACTTCATCCCTCTACAAACCCTTGTAACCCTTGAATCTCAAATCTTGTCGGAATCTGTCTAAATTGTCAAAAATCAGCCCTTTCCGTCTAGAAGATGTTAGTTATGGAATTGAATTTTAGATGGTCATAACTCTCTCGTCCAAACTGGAAATGACTTGATTCTAATTGAGTTTGCTTCTTTTTTCAATTTTCTACAACTTTCATGAAGCAACCATTCTCAGATTCTCGCATCTTCTTGGTCGTATTTGACCAAAACCGAAACGTCAGTCTGCAGGTAGAGCCGGTAAACGGACCGATTTGGCCCAGACCAGCCCAACCCGTGACGGATTACGGATTAAACGGATCAACTTGCACGGATTTTTTTACTATACAGGCTGATTTTACACCAATCCTAATCTGACCCGCACAGATAATGGGTTAAATGGGCTAGCCCGTTAATCCATTATCAAATAAAAAAATATTCAAAAAAATTTATGTATATAATTTTTTTAATAATAAGCATATTTTTTTTAAAAGAAATAAGATAAGAAAATAAGACATGATATGCATAACTATTTATACAAGCAAGAAAGATGTTGAAATTGTGTCAAGAAAGAAAACTACTCATCCTTTAATATCATAGATGAAAAGATTATTTGATAAGCCTTGAAGAAACCAAAATTTATTATAAAAAGTGTAAAAAAAATCAAAATAAAAATAAATTTATTAATAAAACTTATAATTTTGACTCTTACATTACCAAATATTGTATTTGATTTGTCCAATACACTTTTTGAAGTACCCAAGTCAAAATTGAAATCTTAAAGCAAAAGATTATAAAATTAAAATTAGAGTATCGAGAAATTAACTACGGTTTCGCATAAAACAATAAGAAAAAGAAAATCTTACATAATCAATCAAATAAAATACTAACCAGTAAAGAGAATATCACATTAACATAAAATGCCAAGTAGTCATTGAAGGTAAAGACTATTCAAGGTTGAGTGGGTTGCATGGAACTAGGGTTAGAAGAATTTAGAAATAAAATTGAAGTTTAAAAGACTCACCACTAGCAATTAGTTTTATTATTATTATTATTATTATTATTATTATTATTATTTTAAGCTCCACAGGGTTGCAGGTTAGCCCACGGTTAATTCGGCCCAGCCCATCTAAATCCGTGGGCTAAACAGACTGGATCAAACGGATCCACTTATATGGCGGGCTAAATTTTGATTGATTCTAACCCGTCTAATTTGCGGGTTAAACAGGCCAATCTGCGGGCCTTGGGCTTATTTACTAGCTCTATCTGCAGGATCGCTCCAACAACGAACTATATTGATCTGATCATATCTTCTTCACCTGATCTCCGAACGATATCAATTCAATTGGGTTTTCTATATTGTCCTGTTCTCTAAATATTTTGTGAAGGTCCGTCGACAAATTCTTACGATCTCATAGTCAAAATTGGTAAATTCTAAAACTGGACGAAACTGTTTTTATTCTGTGTTATTTGTCTTAGGTTGTTAGAGTGAATTCTACTATGTTATTTGAACATAATATATGCTATTTGGATAGTGTATAGGTCATGTTAGCAGTATAAGATTCATATTCAAATCCTCCTAAGCATGTGCAAGCTTGTGATCAGCGATAAAAGGTTCGTATCCCGTTTTTCGCCCTACAGAATCTATGTTATTATTTGCTTAGTTATAGGAACATGTATAAGATTGTATGAGACATATAGAGACTTACAAATTTGCACCATAGAAAATAAATTCGATTATGAAATCGATAGATGTGAAAGTATAGGAATGAAATAAATTGACTAATCGATCGATGAATAATTGTAGACTAAAATATTGTGTAGTCAGATTGTGCCTCACCCCTTTTAACGGATCAATAAATGGAACAAGATGTATTTTTACTACTTGTTGTGAATGTTTGTGAATTAACTATAGATTGGATGTTGAATGTTTATTGTTTGTGCCTTTAAATGGACTAAGCATATAACCATAATGAATTGAATTGGTATTGAACTTTGATGTGGTTGAATTAAATGTCTAGTTGAATGTGTACATATATTTGTGTGTAATATATATTAGATGTTGAATGTTTATTGTTTGTGCCTTTAAATGGACTAAGCATATAACCATAATGAATTGAATTGGTATTGAACTTTGATGTGGTTGAATTAAATGTCTAGTTGAATGTGTACATATATTTGTGTGTAATATATATTAGACTCAGGCCCCGTTTGGATCCCTTAAGAGAAAAAATTAGGAGATAGGATTAATAGATATGAATCCAAACAGGTCTCTTAAGAGACCTCTTAATTTTTAAGAGCATGGGCTCTTAACAATTATTTCATTAGTTGACTCAAACCTACTAATACCTCTTAATACCTCCTAACATATTGCAAAAGACTCAATAGCCCCTACATAATCTCCAACCATTATTAATTACTATTAGCTAGTTAGTTAGTAATTAATAGGGGCAAGTTAGTCATCTAGGTACTATTTGTTAATTAGTTACTAGTGGATCCAAACACCTCCTATTAATTACTAGCTAGCTAATTGTTAGTAGCTCTTAAAAATTACTTGGTTAATTATTAACTCTTAAGGGATCCAAACACCCCCTCAATGTTATTACTCTTGAAAATTGAATGATAGTGTATGTATTGATTTGCGTAGAATTTATTGGACTATTAAGTTAAAAATGGAATCGGGATATATGCGTTGTTGTTTTTAATGACTTAAAATATGGTTAGTTTGTCTATATCTAAGCATGATTAAATTCATATATTTAGTATATGTCCATGCATTGAATTGATTAATAAGATTGAAATTTCAGAGATGTGCATATTAGCGTTAAATTGAGTTGTTGACAACTTTAATTGAATAATTGAATGTGTTCACCTCTGTGAGGTTATTGGAATGGCAAATGATGAAAATTGAATTGTTTGTGTGTGCATTATATCATCTTAATTAATTAACTGATGATTGCCCTAGTCGTGGTTGAAGTAGTGATGGAATGACATGTCATTAGGGGTAGCCGAGATATCTCAACCTATTAGAAATATAGAATTTTTGGTTTAGCTAACCACATTGGAAACTGATAGACGACTCCTATTGGGTGTAACGACTCCTATTGGGTGTGACGGCACCACCGCCTGCGGACATATTATTATTGGTGGTCTTCGGACCTAATTGATGGGATCCTAAGGAGTAGTCCGTCGCGAGGGGGAACAAAAATGGCTCTATGAATCTCGGTCTTCGAACCATATTGGTGACTTCGGCCTAATTGACCATGTTTCATTATCGATACTAGATTAGGGGCAATAAACTTATTAAATTGTTAAATTGTTATGCTTTGGATGATTGGTTGTTGTCTTATATAAACATGTTTAGCTCATTATAATATTGTTACCGAATTGTAAAATTGATTGGTCTCAAATTGAATAAATGCAGTGAAACTATAAAATTAGTCAACTTGTGAATTAGTTTATGTTGTGCTCTTTAATAATGATTGTTGATTAACGTGAACTTGTTAGACGTATAGGTGGTTCGATTACCCAATAATGAACTTGGTTGATGATAATTTATTGTTATGAACTTGTTGGCCTTGTTAGGTTGTTAGACTTGTTTGGATGCCTCTTGAACAGAATTGAAATGTATCATGAATGCCCGATTTATCGAAGAAAAAAAATGTAACTAGAACGTTTAAAACAGTTGATGATTAAATAAATCTGGGTGACTTATACTTGTGTATGTTTTTGTGTATTGTACTTGATGTATGGATATTTGAGATGAATGTTATTGTGTTTCCAAGTATTATAACATCATATTACTTAATGGTGGATCCATGATTGATAGGATATGTGTGTCTATGCCTTGAATGAAAGGGAGTGGTTTTAGAGATATCCACTATAAAATGTATTGTTTGATCGCATTGCACTATAGAAGCTCTATGTTAGGGAAGAGCATACTTATTTGATTGTTTTAGGGTATGGTTGCGAACCAGATGTAAGTCTGACATTTCTTTATTTTCCTTTTTCCTTTCCCTACATGTGTGAATGTACATGTAGATTGACAGGTACGATCGAGCAGAGCACAAAGGTCTTCTCATAGTTCGACATCTTTTCATGATCATTGCATCCTTAATTTTTAAATTGTGTTTCCATTGCACTTTGAAACCGTGTAAAAATTTTATATGAATTATAATTGTTCATTGATGGGCCTTCAATTGATTTTAATACTTTCATTGTAGTATTTATTTACAAAAAGTTATTTACGCTTCCACATATATAAAGTCGCATAGTGTTTGAGTTATGTATTGAAAATTTATTTTATTAATGAACTATTATAGTACCTTTCATAAATTGATTTAATTGTTTATTTCATTAAAATTTTATTGGATCATATTGAATGTACAATGTTAATGTAGGGCTCCGGCCAACATTTCGCGGCTCCGCCGTGGGCGGGGGTTGGACGTTACATATTTATATTGAAAAAAATAGATTGTCTCATTCTATTACATTAAACAAATAATTAAAGATTGGGTAAGAAAGTGTAAACATAATTTATAATTTCTCGATAAATTTATAGAGTGAAAAAAATATATACACAATAATCGAAAGAAAAAGTAAAAGAAAAGAAAAAAGGAGAAAAAAATTATAAAATATAGATATTAGAATAAAACAATGACTTATTAGAATTTAGGGTTGACGCCACCAATTGTGGATGACGTGATAGTAATGGAATCTTTTAGTAAGGTTATTGTTAAAAAAAAAATACTTCTTACTCTTAACACGCAAACACGCTAAAAAAAATAAATAATTTTTTTATATTGAAGGACTTTTTACTTTCAATACCAATGAACTTTTATCAATTCTTAAAAGGTATTTGAAAGTTTTATCAAAATTAACCAATTGATATATGAAAGTTGATGAAAGTCATTAAAAGTCGGTAAAAATTATTAAAAGTCTATATACGTCATTTATAAAAATCCATAAAAATCTACAAGAAATCATGAAAAGTATATTTTAGAAGTTTATGAAAGTCATTGCTGGATTTATAAAGTCCATGAAAATTTATAAAAGTTTTAAAAAATCATTCACTTTTTAAAGTCTATAAAAGTCTGTAAAAATTTACAAAAGTCGTGATTAGATACCAGCAGTTTTCACTCCATAGCCCATTCACAGTTTGTGATCGTAATTAACAGATTGTGAGTGTAATTCATAGAATTTGTGAATTGTAAAAATTCAGAAGTATTTTAGAAAACTCGCTGTATGAATTAAAAACCAAACTTTTAAAAGATTATTTTTGTATATATTTTTAAAACAGACCTATAAATATTTTAAAATTTAAAAAACTCATTTAAAAGGATTTTCATATATATATATATATATATATATTTTTCTATACAAAATATACTACCTCTGTTCTAAAATAACTGTCAATTTTGAAGAATATTAAAATTATATTTTAAGTGTCAAATTTGTTTTTCAATAAGCCTTTATACATTTCTTCCATTGCTGCCTTTCATTTAATACATTACATGAAATTACTTGAACTTAAAATATTTTTAAATCATATATTAATAATGGGTAATATAATAACAACACATAACATTGGTTCTTGTATGTAATACAATATGGACACATAATATAGAACGGAGGTAGATGTAGTAATTAATTAGAATTCGAGCACAGTTCAATACGAACCGAGTATAAATTCGTTAGATCGAGGATAAATGGTTACCACGGCAATGATACACGTTCAATTTAATTGTTTATGAATAAATAGAGTTAGCTTGGGGGTGTTTGAATCCCTTAAGAGTTAATAATTAACCAATTAATTTCTAAGAGCTATTAATAATTAGTTAGCTAATAATTAATAGGAGGTGTTTGGATCCACTAGTAACTAATTAACAAATAGTATCTAAATGACCAACTTGTCCCTATTAATTACTAACTAACTAATAATTAATAGGGGTTAGAGGTTGTTGTGGGGACTATTAAGTCTTTTGTCATATATTAGAAAGTATTAAGATGTATTAGTAGGATTGGGCCAGCTAATGAAATAATTGTTAAAAACTCATCCTTTTAAAAATTAAAAGACCTGTTAAGAGATCTGTTTGGATTCTTATCTTTTAATTCTATCCCTCAAAGGATCCAAACGGGACCTATTAAGAAACCTGTTTGGATCATTATCTTTTAATTCTATCCCTCAAGGGATCCAAACAGGGCCTTAATTTTATTAACGATTAACACGTTTTAACACCCTACTCTATACGTTTGAACACCCTACTCTATAGCAAAATATTAATTTGTGTTAAAAGCCCTCCTAGTTTCCAAAACGGGTCGGGCTATGGACCGAACAGTATCACGCGGGTTTGAATTAGACGCCGTTTTCACCAGTCAAAATTTTCCGAAAAACCCTAACCCTAGAGAGAATGGGAAAGGGGCAGCAAATTGAATGGAGCGAAGAAGAGACACGAGACTTAATCCATATACGCGGTCAATTTGAGAGAAACCAATCTGCAACTGCAATCAAATCAAAGAAACGAGTATGGGAACTCGTAAGTTCACAAATGCAAGAAAAAGGCCATGCAAGATCACCCCAACAATGTAAATGCAAGTGGAAAAATCTTCTCGCTCGTTACAAGGTATTGAATTGAATCATCTTCAACACACTTTTTCAATTGAATCATTATCTTTGACTGGTGGGGTTGTTTAATTTTTCAGGGGAAGGAGACAGCTGATTCAGAGAGTGGGAAATTGTGTCCCTTTTTTGATGAATTACATGAGGTTTTCACCGGTAGAGGGAACAAAGAAGGAAATGATGATGGAGATGGAAATGGAAATGGTAGGGATTGGAAGAAGAGGAAAGTTGATGGAAGAAGTGTTGCAGAGATGCTTAGAGAGTTTTTGGAGGATCAGCAGAGAATGGAGATGGATTGGAGGAAGAGGATGGAGAGATCTGCTTATGAAAGGCGACTGTTTGAGCAGGAGTTGCGAGCTTTAATGGAGAAACGTGAGAGGGAGAGGTTGATTGATTATAAGAATTGGTTGGAGATTGAAGAACAGAGGAGGATTAGAGAAGAGAAGCGAGCTGAAACTAGACATGTTCTTATTACTACATTGTTAACTCAGCTTCTAGATGATAAGTCTTAGCATTGTGTCTTTAGAGCGTTTGATTTGATCTTTTTGAAGTAGTTGATGTTTATTAAGTTGTAAGTTTTTGCATGAAATTACTATCTTGTATATAGTTGAATTGTGTGTAATCATTCAATGGGAAGATACAAGTATACAGTTGAAGATAGAGCTGTTGTGTTATGTTTCTTTCATTTGGGTTGTAAAGGATTTTTGTATCTAGATTCTATGAAATTAAGTTTGAAAAATCTCGACTTTGAATGTGTTCATATCCTGATTTTTTTATTGTTTAAACACTTTCCGGTTCTGGCTTTACCATTTCAAACTAGAAGTTATGCATAACTGAATTGGAAACCATTAGTACAAGACACACTGTAAAGGTAAAAACTATGTTGAACCTATTTGTTGACAATATGAAACCCAGGGCTGTTTTCAGACTTGAAGGTCACACACTGTCTGCCAATGTGGACCTCAAATGAGATGAATTTAAGACCTTTTAGGTAGACATTTGAACAATTCGTGCCCATTTGTCAACTAGATCTTGAAGTTAACATATATCAAACCAATGAGGAAAACTAGAAGAAGTTGACACATGAAACCAATGAAAAAACCAGAAGAAGAACAGGCAGTTTATCATTATTCTCTTTACTCATACAAATGTTCATTCTGCACAAGATGCTGGCACACAGTAAGAATCAGAGAACACACAACGTCTCTCTTCTCGCTCTCATTTTCTTTTCCTTGTATTTATTACGTTGCATGTTTTACACAAAACATGGTACCTGTCAACTTGATTCGCTTGGAGGTTTTTCCTTTGGATGTTTGGAAGAATAATGATCACCGAGTTGATTTTGATTTGCTAGTTGCACCTGAAGGAATAAAAAACCTTAATTCTCAGATGATTTATTGGAATAGTTATTTTACAGGGTAAATGTAGATTAATTGAAATCTTATCAACTCAGTACATCACAAGACAGTGAGTGTTGACATCGGTGATTGTCCATACAATGTATAATGCAAATATATTGCTAATATTAACATAGCTACTAATGACTACTCAGAAAAGGAGAAGTCTACTGTTTGAATTTCAGATACATTCCTAGCATAAATGGCTGCTATCCTCAAGCTGTAGGCTCACTCTACAAAAGACAATACTTTCTTAGACCCAAACATTTCTATGATCATAGTCGAGCCAGAAGACTGACAGTTATTTGAAGCTATCACAAAAGCATGACTTGATTGAACCTTTCAGAAGCTCAAATATTATCTAGTCTGCATAGTTTAATCCTAGAAACTATTATATGACAACTTACAATTTCATACACCCTTTAGTTTTACAAATCAGGTACTATAAGAACATCTGTAATCTTGTCTTCTACCACTTAATAGATTAAAAAAGAGGTTTATCAGAAGCTCACTGATAAAAGTCTGAAAGAGATCCTGAGATATCAGAAACAAATTCCTAAACCAGTTCAACGTCAAATTTTGATTACTTAAACTCTGAACATCTCGTTATCAATGATAACGAATTTGGTTGCAGAACATTCTAAGTTAAAATTTACTAGGCTGATATGACTAAAAGGAAAAGACACTAGTAACAGATGCCTAAAAAAAGAAGATAACTATATGACACCTTTAGTTTAGGTGAAATTTTCATTGTACTTAAATAAAAAACAAAAATTTAAACTAGGTTAAACTTACTAACTTTGCATTAATATGGACAAGACAATCAACCAAAGAATGTATCACACAGAAATCCATTCAATTCATAGTCAGTAGGCTGTTGAAAGTTAAGGAGAGCATACTATACACCTTCTTCCTAGAATATTAAAAGTAGTTAAATAAGATATATTCTTCAACTATAGTAAAAAATCCTGAATTGAAATATACTAGTATAAAAAGTTTGTCAAGTGATCATATGTACAACACTTCACTAATCTTTGTTTCAAACAGTAGGCAACACTATTCAACACATTAAACCAGTCAACACTTCAATTCACCATCACCAAACGCGCAACATGTTATATTCACAGAGTAATAAAAGCGCTATGATCACAATCTACAACCATTCAAAACGTAACAATCTCGTATTATTAAACCCTAGAGCCAGAAGACTAGCCATTTCACTCCATTAAAGACACTACAGCACTATGATTATGACCTAATCAAACATATTCATATTCAATCACAAACACTGATCGGCGATAAATCAACACACCTCAATCGAAACATCCATAAACGATATCAAATTCGACCAAATACCGATACACACACATAATTCAATAGAGGAAAAAATAGCAGATCCAGTGAAAAAGCACAATTACCTTGCAAATAGGACAGCTGACTTTTAGAGCCACAGCTCTTGCCTCCAGTTGAGAGCCTTTAGCTTTCTGATTCTTCTCTGCATTTCTTTTCTGCGCTTCTATCTTCTGTTTTCCTCTCGTCATCTCTCTCGCTCTCCTCCTGATCTGCGTCAACACACCACCACCGCAGATCTCATCATCCTACGATTTCTTCCTCATCTCTCTTTTTATTTAATTAATTAATTAACAATTAACAAAATTTTGGTGGGTCCCACCCCCGCCGTTGCTTCTCGGACATGTGGCTGCTATTTATTTATTTATTTACTGACCCACCCACCCGTATAAACCAAATCCAAATGCCACGTCATAGTCAATCACTAAATAAATACGTACGAGGCCTATGGGCTTATTAGAAAACGGTCCATTTCAATTTCGAAGTTATATTATAGTTTGGGCTTATATATATTGGGCCTGACATAAAAATGAATCTTTGTTGACAAAATCTGACCTGGACCGCGCTAGGCTATTTTCCTTCCTCGCATTACCTTAAACAAAAGGAGATAATATTAAATATTTTAAATAATCTTATCCTCATAATTTAATATGTTCCCTAGAATAAAAAGGAAAAATAAAAATATAAACCTTTTTGCTGACGTGGCAAAACAATAGAGAAGGAGGAGTGACAGCACAGGTACAACATATATACAACAGTGATATTAGTAGCCGTAGTGGTAGAAAAAGAAAGAAAGAAGCGTCGGTTGGCACGTACACAAGGTCACGCTCACACGTGTAAACACACTCTGTTTTCATTGGTTGGCTTTCATGCCCCCATTTTAATTCCAAGCATCTATTCCCTCACTCACACACTGTCTCTCTTTCTCTCTCATCACCATCACACAAATCTAACAAAAAAAGTGTTTTGTTTTGTAATTTAATTTTTCATTTTTTATATTTTTGGTTTTGTATCATTATTTGGTCATATCACTTTACAGCTCGAAGACCTGCATTCTTCTTCACAGATCAGAATCTGGAGGTATGTGTGTAAATATCTTCAGTTTCAGTGCATGATTTCTTTGAATTTGTGAAATCAATTGCTGTTGATTTGTTTACTGTTTCTGTTTTTTCATTTTGTAATTAGAGTTCTAATCTGTTTAGATTGGTTGAACTTTGGGAGTAGTTTCTTAAGCTGTGTAGAGAAATGTAGAGGTTTTTCACCTGGCGTCTTGTGCTCTAAGGTGTAGTCTTGACCTGGACGTGGACGGTGATTTTGACTTTTAGTGAGTTTAAGTAGTGGTGTTCGACTTTGTTTTTAGGTTTATGGATCTTAGTTACTCTTTTAATTTAACTTTTGCTGCTACTTGTCTGAGCATTGAAGAAATTTCAATTAAGTGAATTAGGCTTGATATGGTTAGGTTTTTAGAATTATTAATTAATCGAGATCTGTTTCTGTTATACTGTTGGCTGAAATTGTTGAGAGCTCGAGAATGAGTTTAGTTACTTGTATTATTTCATTTTAACGAATTTGTTGTGCTTTATATGAACTGGTTAGAGTATTGTTTTTATTGGTTAAGGGAGGGTGCTATGGAACTTAATTGATTTCATGCGATTCTCTATGCGGCTAGTATGTGAAAATTAGCAGTTGGATTACATTCGTTACTTGACTAGCTGTAGTACATTTTTACGCATGGGGGTTTCTTGTCCTGATTTGTGTCTATGAGAACCTGTGAAACTGTTGTCTGGTTTCTACACTTTTCGTTTCTTGTTGTACCATGAAGTTGTTGCTTGTTCTCCAGTCTTTTGGTTTTTGAGTAATGACGAGAAATTATACTGTGCAGGAAGCATATGTTCTCTTGAGGTTTCCAAATGTCTCAATAGTCCAAATAGCCATATGTTACACGTGAAGCATTCTGGAGTTTGGTGTATCAGATGATTCATCTTAGCTATATTATGCCTGTCAAGTGCCACTATGAGCATGAGTACAATAAAATATCAATGGCTGTGGCTTTTACACATTTTACCGCTCTGTGTCATGATAAACAAAAGCAGATCTATTAGTCCGGATGGTATGAATATGTGATGACCATTTTATTTCATATGTTCTTTTTCTTGTAACTAGCTAAATAGGTGTTGATATTATTTACTAAAGTGCAACTGAAGTAATTGTTCTATGCTTGAGTAATTGAGGTCAGTACTGAAAGAAAGATGCTTTGTGTATGAGCATGATTGTAACTTACTGATCAAGCAGTTGCTATTAATTATGAGAGTAGTAAAAAGTGTATGCTATATGCACGATTCATTTAAGTTAGCTACTGAAACCTCAAATACTATCACTTATTGTCTTTCTCACTCCAGAAAGTTTAACTTATTAGCTGACTATAGATAAAGCTTTCTCTATTATATCTTGTCATGGAAATAACTTTTTTGAGCACCTGCTGGAGGGTAATTTCAGCAATGGCATTAATTTGAAATGGGAACTCCTGTTGCTTGTTAGTGAATTAGATTTTGGTTTGGTTACTGAGTTCTTGGCACTCTGCCAAGACAAAAAAGATCAAAAGAATAAGACAAGGAAGAAAGACTGAGAGAAAGAAAAACTGATGATGCTATCGATGTCATGGGATTAATTACCCTGTAGTTGTGAATGGGGCCTCTATGATTGTTTCTGATCACTCTATATCCACAAGTATTATTTTCTTTACTAGGGATCAGCTAACGCTCTACACTCACCATTCTTTCTCCTTTCTCCTATTGTTATTACTCCATGAAAACGTGAAATTTCCTGTTCTGATGTGTAGGTCTTGCACTTCTCAGCTTCAGGACATCAGTGATCAGTTCAGATGGTATTCTTGCTCAATGGAGACCAGAAGATCCCGACCCTTGTAAATGGAAAGGAGTTGGTTGTGATCCAAAAACCAAGAGAGTTACCACTTTGTGAGTTTCAAAATCTGTATAGTATCTTGTGTGCTAATAAATTTATGTTTTGTGATTGCTTGCTTCGTCTTGCTGCTGTTTATTTTCATTTGAATGAGTTTTTGACAATGTTCACACAGTACATTGGATTATTTCCAGTTTTTCTCAGTATAAGCTGTTTTAAAGAAATTGCTTGTGAAGCATCTACGCATGCTGCTTGAGTGGAAATGATAATTAAGCATTATGTTTCTAGTCTGACATTCAAACTGCTGAAGTCTTTGAGTACTGTTTATCAGCCAAAAAATATTTGATCCCAATGATTCTTTCTGTGACTCTCATATCTCATTATAGTTTTTTATTATTTATTAAGTTGCTCCCTCATCATCATTAAAACATTTTATCTGGTTGTGATTGTTTCCTGGATATTAAATGTTAGATGCTTAGCATGAGGCTTTGGCCGAGGATAAAAATTATGTTGATATGATGAAGAACTCATAATTGTTCTGTTTAGAATGGTGTGAAAAGCTTACATTCTTCATGTTTGTATTTTATAAATTTACTTGCCAAGGAATATATTGGCAGCAGTTTCTATCGGTTTTATGCCTAGTTTTGACTGTTTGTAGTTAGAATTTTTGTTCAAATATCAATTACCTTTTTCTGCTAAAGAGCTTTGCTTATATCCTAATATTTTACTGTTTACCCGTATGTTTAAACGATCTAGTGATTATAATCATACATATTACACTGCTATATAACTTTGAAGGACATCTGCTGTCATGATGCCTCATGTTATAGCTTTCTGTGATTTTTTATGTTTTTATATTAGAAATTACGGGAATTGATATCTTTGTTTATTCTTGTCTTCCAGGAGTATTACCAATCACAAACTTAGTGGACAAATATCACCTGATCTTGGGAAGTTAGACCAACTGCAATATTTGTATGCTCCATGAAACTTTCTTGTTCTCTTTATAGTAAATGTTGTTGTTATTGTGTTCTTTTTCATTTTCTATTTGGAATATTGGGTGCTGTGGTAATGCTATATGTAATACTCAATATGTTGCAGAACTCTTCATAACAACAACTTATATGGAGAAATTCCTTCAGAATTGGGTAATTGCAGTGAGTTGCAAGGACTGTAAGTATTCCTGATTTATCATCCTCCTTGTGCTATGCTGGGAGTTTTTTTTTTTTGAAATATTGATGCTAGTTTGTTTGGATAAGTACTATAATTTACCATCCTTTCCATCCAAAGAATCTTTTTTGCTTCTCTAAGCCCTATATACGCACCCTTCCCTCCTTTTCTTTTAATGTCTTTCACTAGTCTTTTGATTTGATGATGGATGGAGAAGCAGTTTAAGTATGAGGTCTTACTGGTTTGTGGAAACTGCTCCACCAGTTTTTATTTTCTTTTTCTTTCTTCCTTTTACCTTGTCATCTTTTTAGCTATCCATCATTTTGAATTGGATTCATTACCTCTAGGAAAAATTTTCTGCATTCTGTTATATTGGTGATACTTAACTGATATTACTTTGATAGTTTTTGGTGTCCAAGTTGCTTGATTAAAGGACATGAGATGTGCTCTATTAGCCACATAGATTACTAAAATTGATACTGTTGTTGGGTGATTTAGCATCAGATTGTCACATCATATGTTTAGTTGCCTAAGCTATGTGCAAATTCCGCTATGAATTTCAAACTTTCTGGCAAATCATTTGAAAATTTTGTCTAGTTCTCAACAGTGGACTTATCATTCCTGAGAAAGATATTACGAAGTTATTGCTGACTCGAGTTATCAACTCAAAAACCTGATGCAGTTTGATATTTCCTTGCAAAAACAAAAATATGAAATATTTTGATTTTTATTATTAACTGCTTTTACTTATTACTTTATTTTATGTCTTTTTCTGTTTAACAGATTCTTGCAGAGTAACTACCTGAGTGGATCGGTTCCAAGTGAATTAGGAAACCTTTCAAAGCTTGTAGCATTGTAAGTTTGTTGACTGATGCTAATTATTAGTTAAAATTATTATGCTAATTGTTCTTTATGGTTATATTGTTGTGTTTCTTATAGGTGCTTCTTATATCGACGTGAATCTATTTTTGTTCATATAAGAACCTATAGTCGCTGTGTTCATTTATGTAGTTCGTTTGGTGTTGTGTTGATGTTATAGGGATATTTCCGGAAATGTACTTGGTGGTAGCATACCTCCTTCACTTGGAAAATTAGAAACACTTGTCAACCTGTGAGTAGCTTTATTTCAACGTATATCAGGGTATCTGTTGGTCTGTATTAATCTTCCATTTCAAGTAGTTTGAGCATAGTTCTGATTGCTTTCATATATTCTTGGCAGGAACTTGTCAAATAATTTCCTCACTGGACCGATTCCATCTGATGGTGTGCTTTCAAAATTTTCAGAAAGCTCGTAAGTATAATCTGCCTTTATTGTGTAACTATGAATTCTTATAAGCTAAGCTAATGTTATAGGAATCAGGCAACATCTCTGTGATTGCTAATAATGCCTAGAATTTGCTGGAGCCACTTAAAATTCAGTCAAATTGTTAACTTGTTTATCTTTGCCAATGAGTTTGATGTATGTTTACAATAGTAGAATGTTGTATCATGGTGCAGCTACCATGGAAATCTGAAATTGTGTGGGAGGCAACTGAATGTGGCTTGCGAAGCTGTCGATGGTGTATCTTCACCAGCTTCAGGAGCTTCTGACTCAGGTAACATATCGAGGATAGATGTTGTCTATTTGTTTGCTAATAGGGCAAGTGACCTTAAGATCATAGGCTAACAGTTTCAGGACACACAGAATTTAATTTAATTTAGTTGTTAAGATGATATATTACTGTCACTACAGTACATAATACTTCGATAAAATTCTTCGAGAACTCATAAATTGTATTGTGAAACCTTGTATTTTTGACAATTTATAGTATCTGTCTTTGGTTTTGTTGCTTGCTGACAATTGACGACTAAGTGCATATTTGGTATGCTTATTTACTGTTAGAAGTGTTTTGTACTTGTTGAAGCTTTTTGTATTGTTTGGTTGTCATCACAGTGTAACTTACAGATCATTAAGGAAAGCCAAGAGTTATCTATGGGAGAAACTCAAATCTGAAGCTCCTTAGTAGACATTTTGAGATTTTTCAATACAATTATTTATTTATATTTTTTATTTTTTAAAATCTATTATGTTATCATTTACCTATTCTTATGTATAAAATAAAGTTTAAGATATGCAAAACCAAGATGGGTTGAAATTTAACAAAATCAACCATCAAACATGATGCTTGTCTTTTTGTAACATCCTTACTACAATATTTTGTATGAAATACCGTGTCATTTCTTCTCTTTTAGTTTTCAATTAAACTCAGGCGAAATAATTTTCCTATTTGAATTTAGGAGCATGGAAGTTTAACAGTTGATGAAGAACATAATATGAGTTCACTTTGTGAATGCAAGATGGATGGTACATGTGATCTAATGCAATTCTTTTTGTGCATGGAAGTTAATACAATTTCTTATTTATTTGTGAAAAAATATAGTTTATGTTATTAGCATTCATATTATATTTAGAATTTGATGAATAAAATATTTTAACCTTTTAATTTAAAGAAATTTAAGTATTGTTTTTTGTTTGGTATCACTTTACTTTTGTCATTCTAATGATGATTTCACATACACTTTATTTATTTAGTTATTATCATTATTATTATTATTATTATTATTATTATTATTATTATTGTTATTTATCATTATTAAGTTTATTTATTTTTGTAATTTCATTGTCTTGAAGTGCTTTTAAAAATCATATATCCAAACACTTCAAGCTTTAGAAGTGTTATTTCTGATTGACAACTAGTGACCAGTGGTTCTCTCTCAAAAGCTCTACTTTGAAAAGATCCATTGACTAAAGATATATTAGAAGAAACTGTACTAAACATAATTGGTCTTTCAACTTTTGTAGGCCAAGGTCCAGGTGGGAAGAAGAACTCGGGCAGGCTGCTCATTAGTGCATCAGCTACAGTTGGTGCACTGCTTCTAGTGGCACTCATGTGTTTTTGGGGATGTTTTATGTATAAGAAGTTTTTAAAAAATGAGAACACAAGTCTTGCTAGGGATGTTGGCGGAGGTGCTGCTCTTAACCTTTAGTGGAGACTATCTGAAAATTCTGTTGGATTGTAACTTGTATGACATACTTAAACCGTCAAATTTTCATTTTATGTCAGGTGCATCGCTTGTTATGTTTCATGGAGACTTGCCATATTCTTCAAAAGACATCATCAAGAAATTGGAGACTTTGAATGAGGAACACATAATAGGCTGCGGTGGATTTGGAACAGTGTACAAACTTGCAATGGATGATGGCAATGTATTTGCCTTGAAAAGAATTGTAAAGCTCAATGAGGGATTTGACCGATTTTTTGAGAGGGAGCTTGAAATTCTGGGAAGCATAAAACATCGTTATTTAGTGAATTTGCGAGGATACTGTAATTCACCTACGTCAAAATTGTTGATTTATGACTTCCTACCTGGTGGCAGCCTTGATGAAGCTCTTCATGGTGAGACTTATTTTATGATTTTCTTCCACACAACCTGGTCATACACTGGTCTTTGCATTGGCATGTTGCAGGACATCTTTATTCTCTAGGTTTGCTGCTTGACATTTGTGTATACTTAAATGCATGATCAGTGATGTGTGGTGTGTTGTATACAATGGAAACATGCTGTCTGTTGTTTGACTTGCTTCGGTGTGCATTTATTAGCCCTAAACTCGTTTAAAAAAGAAAAAAAAAAACCTGAATATTCACTTACAATGCATCCAGAGCTTTGGTCTACAGCTAAGCAATTTGGTTAGTGCTTAATTACGATTGTGGCAGGAAGCTTTTTTTTTTTTTCTTCTTCTTCTTGCTACCGCTTCGTTTGTTTTTATCTCTGAAATAGTGAACCATAGCTATAAAGAAGACTGGTTATTAATTTAAGGTTTTTCAAGTCCAATGGATGATTATGATAGTGTTATTATATTAGTCCTTCTGTTTCAAAATTATAGGACGACAGCTTTGTTAGGAGGGACGCTTGTGACGGGCATATTTCTGTGCAAAAATGACATTCTTCGCAGCTCTATCTAATTTTCAGTTCATGGGCATCTGGTTAAATCAAAGAACTAATACCTTATAGTTAAAAAGATAGAATTAGACTATTGAGTATTCCTGGATACAGCAATGTTTTCTCAAATCTGTTCAACGTACTAGAGTTACAGTAGTACAGATTCTCTAAGTTCCCTGTTTCATCTTTTCATTTATTTAATTTTGTATATACAATTTGATATTTCTTATGAAGCAGTTAACTTACTAGATTCTAAGATGTAGATAGACCATTTCGACGCATTTTTGTATTCTTGTTTCATCATCCCATGTAACATAAATATTTAAAGTATTGAAACTTATTTCTGTGTAGTATTATGTCAGAAAATCTGTCCGTTCTATGATTCGCTTTCAGTTACATATTTCTAGCAAATAATGATGTCTTAGAGAATGGTCATACAGAAAGAGCTGAGCAGTTGGACTGGGATGTACGCTTAAATATTATTATGGGAGCAGCAAAAGGACTGTCCTACTTGCATCATGACTGTTCTCCTAGGATCATTCATCGCGACATTAAGTCGAGTAACATTTTGCTTGATGGCAATCTGGAGGCACGCGTATCTGACTTTGGACTTGCAAAACTTTTAGAGGATGAAGAATCACATATTACAACCATTGTCGCAGGAACATTTGGTTACCTTGCTCCAGGTAAGTAATGCAAATGAAATTCGCATCTTGTACTTCATGATTTCCATTGTGAATGATCGATTCTTTATAGTTCTGACTTGTGGAACATGATACATTTCACTTGACTTGATGTTGAATATTCACTGTATGAACTTAATCTTTAAAATCAATTAAAAAAAGAATAGAACTGAATTTTCGATTGGGTCTGGTTAATGTATTTAGTGCCTTTCTGGATGATTGTCAGCTCCTTGTGGAAGAAAAGAAGTGTCATCTATGGTATTTCATTTGATTTGATTACATTTGTACGAAGTGTTCGGGGCAGAATGAATTGTACACCTGGGAAATTGTTTCTAACTACTAAACGTCTTGGAATCACAATTTCTAACTTTGTGATTTATGTAAGTAATTGTAAATGAATACTTCTTATTACTTACAGAAGGGGCCACTTTGAAGATTATAAAGCTTTTATATAAGTATAATCCCCTGCTGCTAGGAATTGCAAATACATTTTTTTTACACAGACTGGATGTCAATGACATTGCCCCACTGATAAAGACCCTGTCTGCTTTTTTATCATATCTGCAACTATTTTCAGCTTATAACCCAAAGTAGTGAGAGAAGGGCGCCGCTTGTGCTTATGCTTGCTAAACTTATACCTTTTTACAGTTGATGACATCTATAACGCCATCTAAGTCTGTATATGATTATATTGGCAGAGTACATGCAGAGTGGTAGAGCTACCGAAAAGACCGATGTCTATAGTTTTGGAGTCCTGGTGCTAGAAGTATTGAGTGGGAAGCGGCCGACAGATGCATCCTTCATAGAGAAGGGTCTCAATATAGTTGGTTGGGTACGATCTCTCTCTCTTGCTCTTTCAAAACTATGCTTTTTTTTTTCCTATGTCTTCTGAAGTTGAATATTCAAGCTTGATGATTACCTAAGATACTGATCCATATGGTCTTTCATGACATTTGTGTGATTGTCTGCTGATGATACATTATCCTAATTGTTTCTATCTCACGCAGCTAAATTTTCTGATATCGGAAGATAGACAACAAGAGATTGTTAATACAAATTGCGAAGGGGTACAGACTGAAAGTCTCAATCAGCAAAAGAATACAATGCATAGGGTCGTGCAAATACTTGAATCCGAAGTAATGACCCCATGCCCAAGTGACTTGTACGATTCCAGTTCAGATTAAGATGACAACAAGGAAGACAAGTTTGAATCGGCCTATCTACCGCCACAATTTCTAGCGAAACAGCGAATCCATGCCAGCAAAATATAGCGGCAATAGTACTGTTCGCTTAGCCGCAGATTGATTTATCACAATGAGGAGAAGCATGGTTCCTGTTGGCTTGACCTGTCTTCCTGTTTGGTTGCCCTGTATCCATATACTTGAATAGTTCGTGAAAGGCGTTGTTCGTTTAGTTTCTTATTTCCTGTTCTGGTTTTCCATGGGTGCTTTCAGACGTTTCTTCTTCCCCAAGTCGAAGGTCACGTTCAGTTCTGGTACGAGTCAATTTATTTATCGAGAGTTTACTTTGGTTAACTTAATGTTGTTATGTTTCTTAAAATATTGTAATTTCTGTTTCAATTTGTTCTATTTTAGATAAAGGTGTATATGGGCATTTGTAAAGAAGAAAAAAAATTGAATACTTAAGTCTCTGCTATACACTCTTAGTTTATGCCATTTTTGTAATATATCATCTCCTGTGAACAAAATTCTGTCTCTCGCACTACTTGAGTAGTCTTATATTGCTTACAACTACAAATCATACCTTTTGTGATTCTATTGTTATTGTTCTTTTATACCAAGTAGTGCATTTCGTCGCCATGTCTGCTTCCAAGGTTTGTGAATCCAAACTTCTTTCTCATTTTTATTGTGCAGGGCGTCGAATCCGTTAAATACTGCAATAGTAGCATGTGGTAGCAGGGTCTGGGTTGATCCTTGGTGTAACATCCTTCGTATAACAGATAATTAAATTTTGCTATGACCGTCATAATTAATGGCATTTTATAAAATAAAATGAAAGGTATATTTTATGTAGATGAGGAAGCAATTTAATAAAGTTAGTGATTCAGCGTTAATACCATATTAATTAAGCAAATCTAATTATAACTTCTCATGCATTTTTTAAATTTCGCAACAAAAATGTTAAATACCGCAATGGAAATATCAATTCTACCCTTTTTAATAATATGTATTTTTTTTTAAATTCTTCTTAATTTGCATAAAATAAATTTTACAGTTCCAGCACTACGTTATCACGATAATATATAAAATCGATTATTTTTAATATTTTTCTAATTATATAAAATCGATTATTTTTAATATTTTTCTAATGTATTAAAATTTCAAATATAATAAATTAATATTACATTACACAAATTAAAATAAATTTTAAAATAAATTAAAAAAAAAACTTTTTATTTATTGGTTTGAATATCCTTTCTTTAATTAAAACATTACTCAACTTAAACTTTTCTTATCATTTTAAATTAATAATTTTATAGTTATTTTATTTTATATTCATATTTAAATAATTATATTTTTTTAAAAAAAAAATTTAATATTTATTCTTTTTAAATTAATAACACCATGAAGCAATATAAATAAAAAGAAATAATTAAAAAAGGTTGAGTCTCAATATATGAATTTAAAATAATTAAAAATAATTGAATATGAAAATAAAAATTTTAATTAATATATTTGCTAAGGATATAATTGGAAAAAACGGCTGTGTTTAACATAATAAGGTGCAGGATTTAACATATTTGTTCCTAATTTATTAGTATTATCTATATGCCTATGACAAATTTAACTATTAACGGCATTAAGAATAAAAAGATCCAAATTATGTATTCTTGCATTCTTACGGCACCAACCAACTCGTTATACTGACTATTACTTATGTCAATCTGATTATGTATATCAATATGATTAAACTAGGTAAGATACCCGCGCTTTGCGCGGGGTTTATTATTTTATTAATTATTTTATATATTTTATATTTTAGATAGAAATATATATATAAAATTTTATTTCTAATCATAATTATAATAATATAATTTATATTATTGTATATAATATTCATTTTAAGAATAAAAGTAGCATTAAAATTTAACATTATATATATATATATATTTTAAAATCATAAAAGTATAATTTTTTAAATTAATAAATAGAGAAGTTCAAAATTCACCTTTAAGTTTCATATTTTTATTTTTTAAAAAAATAAAAAATTTAAATTATTAAAAACCGTTGAAGTAGGATGGAGTTGATTTTATCTTTTTAATTTTATATCTATTTTATCTTTATCGTTACACTGGTATATATTTGATCTTTAAAATATATTAACTTTATGTTTTTATCCTTAAATTATGTTAATATTTCGTCATTATTTATTTTTAATTTGAATAAAATTTATTCTTGGCTCTTAAATTAATAAATTCATATTAAATAATTTAATTTAAATTAAAATTAAAAAATGAAATGACAGTTAATATAATTTTAGAATTTAATAAATAAAATTCAAAATGAAATGATCACTAAGAACTAATTTTAAAGAATATAAATTAAAATGTTAAATTAAAATATTTTTTCTTTGTCACATGTGTAGTAGTTTTCTAGTGTCGATATTGAATTTTTTTTTTAATTTTTTTTTACATTCTAAAAACATTGAGCTAATTTTCAAGAAGGCAAGTCGGAATATTTTGATTTATATAACCTTAGCAACTCCATTTATTTTGTGTGAATGAATATAAAAATATTTACAGGGAAAAAAATATTTTCATGTGGGCAATATTTCATAATATATATTTTTTTTAGTTATTCTTTATATATATGTTTTATTAGAGTTGAGGGGAATTTTTTATTATAAAAGTATACTGAATTAAATAAATTATCAATTCAACTTTTTCAATTTGATCAACTAATATATTTTATTATAATATTTTTTTTTCTAGTTACGTAATACTTACATTCCATGTAAGGTAACCAACTCAAAACATTTTAATAAAATTATAAAAAATCTATAATTTACCATTCAAGATACCCCATATTAATTTATTTGTATAATTAATATTCAAGTCAATAAAATATACAATCAATTTGATTTATTATTTTCATATTAATTAATTAGTTAAAATATTTCCAAGTTGGTGTAACTTCTCATTTCTTTTTAAACTTTTATTTGTTATCATTTTCTATAAATTCCAATCTTTTCATATTCTCTTGTGAACCATTTCTTTCTTATTATATTATATAGTTAATTATTATTATCATTATTATTTTATTATTATATTTTAATAATAATAAATTCAGGAATTACAATTATATTGATCATAAATATTTAAAAATATATATAAGTTTTTAATAAAATGGTTTTCATATATAAAAATAAGAAGAAGGCAAAGGGAACATGATTATTAAATTATTAAATATAAGTTGATTCCACCAACCATATTCAATATGAGAAATTTAGTAGTTAAAAAATATACACAGTATTATAATACCTTTAAAAATGTAAATAATGATTTATAGATATTTATTACTGCTTATATAACAATGCCAATAGTTCCAAATATTTTTAGTAGTATTGAGCATTACTATAAAATATCTCTAAAATATTGTTGTTTGCCAATGAAATATTTATCAATTAATACTTATAAAGACGTGAAACAAAATGTGAATATATATATATATATATAAAACCAATTTTTCACTTTATTATTATTTATTTAGTAAGAATATGTATATCTAATCATAGTTGTTTTGGAACTTACAAGGATAAGAAATTTATAATATATATATATATTACAGGACTTTTAAAAATATATATATATATATAAATTCATAAAAGGAATATATCAATTTATAAATTTCATTACATATAAATGAATAAAAGAAAGAAAAATAAATAAATCTAGTTTAATATATATATATATATATACATACATATATAAATATTAATTTTCAAACCAATCAAATTTATATTCAAATTATTTATAAAATTAATTACAATTAAAATATAATAAACTAAAATAGAACATAAAAATAAAAATATAAGAGGAAAAAAATAAATAAAACAATTTATAAGAGAATAATATATATATATATATATAATTCCATGGGTTCACAATTCTATGGGATGCGAATCTTACCATTTAAAGGTAGAAAATGCAGAAGAGAATCTTACCATTTAAAGGTAGAAAATGCATAAGAGAAATACGAGAAATATCTAACTCTTAAAATATTTACTTAAAGAATATACATGATAACGTGTCTAAAAAGTTAAAACATATCATTTTTCGAATTTCAATGATGACTATCAATCATATAAATATATACATATATAAAGCAATTATTGATAAAAGAAATTAAAAAAAAAAAAGAAGAAGAAGAAGTAGTCATACTTTATAGGATTTAAAATGAAAAAATACATAAGAAAAATAAAATAAAATTTTGTTTACATAATAGAAATGAATTAAAAAAAATAACCACCTTATTGAGACTTTGATTTGTTTGTTAGGAATAATTCGAAATTCGAAATACCTATAATTAGAAAATACATTATTAAATTAACAATAAAATAGAAAGAATAAAAATCTATCAAAATTTATATGAAAACAATGGAATAAAATAGAAAAAAGATAATGAATCACCTGATAGAAGGATTCAATATAAATTTGAAAAAGAAGAAAGATGATAAATCTATTCCAACAAATGAATTTTCAAAACACAAAAAGAAGAAAAGAAGTGAGAATTAAGATCGTAAAATTAATATATGCGAAAGAATAAAGGAAAAAAAAAACAAAAACATGAACATCACAATCGAACTCTTGGATGAAACGAAAGATTAAAAGAATATACATATAATAAGAAAGAGGATGGGAAGAGGAAGAGAAAAGATATAGAATTTATTTTGAAAATTTATTACAAAGTAGTTAAAATATTTCTTTTTTAACATTCTCTTAAAAGTGGGAGCGTTTCATATAATAAATAAAAATTAAATTTATTTATTTATTATTTTGCACATAAAGAAAATTTAAAATAAAGTACATTAAATGAGATATTATAAAGGTGTAATTTTTATTTATTTATTTTTATATAATTGCCACGTGTCGATTTCCGAGTGGTGAAATATGAATCAAATTCAAAAGTAGTCATTTTAGCTTATTTTCAACCAAAGGCTGAACTCTCAGCATGTACACGTCAACTTCGTGGGACCGCTGAGAGTTCTCCTTTATATAATATATAGATTATTACTGTTACTTATCTCAATCTGATTACCTATGTCAATATGATTAAATTATTAATCTAATCATTTTGGCTAACTGGATATTAACCTGCTTAGTAAATTAATTGACCACATTAATTCATCAAACATATTAATATATTTCACTTAATGCCAATAAAAACAATATATATATATATATATATATGTGGAGGGATACTTTAACACCTGGTGTCAAAGTATTAAACTTACACCAGATCTCCTACCGTCAATACAAAGTAAATTGAATGGTTGTGATATTTTATTTCTCACCCTTCACTTTTCTCTCATTTCTTTTTAATCGATGCTTTAAATCAATTATTACTTTCTCTCTCATTAAAAAGGGCATAATCCTGTTACAATTTTTCTTCATTCTTCTTTTGAAAAAATAAATTATTACTCTCTCTCTCATTAAAAGGATATATTCCTTTTACAATTTTTCTTCATTCTTCTTTTGAAAAATTAATTTTTTTAACTCTTTATTTTTAACTATATCTACAATTGAATTTTTTTGTATAATAATATAATTAATTATTAATCCATTTTAAAAATAAGCAACTCAATATAACACTCAAAAACTCTTAAAATTGATTTTAAAAAAACTAACAATTTGCAAACTATTTACACTGTGCACCTTAATTCCATCACAAACTCTTTAACTTTTCAAATATATTGCATACCACTATTTACTTTGTACGTGAATTTCATCAAAATTTTTCAAAATAATTTATTTACAGTCATCTTCAAAATCATTTTCAAAATAATAATATAATCACACATCAATATAACTACAAAATATAATCACAAAAATCATTTAATAAAATATCATCTACTTGATCCAAATACATTTTTCACGATAATAATTAAAACTCTGAACTAACGCAATAATAATACTATCAGTCACACTCAACACATCTTTACTAGCAAGTCAAACTCATTGTTATGAACCATGTTCTTGTTCATGACCTTTACAAACTTCTTCACCTATATTAAAAAAATAATTAAAATAAAATAAAATAATATACTTAAGTTTTCAGAAATGTCAAAATTTGAAATAATAATGGCTTTTACTGGGTGAGAGAAAGTAATAATTTATTTAAAGTATCGATTGAAAAGAAAGGAGAGAGAAGTGAGGAAAAAAAATCACAACCATTCAACTTACACTGCATTGACGATACGAGATCTGGTGTAAGTTTAATACTTTGACACCAGGTGTCAAAGTATCCCTCCTCTATCTATCTATATACATATATATATATATATATATATAATATGAACAATTAAATCACACCATATAATTGAATAAAGCTATCAAGCAAATCAAATCAAATAGAGAAGGAGAAGAGAGATATAAAATCACCAATGCCAAAAAAAAAAATAGTTAATAAAATAAAATAACCATACTTTTCCCTTTTAAAAGCAATAATCTTAGTTCAAATGATAAACTAAAATGTTGTATATCAAAATATACACTCACATATCTCCTAAAAAAAAATTAAACAAACAAAGTCTAAGTTTTTAGAAATAAAAAACTATCGTTAGCTTTCACGGAGTCTTCATTGTACAGTTGATTTCTTTGACTTGACTTGTCTTTTTATCTTTAAATCTCTCAAAAGTTCTGAAATCCACCAAATGGTGGATAATCTGTAGAAAATATCAAAATAAGACAATTGAATACCAAAATTTACAAATAAATCCCTAATTATCAGCGAAATATAGCACTAATATAACATATTACGTGCTTAATCAAATTCCCTCACGTTGTTTCATTGCCTTCAAGTATGACTTATAGATAGATCAAAAGAAACAACCAAAAGACTAAACAAAGCAACTAACTAAAAGTGATTAAACAAAAGTCAAGTACACTCAAATCACCCAACAAATTAAAAGAAAATCATATTTGAGAATTGAAAAGGGAACTTGCAATCAGATTAATCATATTTAATTAGTACAGATGCAAGTAGAACTGATAATCTGCAAAACAAATCATTGTTTTTTACTACCAGTCTCTTAACAATTAAAGCAAACATAGGAAGCAAAATCACAAATTTAGCAAAACCATTTTACCACACACCCCGACATGGATAGCTTTCAATAAGACTAAAAATATAAAAGTTCCAACTCTATTTCCTCACAGATTAAAGAGTGTATAATAATATGGTGTAGTTTTTCTTTCAGGGAGTCGAAAAGTAATAGAAATGCACTCAAAGATAGGTAATATCTAAAGGAAAATAAATGAACTAAAATTGAACACACGATAAAAAAATACAGCAAAATAGATTACATCTATTAAAAAATATTTACATTAGGTTTTCAAAAGTCAATTCTTTTATTAGAGATTTATTCACAAAGCTGAAAATAAAAACAAATAAACTTGTCTCTAATACTTGAGACTTATTCACACATTTTTTCTTCTTTTTCTCTATTTTTTCTTTATTTTTTTTCCATTTCATACATCAAATAAATAAAAAATGTACACATAAAATTCCACCTAAAATTTATCTCAGTTTGCAATAGAAGTTTTGCCTGTGACTCTAGCTTGCCCATAGTAGCCGCAACTTGGGTAATCTGCTCTTCCATGTTCTAAATGTTAGTTTTGGTTTCCGATTGAAATTATTGAGTATTAGTTGCTAACTATTTCACAATACGAGCTAGAGAATTTCCTGACTATTGTTGTTGACTTTAGCATTGAGGAATTGGTTGTCACTCGTTGATAAACATATTAGATTATAGTGATCCCTCCATCCTTAGGGTAGGTATTGGAGTAGAGATCGTATATCCTTTAACATCCATAAAATCCTATTGCATTAATTTTTCTGGGTGTTGTCTTACTAGGTTGGGCACGCATTAGTCTAGTGTCTAGGTGCACCAAAAATTTCATAATACATTTGTCACATCCTTAAGTTGAGCTATTCATTGTCATATTTTAAAATTTTATTTTATTTTATATTTATGTTTATTTTTTGATTCAAGGGTAAAATGAGTATTTGTAAAAATATTGACTTTCTAGTTTGACCATATGTTTGAATGATTTGATATTTAGGACAATTTTGAAATCAAAAAGAGAATTTTGATATATTTTGCAATTACTTTTTAGTTTGGATCAAATCAGAATCAAATAGAAATAATCTGTGGGGGTTATGGAGATATTTGCAATAAGTATATAAGGGGTCGTTTGGTAAAAATAAAGGTTAGGGTTTGGAATCAAGTATGAGTTTTAAGAGGTATAAGTTTCAGGAATCAAACCTGTAAACATGTGTTTGGTAAATTTTTAAGGGTTTGAGTTTTGAATTATAATAAATATAAAAAAAAATAAAAAAAAATTAACCACACCTTCACCAATATAACCATAACCACCATATCCACACCTCAACAACCACCCTACCCAAAAGAACCCCACAAACTGAAATTAAAAGTAAAGATTTTGAAATTATTTCATATAAATCAAATAAATCAAATACCCATAACAATATTACATGAAAATCATAAATAAATCTGGTTATGGAAGTAAAAATGTGGTTAAGAAAATCTAGATCTAATATTAAAAAAGAAAAAAAAAAAGAAAAATCGCTAACCTTATGGCGGCAGGAGCGGCGGCGATGGGAGAAGACCGGCGGGGGGTGGTCGACGGCGTAGGCTGGTCGGTGGCGTGAGGTGGTGCTCCGATAAAGAGTAGTTATTGTAGATCTGCAGGGGTAAGAAGGGTTTTGGTGAAGGGAGGGTATCCTATGGGGGTTTGAAAATGAAACCCTCTTAGTAGAAAGGGTTTGGGTTTGGAATCAGAAAGGGGTTTTAGAGGGGTTTCGCCTATGAGTTTTATTTTTACCAAACATTAGATATGTGTTTTATTTTTTTAAAACCCATACCTGATTCCCTTACAAACTCAAACAAACGACCCCTAAGTAAAATAATAGGTTTCGAAATGAAATTTTACAAATCTCTAAAAACTCAAAAGTCCGTCTCTCTCTTTTTCATTCAACTAAACCTAAGCCGCAGATTTCCAAATTTCGACTTTCAATGATGCAAGGTTGAAAACTTTGAATTTCTTTAATTTTTCTTATTTAGGTAATATTCTTGATTCTCTTATTGATTAAATCGTTTTAATTTTGTTTTGGATTTCAAGATCAATTTAGGTTTTTAAATTGGGATTTTTAGATTTCAATTGGTTTGAGCTTTGAAACCCTTGATATTTAGATTATTTTTATGAGTTCATCTGGGTTTGATTTAGGGTTTTTTTCACTGCTCAAATTGAAACCCTAACTTTCAGGATTAGGTATTTATTCTCAATTTTTCATTCACAATGAGTGGTACATCAACCACATTACAACCACTCATATTAAAATTTTCAATGATACTGGTTGCATATTTCCTTTGACAAATAAAAATTCATTCCTCATCTTGACAAACCTCAATTCCCAGAAAATAATGTAACAGCCCCGTATCATTCATTTCATATGTATCTATCATATTCTTCTTAAACTCAAGAATCAATTTCTCATCACTACCCATGAAAATTAAGTCATCAACATATATTGAAAAAATAAGAATACTCCCCACCTTTTTAAAACACATACAAAGTGGGTTCATTGTTACTTCTTTTGAACCCATTCATGGTAAAATATTTATTAATCTCCTCATACCAAGTCCGGGGAGCTTGTTTCAATCAATATAATGCCTTATTTAATTCATAAACTTTATTTGCTCCCCCTTTCACCATGAACCCCTCAGGTTGCTCAACATATATCTCCTCTTTCAACACATCATTCAAAAAGACAGATTTAACATCTAACTGATATATTTTCATTGTTTTTTAGCAACCAAAGCAATTGGAGTTCTTATTGTTTCAATTCTAGCTACGAGAGCAAAAGTTTCATTGAAATTAATACTTAACTTTTGAGAGAATCCTCGTATGACAAGTCAGGCCTTATATTTTTGAACCTCCTCATTTTGATTGAGCTTTGCCTTGTAAATCCACTTAACACCAATGATTTCCTTATTTTTTGGACGATGAACCAGCTCTAAGTGTGGTTTTTCTCGATCATGTGTATTTCTTCCTTCATTGCATTGACCGATACTTCTTCTTTTGCCGCCTCTTTAAAACTTGTCGGTTCAATTACAAAAAAAATTGCACGACTCATATATGTCACTCAATGGTCTAGTCTTTCTCGGAGGTGAACTTGAATTTGATGAGCTTGAACTTGGTCCAGGACTGTTGATTGGTGGAGGAGTAAAGTTTTGTTGTTGTTGCTGCTCTCCAGATTCTGGTTGCCGCTCTACAGAATTATTTCCTGGATTGTGCATGATCGTTGAAGTGGTCTCTTTTATTTTTCTTCTCTTTCCAATCCCAAGCTGCATCATCACAAAAAATAACATCTCTACCGACAATGACTTCGTCAGTTTCAATATTATATAAATGATAACCTTTGGAATTGGAACTATAACCAACAAAAACACAACACATTTTTCACTTTTTTTGTCAAATGCAACCAAAAATTCGAAAGTGTCTCATCGATGGCTTGATACCGCTCCAAGCTTCTTAAGAAGTCATATCTTTTACTGCTTTGGTTGGACATTGATTGAGTATGTTGTAAGATCAAACAATTATATCACAGAATAATCAAACACACACCACAAAAATTTATTCTCAAATCTGAAATTGAATTTCTAAACTAAAAATCTCTGTTTCACGCTCTGCGGCAATAAGGCTGCCGCTATTGACTCTCTTAATTAAAAGAAAAATAATGAAAACTGTTTAAGTAAAAACCTAAATATTAAAAAGATAAGAAAGTCCTTGTACTCAAAACTAGCACACGTCTAACACTCATCCTTGATAGTTTTGGGCACAACATTCATCTTCTCTCGAAAAAACGCAAACTTCCCTTTTGGCAAAGCTTTTGTCAATATATCTGCAACTTGGTCCTCTGAGAACAATGATGCAAGGCTACTTCTTTCTCCGCTACAACATCACGTAGAAAGTGATATTTGACTTTAATGTGTTTGGTTCTCCCGTGATCTATAGGATTGTTAGCTATTGCAATAGCAGAATTACTATCACAATAAATATCAACCAATGTTTCAATCTTCACTCCCAAATCTATCAAAATCTTCTTTAACCAAATGGCTTGATTTACAGTAGAGGCAGCTGCAATATACTCGACTTCGGCTGTTGATTGTGTTACCACGGCTTGTTTCTTTGAATTCCAGCTGAAGACACCTGTACCAAAACCAAAGCAAAAACCTGATGTACTTTTAGAATCATCTGCACAGCCTCCCCAATCACTGTCTGTGTATCCAATCAACTTGAAAGTTGAATCCTTCACATAATAGATTCCAAAGTTCGTGGTTCATTTTATGTATCTCAGAATTCTTTTAGCCAAATCCAAGTGAACATTTGTTGGTCCATGCATGAAACGAGAGATCAAACTTGTAGCAAACATAATGTCAGGTATTGAAGAGCATAAGTAGAGCAAACTACCAACCAAACTTCTAAATCGTTTCTCATCAATTTTCACATCACCATCAATTTTTGATACCTTTTGATCAATTGCAACTGGAGTGTTCACAGATTTACAGTTCTTCATACCAAACCTTTTCAGAATATCATTTGCATATTTCTCTTGAGAAATAAAGAAACCATTCTTAGTTCGCTCAACCTCAAGACCCAAAAAATACTTCAATTCTCCTAAATCAGACATCTCAAATTCATGTTTCATCTCCTCCTTAAACTGATTAATCAAGGAAATATTATTTCCAGTGATTAACATATCATCCACATAAAGAGAAACAATTAACAAGTCATCTAATTTCTGCATAACATACAGAGCAGCTTCATTTTTACTTCGACAAAACCCTTGTGAAAGAAGATAATCATCAATTCTAGAATACCAAGCTCTAGGAGCTTGTTTCAGGCCATATAAAGCCTTTTGTAGTCTGTAAACTTTATGCTCATCCCCTTTAACTACAAAACCTTCAGGTTGACTAACATACACTTTTTCATTTAAATGACCATTTAAGAAAGCAGACTTCACATCAAGATGAAATAAATTCCAATCATGTTGAGCAGCTAGTGCAACTAAGAGTCTAACCGTATCAAGTCTAGCTACAGTAGCGAAAGTTTCAGTGTAATCCTTACCTTGTTGCTGAGCATAGCCTTTTGCCACCAAGCGAGCCTTATATTTATTCACCGTTTCATCTGGGTTTAACTTGATACGATATACCCATTTAACTCCAATGACTTTCTTTCCAAGCGGTTTATTTGTCAAAATCCATGTTTTATTCTTCTTTATCATCTTTATCTCCTTCTCAATTTATTACTTCCAAACTTCTGATTTTGCTGCAGCAAAATAATGTCCTGGCTCTTCCACTGCCACATTGCATCTTTCATATATATCGGCAAGAGACTTATAACCTCTCACAGGAATATTCAATTCATCTTCAGAGCTCTGATCTCCCAAATCATTTCCTTGATCTTCTACACTTTCATCTTCATGCTCATACTATTCTGGAGCCTGTTGTTGATTATTTATACCACTTTTTTCTTCCTCAACTTCTTGCTCTATAATGATATCATCAACTGTAGGTATAATGGACTCACGGTTAGGCTCAGCAATCTTTTTCAATTCACAAATATTATTTTGAGAATCAGATGACCAATTCTACATGCTATTTTCATCAAATTTTAGATCTCTGGTAATCATTAATTTTCTTCTTTCAACATCAAAGAATCTGTATGCTTTGGATCTTTCACTGTACCCAACAAAGATTCCTTTTCTTGCTTTAAAATCAAGTTTACTTCTGTTTTCAGCAGGAATATGCATAAAACAAATAGAACCGAAAATTCTTACATGTAGTACAGAAGGTTTAATGCCATACCAAGCTTCATAAGGAATCATACCTTTAACTGCTTTTGTGGGCAACCTATTCAACAAATAAATAGTTGTGTGAACTGCCTCTGCCCAAAACTCCTTCGGTAGTTTCTTCTCTGAAAGCATGCTTCTACCGATCTCCATCGTTATTCTATTCTTCCTTTCAGACACCCCATTTTGTTGGGGTGTATATGGAGTCGTCAACTGATGTTTCACTCCTTCTTCTTCACAAAATCTTTCAAAATCTTTTGAAGTGTACTCTCCTCCACGATCAGATCTCAAAACTTTTAATTTTCTCCCACTTTCAAGTTCAACTGCAGCTTTCCAAATTCTAAATTTATCTGGTGTCTCTGACTTATTCTTCAAGAAATATACCCAACTGAAACGGGTATAGTCATCGATGAATAATAAAAAATATTTGCATTCTCCCCAAGAAGGTGTTCTCATGGGACCATAGATATCCGTATGGACAAGTTCAAGCTTCTATTTTGCTCTTCAAGCTTCAAAATTGGCAAACAGTTTCTTGTGTATCTTTCCCATTTCGCAAGATTCACATATTCCTTCTTTCACATCAACTGGAGGCAAGTCTCTAATAAGATTGTGCACAAACATATGTTTTATTCCACAGGTCGGTCTCTGCTTCTTTGACATGATAAACAACATTGTTGATTCCAGTAGTAATGTTGTAACATCTGTTCTTCAATTTTGTTTCAGCAACCAAGAGACTCTTATCATCAAGAGTAGAGCATGTTTTCCCAGAGAATACAACTTTATAGCCATCCTCTACTAACTGCCCGACAGAAAGCAAGTTCTGCTTTATTTCCGGTACATATAAAACTTTATGCAGAGTTCTATGTTCATTTGGAAAGGCAATGTTTATGCTTCCTATTCTTTCAACTCTAATCTTAGTACCATCTCCAATAGTGACAAATTTATTGAATAATTTATTAAAATCAGAAAAGGTACTGAGATTATTACTCATGTGACTTGTGTAGCCGCTGTCAATGATCTAATATTCAGCCTTGATTGCGTCACGATCTGTTTGAGCCATGAACAAGTACTCATCATCATCTATAATTCCCACATTGGCCTGTTGTTTCTGTTTATCTTGTTCCATATGTGCTTCATTGACCCTGCAAGTCCTTCAACATGCCCAAATTTTTTACAATAAAAACAAGCTGGTCTACCTTTCCAAAAAAAAAAATCTTCTTCCTTGTGATTTGTTCGGTTGCATGTTCCACATGGAGAAAATTTTCCCCAACTTCCTGTTGGTGCTCGCGAACCATTTGAGTTTATTTTTCCTTGATGGTTAGCAAATTCTCTTGACTGTGCTTTGAAAGTACTCTGTATCACCCTAAATGCTTCCTCTTCTGTATTTGATTCTTTCTTTTGCCTCACTAAAAAACGTTGTTCTGCAGTTTGTAGTGAATTCACAATGTTTTCTAGTGTCTCCTTTAAGAGATTTATTTCTTCCAGAGTAGAAATTTTTGCCTCAAATCTTTCTAGCAATGTGACAAGTAATTTTCGTATCACCTTCTTCTCTGGAATTTCTTCTCCAAAATCTTTCATTTGTGCAACCAAATTACTCTGTTTGTCAACGTAATTCTTCAAAGTTTCTGAATCTGCCATTCTCATTTGCTCGTACTCTCCTTCAAGCTTGATCAATTTTATTTGCTTCACGTTTTCAGAGTCTTTATATTCCTTCTCCAATAATTCCCAGGCCTCCTTCGCTGTTGCGCAATCTGTGATCTTCCTTTCAATATTGTTAGAGAGAGAAGATTGAATAACACTCAATACCCTCAAAGCTTTTGCTTGTTCATCTTTATCATACCATATGTCTGCAATTGAAGGATTTTGAATATTACGAATATTTGGCCCTTTTTCTACTGCTCTCCATAAATTATAGGTTTTCAAATAATTTTTCATTCGACTCTTCCAAGATTTATAATTTTCTCCATTAAAGAGTGGTGGAGACATCAACGAACCTGAAGATGAAGATCCTGACATGTTCAAGTAGGTCCCTTAAGAATTAAGCTCTGATACCAATTGTAAGATCAAACAATTATATCACAGAATAATCAAACACACACCACAAAACTTTATTCTCAAATCTGAAATTGAATTTCAAAACTAAAAATCTCTGTTTCACGCTCTGCGGCAATACGACTGCCGCTATTGACTCTCTTAATTAAAAGAAAAATAATGAAAACTGTTTAAGTAAAAACCTAAATATTAAAAAGACAATAAAGTCCTTGTACTCAAAACTAGCACACGTCTACCATATGTACACTGTTTCTGCCCAGAAACTGTATGGCAATCCTTTTTGACTTAATATAGATCTTGTCATCTCCACTATGGTGCAATTTTTTCTTTCTACAATGTTGTTCTGTTGAGGAGAGTAGTCAACTGTAATTTACTTCCATATGCCTTCATTTCTGTAATATTCTTCAAATTCTTTTGATGTATATTCTCCTCCTCTATCACTGCGATGCATTTTTATCTCCTTTCTGCTTTGTTTCTCAATATATGCTTTGAACTTCTTAAACACCATGAATGTTTCTGATTTTTCCTTCAAAAAATAAATCTAAATCTAGTTCATACGTGAGTAATCATCAATCAAGATTAGAAAATACTTGTGTTCATTTAAAGAAGAAGTTTTCATTTTCCCACAGATGTTTGTATGTATGAGCTCCAATGGTTCTTTTGCTCTCCTTACACCTTATTTTGGAAATGAAGCTCTCTAATGTTTACGCAATATACATGCTTCACAAGGACTTATTTTGTTCTCCACTTCAGGAAGACCTCTCACCATATTTTTCTCTTTCAATAATTTTAATCCACTAAAATTCAGATGGCAAAATCGTTTATGCCATAACCAACTTTCTTCAATTACTTGACTTTTAAAATTTCTTCTCATTTGAACATTGGCAATCACTTGATCCTTCTTATTTGAATAAAAAAATTTGCAAAAATTATTTTCAAAATAGACATGATAACCGTTTTCCACAAGTTGCCCAATGCTCAATATATTTGGCTCTAGATCAGGAACCAACAAAACATTTTGAATATATTTTGTACCCTTATTAGTTTCAATTAAAATGGTTCATTTTCCTTTAACTTCAACCACCGATCCATTCCCCAAATTTACTCTTGACCTTACAATAGTATCGATATTACTAAAACTTTTATCATCTCCAGTCATATGATTACTACACCCACTGTCAAGATACCAGACAACATATTTTCCTTCGATGGTTGCTTGTGCAGCAAAAAACAGTATAATATTAACATCTCTCTTCAGAATAATTTGCATGATTATTTTTCAATTGCAATTCTTTGCAAAATGTCAAATGTTTTTGCAGTAATTGCATTTTGCCTTCCCATAATGCCAACATTTTAAAGCATCATGATTTGGTTTCTGACAAATCTTACAGAGAGATATAGTGTACGTACCTTGTTTACCTTTTTCTTCACGTCCACCATCATCACCGTTCTTTGTTCGATCAACCTTTCTAGATTCATTGGCGGTTTCTTTCTTTGGTGTATGTTGAGATTTAATATTCAGCTTGGTTTGAAATGCAGTCTCTACAGTGTGATAATTGCTTCTCAACCTTTGCTGCTCATAAGCCATAAGAGAGCTCATCAATTGGTGATCAGTCAAGGTAATGAAAAATGGCATAACCAGAAGTAGAGCGACGATCATCACGGCAGCCTACCCAGTCATTGTCAAAGAAGCCTTGAATGGTGAAGTTTGATGTTTAGAAAATAATAAACCCATAGAAGATGAGCCTTTTAAATATCAAAGGACTCGTTTGACAACAAGCCAATATGTAGATGTAGGTTGATCAATGAATTGAGATAGTTTGTTCATGGAAAAGAAAAAATCAGGACGAGTAATGGTTGCATATTTTTGAGCACCTACAAGTTGATGAAACGATTCTGGTGTGGCAAAAGTGTCATCATCTAGTTTTGACCAGGCAGACTTGAAGCCATAGGCGAAACACATGATTTATAGTCATCCATATTAAATTGATGAAGAAAATCATTGTTGTATTTACGCTGAGAAAGAAATAGACCCGAAGTTGCATATATAGCTTCCATGCCTAAGAAAAATGAATGGGATCAAAATCTCTCAGAGGAAAGACACGCTCGAGCTGATCTATGATCTAATCTAGTTTGGTAGAATCAGAGCATGCCAACAAGATGTCATCTATAAAAATTAAAATATAAAAGGAAATGGTACCATCCCGAAGAACAAATAAAGATGTGTCTGATTAAGATGCATGAAATCCATGGTCAACTAAGAATGAACTAAATCATTGGAACCAAACACGGGGGGCTTGTTTCAATCAGCAGAGTGATTTATGAATCTTACACACATGAGTTGGATGAGAAAAATCAACAAAATCAGGTGGTTGATCAATGTACATCTCCTCTTCGAGGAACCCATGTAAAAAGGCGCTAGTGATATCTAATTGTCGAACTAATCATTGTAAAATACTGACAATAGATAACACTGTACGAATAGTAGTCGACTTGACAACCAGCTAAATGTTTCATGGCAATGGACTTTAGCTGGCTAAGAGTAGCCTTTAGCAACAAAACTAGACTTTGCTAGTATGGTAATTTAATTATATTCCTCCAATTTATTGATTTTAATTTTATTTTTATTTTTTATGAATTTTATAGATCTATTTGTTCAAAAATTATGGCTATGTTTGGCACTAGAGTTTTTCACTGAGTTTAGTGTTTTGACTCAGCCAAAACTCTAAAAACATTAAATCTCTATGTTTGGTATAGCTGGTAAATGAACTAATCTGTCCCAGTATGGTCCACCTCGTCACGGGTTGCACGTTAAACGGGCTAACCCACACGGGCTTTTTACTATACGGGCTGATTTTTTAATAACCCTAACTCGGTTTGTGCGGGTTGTGGGTTAAACGGGTCAGCCCGCAAGCCCTTTTTTTTTTTAAATGTCGAAAATCTCTATTATAATTAAAAGAGAAAATTCACAAAGATAATAGAATGATAAATGACGATTTAAAAATGTTACACTTTACCATTTTTAATGAAATGACAATTTTCACATATAAATTAATAAAACTAATTATTGGCTATTGAATTGTCTTCTTCATTTTGCAAAATAATTAATAAACATGACACTTTTTTCGTGTGTATTTATTTCTTTACGTTAATTACTCACCACGTGACTTTATAAGAACTTACACATCGATTTTTTTTTTTGGTTTTTATTGAATAACAATTTTAACATTTAAATTAATTACATTGAATAATTATTTCATTATGGAATGAGTGGGTTTTTTTTTTTTTGGTAATTCTTAATTGAATTCTTTTTTGTGTGAATATTAAGTTTGAGAATATTCAATGAGATTGTGAATTTCGATATAGTTAAATTATTTTAATTTTAATTTTTATATTTAAATTATACTAAAATTATTTATATTTTAATTCATAGCTTTTATATAAAGGGTTATTTCTAAAAACACCACATTTTTTCAAACGTTTCACTTTGAGCACCCGGTTTTGAAAGTTTTGGAAAACCACCCCCAAAATCAAAACCACTAGTGGTTTTTGGTATTTTTGTGAGTGGTTTTGGTGTTGTATGAGTGGTTTTGAAATTCTATATGTTTAATTTAGAGATTCAGAAATTTTCTAAGATCAAAATTACTCATACAACACCAAAACCACTCACAAAATTACCAAAAACCACTAGTGGTTTTGATTTTGGGGTGGTTTTCCAAAACTTTCAAAACCGGGTGTTCAAAGTGAAATGTTTGAAAAAATGGGGTGTTTTTGGAAATAACCCTTTATATAAATATATAAATTTGTTAATATTTTTATTGTTACATTTATATATAATTTTACTAAAACAATATTAAAAAAAATACATATTTTATTAATATTTAAATAAATTATCATATCCATATAAATCTTAAATTTGTTAAAATTTTCATAGTTATAAACTTAAATATAAAAATAATTACAAATAATAAAATTACTGTATATTATATTCTCTACAAAAATGAATGGAATAATATTCCATTATTATATTTATATAAATAATCTTATAATCAATTTTATCATTGTGGTGGGAAAACAACCATCAAGATTCAAGAACAGAGGCCGAAATACCCGAAGGGGCTCAACGCCACAATAATGTTCTTATTGGAAGCCACAAGGCCGAGTTGCTTATGAAGGCAAAACTAATAATATGGGATGAGGCACCAATAGTTCACAAGCATTGCTTCGAGGCAGTAGATAGGACATTGAAGGATTTGATGAGAACAATTGATCCAGGAAATGAAAATCTATCATTTGGTGGCAAGACTGTTGTTTTAGGAGGGGATTTTAGGCAGATTCTTCCCGTCATACCGAAAGGTAGTAGAAACTAAGTTGTTAATGCGACTATCAATTCTTCATTTCTTAGGGAGTACTACAAGATTCTGAGATTGGCTAAGAACATGAGACTTCGATCAATGACGTCTTCTGTAGAATCTTATGCTCTTAAAAAAATTTGCAAACTGAATTTTAAGCGTCTGTGATGGTATTGTGGGAGAGAAAAGATAGGAATTGCCAAAATTTATATGCCTAAAATTTTATTGATAAAAGAATCTACTAATCCGCTTGGTTCTGTATTGGAAGCAACATATCCATATTTTCATTGGCACTCTAACAATCCTACATACTTGCAGGAGCGCGCTATACTTTCTTCGACACTGGACTTGGTGGAAGAGGTTAACGATTACATGATGTCGATGAATCCTAATGATGAAAGGATTTACCATGGTTCAGATTCGGCGTGCCAATCGGATACGATCACTGATATTTTTACAGACCTCCACACTCTAGAATTCCTGAATAGCATCAAGTGCTCAGGTTTACCTCTTCATGATCTTAAACTGAAAGCCGGTATACCGATGATGCTATTGAGAAATATCGATCACTTGGCGGGTTTATGCAATGGTACGAGGTTGATCCTAACAAGGTTAGGAATAAAAGTCTTGGAAGTTAAGGTCATTCAGGGTCCTTTTGTTGGATAGAAGGTATTGATACCGCGAATTACTTTGACGCCGTCAGATTCAAGATTATCGTTCAAATTTAAGAGAAGACAGTTTCCTATCTCAGTATCATTCGCAATGTCTTTAAATAAAAGTCAGGGTTTGTCTTTAAATAATGTAGGTCTCTATCTCAAGAGACCTGTTTTCAGCCACGGTCAACTATATGTTGTTGTATCTAGGGTAACTAACCGTGAAGGTCTAAAGATATTGATTTTAGACGATCACGGCGCATTTCAAAAAGCAACGACTAATGTTGTATTTAAAGAAGTATTCCAAAGCATTTCATAAAGGTACGAATGATATGCTATCCAATTTGACATTTGTTTCATTTATTTGATAAGTTAAATAATCTGGATTTTTTTTAAAATTTTTTTATTTATTCATTTAGATATTTTTTTATTATATATTCGTTTAGATATGTTATTCGATTTGTGATAAATTTTACGGTTCATTATTTATTTATTGTGAAATTTATTTAAAAAAATACACATTTAGTGAACATCTTGATACCCGTGCGTCCTGCACGGGTCCATAATTCTAGTTTTTAATAATAATTATTATTTTTTTATTTATATTTTTTTTATAGCTGTTAATGTATGTTCTTATTCCCTTTCAATTTGTACATGATTAATAATAATATCTCAAAAATTCATTTTTCATAAATTAATCTAAAAATTGTAATAATAATAATAAAATAATAATTTAACTCACTATATTTATAAATGAAAATTAAGTATAATAATAAATAGAAAATATATAAAAATTATATAATAATATTGTTCATTTAATTAATAAATTAACTTTAAAATATATATTACATGAATGTAACTAATTTACTAAATTTCAAATTTTGCTTAATTTTTTTGGAGCTAATATTGTAGTGAAATTAAAAAGTAAATAAAATAAAATAATAGTATATTATATTTAGAGTTGGGAAAAAATAGAGTATGATCCAAATCTAATTTGATAGGTCATTTTTAAATGAGATCTTAAGTTAAAAATTTAGTTTGAAATCTATTAAAATAGTTATATTTACGTAATATATATTTTAAAGTTAATGTATTAATTAAATGAACAATATTTTTATGTAATATATATATATATATTATGTTACTTATATTTTTTTGGAGCTAATATTGTAGTGAAATTTAAAAAATGAATATTTATAAATAATTAAATTACTTCTAAATGTTATAATTAATTAACAATTTATCTATTGTATAATTCATTATAATTAGTAGATATTAAAAATATAAAAGAAATTAAGTCATCACAAATAGGTAAAAATCAAATCAAAATATAGGTCCTAAAAAATCAAATAGTAAAAAATGAGTCCAAAGTGGTGAAAGCATATTTTAATATCCTTTCAATATCCATCTCGTGTGGACAGCAGTCTAACAAAATTATTTCAATGTATGTGATTTTATGCGGGTGATGGTGTAATATGATAAGTTAAAATTGCCGAATTGTGATAAAAGTAGTTGGACATGGTAAATTATAAGTCACCTTTGAGCAAACTTTTAAAAAGTCCCTCAGTAGATAAACATCTAGCAAAATAATGAAAATAAAATGGTTGTGCTGCTTGTTCGCGTTTTTATATATAGAAGGATATATATATCTATATGTATATATAATTTAATTGGTCGGTTTATTTAAATATTCTTTTAAAAAATAAAATAATTGAATATTTTCAAATAAATTAAGAGTGGAATTTTTTTTGAGGCAAATAATTTATATTCCAAAAAATTATCTATAAAACCTTCTTTTTGCATATAATATTTTTAATTGAATGGTAGTTGAGTTTTGCAAATAAAATCTTCATGACAATTATAATAATAGAAATATTAAATTTGAAATTTGAAAATAAATAATTTCATCTTATTTGTTTAAACTTTTTAAAATATGAGAGGAAACTAATAGAGGTAAAATGACATTTTTGGCCAGATTGAAAATTTTCGACTTTTTTAATTTTTTATTTTACCTTGTTTTTATATGTGGAAAAAAATTGCAATCTTAATTTGACCTAAATAAATAATAATCTTTCCTGGAAAAAAATTAATAAAAACTTAAATATTTTAAATAAAAATGTTAAATAGTTATATTATTAAAATCTTTTATAATATTAATACAGTAGATATATATTGAAAAAATAATATTATAAATGAATAGTTCTCATGTAAAAATAATTTATTTGAAAGCATATACAAACAGCAACATTTCACACAACCATATTGGCAAAGCAAGTAACTAGAACCAAATTCAACTACTACTTTTAGTTATAATTCTAACCAAAGATTTTAACATAATAGCTACAAGTGATTCGTTGACAAATGTAGCATTAAATAATTATAATTTATCAACTTGGGTATATTTGTCCATAATTGTTTTTTCTTTTCTTTTTCAAATAAACATGGTGAATAACAAATTATGGATTTTTTTTTAATTCTATTACATAGAAAAATTTTAGAAGAGATATAAACTGTTACCTTAAATTATAAGGTTTGTGACCTCAATATTTTAGAGGATTTCTAGACAAATGATCAGTGACATGTAAACATTCAACATCATTTTAAGTATGAATAAAAATATATTTTAAATGTAACTAGACAGACACAAGTGCCGCGGAGTAAACACAAATGAGCTTATAAGACATGAATTTTGAAAATGTATATTTGATGAAAAGATAGTTCAATTCCAATTAAAAAATTATTTAAATTAATAATTTAACTGAAATAAAGTTAAAGTTAAAAGAGTTTTAATATATATATATATATATAAATTTTAATTCTACTTTAACGGTTTAGAATATTAGAGGAAATTAAATTGTGAAATATTATTATTTGATTGATGGAGAAATTTGGAGTTAAGATATCGTCTCCACATGTGTATTTTATGTAACACTCCAAAATTTGACCCGATTTTTTATTTAAAATTGCGATTTGGGAGTTAAGTTAGGGATTGAATTGAAATTTTTGTAACTATAAAATATTTAGGTCAAAGATCTAAACCGATTCTTCTCATCTTTTGGAATGGTTTGGCCGACACAAAAATCTAAAACAAAAATCGCTTAATTTGCTTTCTTTCCCCATCTCCTTTTGAATTTTTGATTTAATTCAATTTTTAAACGATCAATGATCTAATTTAATTATATTTTTATATATACATGTGTTTTCGAGAATGATTTTTACTCAACATTTTCGAGTCGATCTAGAATTTGATTGGGGAGTTCCACAACCCTCATCAGTGAGTGCATTACCCTTACCCTTTTGTGTGTTGTTTGTCTACTTTTGGATTTAATTAAGTAGATTAATTGTTGGGTGTTATTGTTGGTTTTGTTGACATTTATATGGTTACGTCACAGTAATTAGTGCGTTAGATTGATAATTATAGTTATTTGTTCATGGTGATGATTAGTGTATTACATTAATATATATTGATATTAATACATATGTCGTTAATTGTGTATTGGAATTTCGAGAAATATAAATGCTTTTGTAAATTCAAATTTACGGTGTAGGAAATTTTGGACGATAATTAGTGTTGTTAATTGTGTATTGAATTTTGAATTTGCGTGACATGTAAAATATATATATGAACTAGTGAAGAGTTCGAACGTTGCGCGTGTTTAATATTCTATATATTTTTAAAATTATTATAATAATATTTAAAATTTATTATTTAATTCATTAAAGTTTGAAAATTGAAATTATAATAAATAATTATAGATAAAAACGGTTAATAACATACCTAGAAAAAGAAAATATGATATTTTACACCAACTATGTATCAACTATGTATGTAAATTGAAGAAATTCATAACATTAAAAAGAATTTTTCAATTGGTCTAGTCCTACGTACAAAAATTTCTAAAAAGAAAAAATCCAATAAATTTAATTGGGTTAGAAGTATATTTAGTTCATGTAGGAAAAAATTGAATATGAAAAATATTAAATTTAATTTTAAAGAAAAATTAATAATTTTAATTCAGTTAGAAGTACTCAATTGAAAAAATAAATAAATATTAAAATTATTAACTTTAATTAAATAAAGTGGTACACTTATATTTTTAAATATTTAAAAAATATATATTGTAATATAAAAATATTAGAATTTAATTGAATCGAATAGTATTTAAATTTATTAAGTTTTTAATTAATCTGATAGTCTTTATTTTCACCATTAACTTTAAATATTTTTATATAAATGGGCATAAAAATATAGTGTAATTCAAAATGTTATAATTTATTGAGTTGAATACTCTTTCATTTATTAAATTTGCAAATTAATTTGAGACCCTTAAGTTACTTAATAAAATCTAATTTATAAAGTATTAGACCATGGTTGTATATAGTTGTTGAGTGAGAGTACTGGTATGTGACTTGTTTCTCACCATTGATGGATTCATGTATATGGAAGCAAATTGCTATTTGTCGCAGTAGTGGTTCTTGATAGCATTCATGTATATGGAAGCAAATTGCTATTTGTCGCAGTAGTGGTTCTTGATAGCAATCCGACGCTGGTTCTTGATAGCATTCATGTATATGTAAGCAAATTGCTATTTGTCGCAGTAGTGGTTCTTGATAGCAATCCGACACGAAAAGTTTTTTCCAAAATCACTGACCACATTCTAATACATATACTTCAATATTTTAAATTCCAAAAATAAATTAATAAATAATGAAACAAATAAATTCAAACAAAATAAGAAAACATATAAATTCAAAGTAAATATCAAATCTTTACATACTCACATATAAACATCGAATTTATTTATAAAGTCTAATAAGAAATCTTAATAAATAAGTAAATAAATATAAATTAAAAAAAAAATACTTTGAGAGAGATGATATATAAATAATGGAGTATTTTATGGAAGAAAGAAGGTGATATAAAGAGTTTCGCCCTATATCTAACGGTTGTAATTGTGATTTGTCTTTTTAATACCTTATGATGTGGAAACTGAAAGGCTCGAATGAGAAACTGATTTGAAACGTTATAGCTAGAGATGTTTTCTAATAGAGAGATGTAGAAGAGAAAATAAAAAGTCTAAGAATTCATTACAATGAAATTAATGATACGAAATTGATGATAAGAGATATGATGTGTAGTCTTTTCAAATATTTTTCTACATTGAATGTGAATCATAAATTATTAAAAGAGAAAGACAAAACAAAAACTCTCAATTTTAAGCTTTTAAATTATGGATTATCTTCTTCATTTTGGTGCACCCAAACCCAAATTGTCGATTCTTTGTGAGTGTATATGAGCGTCACCAATGGTGAAGTCGGACATCGTGAGCCTCACCAATGGTGAGGTCGAACATCGTGAGCATCACCGGTGGTGAGGTCGGAGCCGCTGATTCTCTTGGTATAGTCGGACATCGTGAACATCACCGGTGGTGAGGTTGGAGCCGTTGTTCTCTTGCTAAAGAGATTGGTCCTCTCAATCTCTCTTCTAAAAAGATCGAAGAAAATATCACTATTTAAAATCGAATTTGATAGATGGAAATGTGAGAAGAAGATTGTGTGAATGGTCTCTATTTATATAATTTTGATTCGTTTGTTAACAAAGGTGAGGAAGTGGAAGAAGAATATAAATATAAACGTAAACATAGATGTAAATGTAAATGTAAAGGAGAGGAAATGATTAATTAAAGTCATTAAATTTAAAAGTAATTAATGGGTAGGAAGAGAGATTGAACAATCATCATTTTTATTTTCCTAAATTACTTTAATCACTAAATGAAAAGTAGAGGGAAAAAAGAAAGACAAAACAAAATAAAATTTCATTAAAAATCTTATTCTCATCAATATCTCATTACAATATCATGAGATTCAAAAATAGCTAAAAACAACCATTTTTCTACCCAAAGCCAAACTCTCAGCGTGCCATGTCATCTTTGTGTGTCTCACTGAGAGTTCTGCTTTATAAGAGCATCTCCAGTGGAACGTGAATTTATTGGTTTGCACATCCACGTGGATATTCTGGATTTTTTATTTAAAAAATCCACTCCAATGGCAATGTGAATTTACAATGTGCTGGTGACGTGGCAGAAAAAATAATAGAGGGTGTGGAGTAGGACTTCTATTTTCCACGTTCTAGTTAACGGTGTCAATCAGCAATTTTAATATTTTAAAATTGTAATTACCATATTTCTATTTAAATTATAAATTAAAAAGGAAATAGAAACTTAATTTTAATGGATTATAAATTAAGGAAATCTGAATAAACAATAACCACTGTGGACGATTTTTAATTTCTTTTTTCCAGAAATATTATTTTTGCCACGTCATTATCTACGCCCTCTATTTACCATATCACATCTGCTTGAATTAACTAAACATTGGAGATGCTCTAATATATATAGATTGTTTGGTAATATTATATATATATATATATATATTAATTGATATTAATATGTGTTGTTACATGAACAGGCATAGTTATGCGTAAAGGAAATTTTTGTTATTTGTGTATTGAATTTGAATTATAAGACATTTTTTATCTAGTTATATATTTAATTATTGATATTGATATGTTATAATGTATAGTTGTGCATTAAATTGATATAAATATATATATATATATATATATATATAAAGAATATATTCATTATGAAAGGCATTTTTAAGGGATGAAATTTTATTTTATTTTTCAAATGTCAATTTATTTTTATTTTTTTTAATTTTTTTAAAAATTTTTATATTTATTTGATAATAAAGTAAATATAAAAATATAACAAAATTATATTCCAACAAAATTAATATACTGTAAAAAATTTAATACTATTAATTAAAAGATATTTTAATTTAAAATTTTATTATAAATAAATAATTTTATACTACATTTTAATTTATAAAAAAAATTATATTCATCGTAAAAATAATAAATATAGATAAAATAACAATTAATTAATTTGAATTTATATCTAAAAAAATTAATGGATTAATGGATTCCAATTAGGGTATCCAAATCCAAACCCAAATCCAGCACAGAAAGTGGATTAGAAGTTATATCCAAATCCGCGAACTCATAACCCACCAATCCGAATCCATCGCTAATTTCACGGATGGGTATCCGCGTATTCGCGGATATTTTTGCCATCTCTAGTTGGAATCCTATTTTTAATAGTTCAGATCATTCCATTTTTTTTTTAAAAGTTTTTTGAAATATTGGTGGAAACTAATAAAAATACAATTGCATCCATATATTATCTCGCTTCGAAAATACACATACATACATACATGCTATATTTCAATTAATATAAATAGGGGATTTGAAAATTAGGCTTCCTTTTAATTTTTTATTACTATATCTTGGCATAAAATTTTTATTCCAAAAACATTTTTTTTATTTATTATAAAATTTAAATATTTGAATAAATTTATTTTATTAATATATTTATTTTTTATCCAATTTTATTTTGTATTTTAATGTTTTTATTTCTCTTTTATTTTATATTTAAATTATTTACTCATATTTTATTAGATTTAATTATTATAAGTTTATTCTTTATATTTTATTAAAATTTTGACTATAATTAGGGATGACACCGCGAACTTGCCCTGGCCCAAGGTAACCTGATCTGACCTTGACCTGTCCCGCATGCGAAATGGGTCAAACACAGGCCTCCTTGCCCTGCCCCACATGCAAGGAAGGGCAAGTCCAAATCTGATTAGTGCCCTGTTTTACCCCGCCCCGCGGTTGCCCTGTCATGTTAATTAGTTTCTTTTTTTAATTTTTTATTTGGATCATTTATTTCTATCCTAATTTTTTTAAAAAAAATTTACTTTATTATCGGTATTAGACATAATATAAATATCTAAATAAATTTAATTTTTTTGTAGCATCTAAATATATAAAAAATTAATGAAAATATTTAAGTAATTTTATTAAATAAAAAATTAGTTGAATATCAAATAATATAATAAATTAATAATTATTATTAAATTATTTATTTTTCAAACTCAAAAATATTATTGTAAGATGAAAATATAATTTTTGACAATAGAACAACACAAAAATATAATTTAAATACATTTTTTTTAGAGTAAAGCAAGTCCCCGCAAGGCAGGGCAGGTCCCAAAGGTAGGTCACGAGTCCAGACTTTCTGCCCCACACCACAGGCAGGGCGGGGCAGGGCAGACCAGTCTACAGACAGGACACGTCCAATAACTCCAAAACCTGCCCCGACCTGCTCCATTGTTATCCCTAACTATAATATTAGTGTCAATTTAACTACTATTATATTATAATTATATTTTTCGAACTATATTGTTGAACAAAAATTTCTTCAAACTTTGATGGTTCTAGCAATAAAGTAATTTTCGATTTATTAATTATAATAACATCGTATCTATTTTTAGATAAAATCAATGGTAAATATTTTAATTAAATGTTATTTGAAAATATTAGTATTAATTAGTTTTTATTTATATAAAATTTGAATAAATATAATATAAATATTATAACCAAATAAAGTATTACGATAAATAATTATTTAAATAATAAAAATTAAGACGACAATTATTTAAAGAATTATTATATAATAATATTTATTTAATAATTTAAATTATAAAAAAATATTTTATAATATTGTAAAAAAAAAATATTCTTGCTGTGTTATAATAATAATAATAATAATAATAATAATAATAATAATAATCTATTACATATAATACAATATACATAATTAGTGAAAATTCTAAGAAATTGGCTTTTTAATGTTTAAAATACAATTATAAGCCTATTTTGGAAAACATAAAAAACCAGGTTTTTTAAAGTTTAGTTTTCACTTCATAAGCCAAGTTTCCCAAAATACCCCTATGAAGTTTCCCAAAATACCCCTGAAACTTTACAATTCACAGATATTGTGAATTATGCTCAGAGCTGTGAATGACCTATGGAGTGAAAATCAAAGTTTACTTTTACAAACTTGTCAAAAAGTGGCCTATAATTATATAATAAACATTTTATGACCTAAAAATCCAATGGACTCATTATATTAATTGTAACCTTAATTTGATCTAGTTATGATGAATTATGCCCCTCTAAGTTTAATGAGAAAAACACAAATGCACAGAGCATTAGTTGAACCACAAGGGCTCATTTTTATGAAAATGGAGCAGATACAACATTAGAAAAATCTCAATCTAACTTGCACAAAAAATGCTATATTAACTTTTTTATGCATTATAAGCAGCAACATTTCAAACAAACAACCCTATTAACAAAGCAATTGCTAGTACCAAATTCAACTGTACTATTAGTTGCTTTTTAATGGAGTCTTAGCTAAAAAATTTTGGTTCAATGACGAGATAAAGAGTTGTATTCTATCTATAATTCTAACATCAGAATTTTGCAAACTAGCTATAAGTGATTCGTAGTCTCTCAATGTAGCATCAGGTAAGGGCTCCAAAAACTCGCATCTAGCTAGAATTTCCGCAGGAGGAACTCCAGCAATCAAGTTTGTGTCCAGTTTTGGTTTACCTTTGAGAAGATCTTTGGATTCTCCGACTCGTTTACTTTCAAGGGTAGAGGGAGGTGCGCCGGGGATTACTTCTTGCTTGAAAGGCAAAGCTCTTGCTGCTTGCAAGCAGAACTCTATCCATTGATGGACGAGTGGCGAAGGTCCTCTTATTCGGCCCCCAATTTGGTTTGTTTCGTGTCTAGAGGCATTAGGAATGGCCTGAACGTGAAATGTAGATTAGATTTGAATCCCTAAGTACAATATTGAGAACTTTGAAGGGAGAAGCAATGTTGGTAGAACAATGAACATACCCAAAGATCGGCCCATAAACTAGAACCAGACTTGGGAACAATAACAGCAACATTTGACATACGTTTAACTGTAGGAAGAACGTCACTACTCCACCCGACAGCCACCCACACATCTCCTACCCAAAATGCTTTCATAAAATGTGTGTTGTCAAATAGGCGAACCTGATAAATCAATAATTGAGTGTGTGGTCATTACAACAAGACAACCTAAATAAAAGTAGCATAAAGAGGTTCAAGTAGAATAGATTTCATGAATACTAAAATGTTACTTATTTCTATAAATTCGATCTAGACGGATGTTACTAAATTATCTATTGCTCTATGACCTAATTTTGGAAGTGCTTAGTTACACACCTTCCTCCCCCACTATTTCTCCTTTTTTTCACTGTTAGCATCCCTCAACTAAAATTTTCTATGTATGATATCTACCAGCAAATGTCAAAACTAAAATTTTCTATGTTATGATATCTACCAGCAAATGTCAAATCACCTGTTTCCCAAACAGAGCAAGATTCTGCTCCACAGCAGTTCTTCCACCAGCAACCTGCAAGTCCATGTTCTCTGTGTTGTATGATGCGCCCATATATTTCAAAACGGCACCAATAACCTCTCTAGGAGAATTAATCATTGAAATCCTGCCAGCAAGTTCAGGCCGCCACAAATCTTTCCAGTCCTACATAAGATTAAATACCAATAACAATTACTCACAGGTAACAAAGAGATCACAGCACCACAAGACTCCTATTCAAATTTCTCAATGCAAACAGAAGCACCTAAACAAGAACCGTCACCATAAGACAACTACACATTCACAATCATTCAATATTGTATAACACAATCACCTCAATAGGATCCAAGTTATACTTCTGAAACTGAGTTTTCTTATATGCAATGACCATACAGCCCCATCTATACGGAGCAGCCCATATTTCACCTCTTGGATCAATTTCCCCAGAGTAGTTCCTGCGTAAATAAACCTGAAACATAGTAAGCGAAAATCAACCAAACCTACCACAACATCACTTTCAACAATACCCAATAACATTATCAAAAATCTATCACATTATCAGAAATCTACCTTCCATTTATCACTCAAAGATTTAAACCAATCCTGATCTTCTACACCACTAATAGGCTCAATCAATCCCTTCTTAATAGCATAACTGAGCCAGGAATCACCAACACTAACAAGATCAGCTGAAGCAGCGGACTTCAATTGAGAAAGCTGAGTAAATATACTCTCAAGACTACCAGAAAAATTAGTCTCCAACTTAAGTCTACTACCTTGTGTTCGCATAAAATCCTACAGAACAACACCCATTTAGCAAAAAATACAACAACGATATATATATAAAACTAGATTTTACCTTAACCCAAGATTGAGGTATTGAACCTTGAAGAGAAACAATCTTCAGAGGCACAGTCAAAGCGTATGTCTTCGCCTTCCATTTCTCAAATTCTGCCTCCTCACTCTCTTTCACTGCACTGCTTTGCTCATCTGTATAAGAAAATTTTTAGCTTCTAGTAAGTATATCAATATCTAAACATATATATACGTATGCACACACAACAATACAGCAGCAAAGATTTTGATATGCAAAAACTGTGCCTTGGAGATTGTGGACGATTGGTGGCGGGAGCTGAGCGGAGGCGGCGGAGGGGAAGCGGAGGCCGGCACCGATGAAGAGTACGACGGAAGCGGCGAATCCGATGAGCGAATTTGGGAGCTTTAAGGGGGATTCGTCGGGAGATAAGGAATATCTGAGAGTGGAAGATGTGGTTTTGATTGGTAGACGGAGAAGAAGGTTAGGGTTTGGACGCGTGAAATTGGAATGTGGAAGGCTAACGTTGGTTTGTCGTGTTAAAGAAGATGGTTGTGGTGATAAAGACGATGCCGCCATTTCTGGTTGAAGTGAAGCTGGAGTGTTGATATAGTTTATAAATAGTTTTTTTTTTTTTTTCATTTTATTTATTTATTTTTTAAAATATTGTATTTTTGAAAATATTGTCTGAAATTATTTTTCAATTGGAATTATCAGATTAACATCTTCCTTCAACAAAGTTAAAAATATATTCATATAATTGCAAGAATAACGCTACAGAAGTCCACAATCAGGATTCAAATTTGTAGAATCTCTGAACAAAATGTCAAAAAGGCAATACAAAATTTATCAATCAGATCATGTAATTCAATCTACATCTCAACCAGAACACTATATTTCTCACTGAAGAAATTCACACAAATGAAACAGCTGACTAGAAAACTTAAAAATTATAGCTATACTGATACTATGGGGGGCTATGGTATGGTATAGCAATCAGCCATGGCGGCAGTGACTTACTTACAAAAGCAATATAATACAGGAGGAGATAGTTTGGCAAGCGAGAGAGGGATTAAGTTGATGGATTTGGTTCTACTAACATGTTTGCCGGTGCATTCGTTTGCCTTTCTACATAGGCAGAGGGAAACCAGCCTGCCTTGCCTTTGCATTCGCCTTCTGACCATCCGGTAGGAGCCACCTTGTGATATTTATATACATCAAACGAATCAGTAGAAAGCCGAAAACAATCACAAGTCTGTTCGTTAATACTTCAAACTAAGTTTTTAGAAGTAAATTTACGTAAGTCAGGTATACTTCATGAATTCTCAGCTTTCGCTTTATTCTCAACTTAGCTGAAGTTAACTAAGTCTAACTTAACTACATGTTATAAGATTTTGTAAAATAGTACACATTATTATTAGTAGAACACCTTAACAAAGTTATACATATATGAGTAGCGTTAGAGAAAAAGTACCTGGCGAACGACTAGGTACTCATCAACTGTTAGACTTAGTTCCCCATCAGCTTGAGCATCAAATGGATGAATAACCTATAAAGGGTTAAGTTGATGTCTCATAAAAAAAACAGTAGCGGCAAAGGTAACAAATATTCTTTAACAGAATGATTAAAGGGATCAGAAGCCTTACTTTGGCGAAAAAGTAGTCATCCTTGTGATTATCCTCCAGTCTAGGCACAGTAGAATCGTCCGAATTATCCAGTCTAGGCACAGTAGTAGAATCATCAGAATCAGCTATCTTACGTGCAGGTGGAAACTTTCCATCTATTTTCAAAGAAGCAGACTTTGATATAGACTCCACCAATTGCTCTTCCAGAATCATCTAGTTTTGATTCAAAGTACAAATAATGTCAAGCCACAACCTTCATAAACCCAACAAAGGCAATCTAGAAAAAATGATTATGGGCAAATTTAAGTTGATCTTGGAGCAAACCTCATTGTATAGTGAATCTAAAATAGAAATAACATGTTGATGGTAAGTTCTCTCCGCATCTACCTGCACAAATAAACATCAATCCATATAATTTCATTAGACATATTATAGCAGATTTCAGGTAACCAAGGTCAACTTGGGTACAGCCATTCATGCATACAGAAGGGTGAAAACAAAGATACCAGATTAAGAAGCCGCTGAAATGTCATTTGTTGCTGCTGCGCTTCGACCGACAACATGGCATCGGTTGCTTCTTTGCCAAGAGCCGTTACTGAAGATTTAAGTTCACTCAATCTTGCTTCTGAATTTCGAAGCTTTGAAACACTCTCTGCAGATATTTCCGATTCCCTAACCTTAGATCGGCGTTTCAACACTTCACCTCCCTGGTGAAAACACTCATCAAATAACAAAACAACTTTCACAAGTACAATCAAGTCATACGCCTTCTGCTCAAAGCTTACCTGAGAATCAACTTCATGGCGAAGCTTTTCATAACGGTGAGTCAAGTGGCGTGCATCCTCCAAAGGTGCTCCCGTTATCATTTCTCTTAATGGCTCAGATACCTACATATCAAAACCTGTAACATCACTAGAAAATAAATACAAAACCAAAACCCCTCACAGCATTAGGACGATAACTTTCAACATTCGCAGAGTATTGAGAAGAATTTACCTGATTCCCAAGAAAGTCAAGCATAGTTCCCTTCTCATTTTCCATCAAACTATGCGCAGTACCAAACTTAACAGCAACTCTCGCAACATGCCTATCAGATTCCTCATTCTCATTCCCATATTTACAACAATCATCAGCCAATTTCCTAACTAAACACACCAAGATTTCAACAAATCACAAACACCAAACGCAATCAAATTCAACAAACAAAATCCAATAACCAAACAAAAAAACACACACCTATCTCCATCTGCTTCATGCTCACAGACACAAAACCTTCAATACCCCTAACAATATTCCTCTGAAAATGCTGTTAAACAAATCCAAAATTCACAAAATTAACCCAATCCTCCATCAATCATCTTAAAAACAAAGAATTGATAACAACACAACACCTTAGCAGCCCTAGTGGAATTATACAGACTCTGCAACTGTTGATGACACTGAAGCTCAGCTTCATCCACCACAACACCTTCATGACCAATATTCGCTAAATGTTTCAACACAGCCTACAAAACAAAACAGTTAAAAATAACAGACTTCAATAACAGAATAAAATCTCAATTTTAAACACTGATAAAATTAGAAAAAAGAGAAAAGAAAGCGACCTGCTGTTGCTTGGCGACTTGCTCACGGAGCTTTTGAGCTTGTTTCTTTATGGCCTCCATTGAGGAGAAGAGTTTTCGAGCGTTGATAACAGTGAAAATCAAATCACTACATAGAAGATTAAAAAGATAAACACTTCGTTTGAATTTGATCAACATAAAAAGCGAAAAGAAGAAATTGGAAAGTTTTGGGTGTAAAAGATGGAAAGTGGAACTAGTGTGTCGGGTGACAGATACGCGGACACGGTGTTTTTGTTGACTTTCGTTTGACTGATTGGGATCCGATCACATTGTCGGGTCCGGATCGACCCGTCGACCGAACCACGTGTCACGTTATTTGTGACCGAATTTGAGCTGCTGGTGGTGGATTAGTTGTGGTTCTATAATTATTTAATTTTCTGTGTATTTTTAAATTGAATAAAATATTTGTAAGATAAATTTATATAGTTTACAAGGAATTAGAGTCATGAAGTAGTTGCTAAGTATTTTTATATACAAGAATGATTGAATCGTGAAGTTGATATATATATATATATATATATATATATATATATATATGTGTGTGTGTGGGGAAGGTGAAGCTTAGCTAGAAAAAACCTAAACCATGAATGATTGAATAATATTGTATCATTTTCAAATACTTAAAGACACTTCATTTCATATCTGTATATTATACTATATACCAAAACAAAAAAGCACATTTACTTGAACCAACACCCGATTCAATTCAATCGTCACTAAGCTCATCTTCGGAATCACGAACCTTAATCTTCATCGACGCTTGTTTGGCCCACTTAACGATCTTCTCAGCTTCTCGATTCACTTTCTCTTCCTCCTTCATCACCTCCTTCATAATCTTCTCCTGCTCCTTCGTCGAAAAGACACTCAAATCGGAAAATAACTCATCACTTGTACTCTTACTCTTCCAATCGAAAGTTCTCGTCAAACTCCGGACACGATCTCGCTTGTTTTGTTTCTTCGAACTCGACTTCGGTGAACACCACAAGCATCCGCTTCTCCTAGGCTGAGGCGAATCCGAATCCGAAGCCGGATCCGAACCAGAACCCGAACCTAAATCCTTTCTCGAACTCGAAGAGCTTAAAGGAGACGAACGCGGTTTGGAATTCAGCTTCAGCTCTGGAACATCAACTAATTCGGTCTCATTTGGATTTTGTTTGGGGTTTGAAGCGGGTTGGGATTCGGGTACGGGTTTGGGGTCGGTAGTGAGATTTGAGTCTGGATTGTGTTTGGGAGAGTGAATAGAAGAAGTTTTGGTTTTGGTGGAAGGGAATGATTTGAGTTTGTGGAATCGTTGTTCTAACTCAGTAGGGAGGACCGAGTCGGTGAAACCAGAACAGTTGATAGCAGAGACTTGTTCGAGGACGCAGAGGTCTTTGGTTTGAGAGATGAGCTCATCCACTGCGGAGTCGTCTGTGTCTGAGAAATATCCAAAATCTGCCATTTGTTGTGCTATTGGGATTTTGATTCGAAGAAGAAGATGATGGAGGATTTGATAGCGGGTGTGTGAGACTGACTTATCATGAGTGTTTATTTTTGCCAGATTTTCAACGCGAGGAGAGGATCTATAACGGTTAACTCATGCTTTTTGCATTTTCAAGGCTCCGCTTTCCTGTCGGTTGGGCCCGCCGAAATTGGACTCTATAGTCGGCCCAACTTTTAGGAAATAATATGCATGTAGCTGCCCAGTAAATGACCCATAGAACTGCCAAGAGACTAGTCTCGTGACATCTTTGATTTTTTTTGGAAATCCTTCCCCGACAATTTTGGGATCTCCTCTCAAATTCTGCTTGTCTCCAACATATCACTAACTTGACCGGTTATTTCATTCCGTTCAGCAATGTTACACTATCTTTATATCTTTAATACTCAATTTTAGGGTCGGTCTCCCACCAAACAAAATGGACTATTAAAGGTGAGGATAGGAATGACAACTACGGATATAGCTCTTACTATATCCGTACATTTAAAATTTTAAATGTAAAAAATTTACATCATATCCGTTCCGTACGGTATAAAACTTCTTATCATATCCACATTTTGCAATTTTTAACAAAATCCGCTACCGTATCCGATCCATTAATCTTTTTTAATTTTTTTTTTATTTCGTAAAATAATACATAACCTATTATGACTTCTAACAATACTAAATGAAATGTAAGATTAAATCTTCTATTAAAGTTATAATATGAAATATATAATTATTTGTAACTTTTGAAAAAATATTTTTAAAATAGATAAACAAAACATAAAACATCATACTCAAAATAATATTTTGAATAGAATATTCTTCATACTTACATATTAAATATAATTAAATAATTAATAATTAAATTAGATTTGAATAATAATGATTTGTTTTCTTACTAGAAGTCTTTTATTTTCTTATTAATAAAATAAATAAATATTTATATTATATATATTTATTGTATAATTTTTGCGGTACGGATATGGTATGGATACAGACGATAAACTGCTATATCCATATCCGTATCATATCCATTACGATTACGGTAAATTTATATCCGGATACGATAACGGATTAATTTTTTCCAGCTACAAATACGAATATTTTTATTACGATACGGTACGGTATCTGCGGATAGCGGATCATATTACCATCCCTAGGTGAGGATGAACATAATATCGTTAAATATATTAAATTATTTAATTTATTCGTATTGGGCTATATTTGGTGCGCTAGGCCTTTTTTTTTTAAGTGTTTGGGTTAGTTTATTTTGTTGAATTCGATTGAGATCGGATTTATTTAGAAGTAATTTTACGTTTATTTGTTGCAAGTAAGGATAGAATTAAAATACAAAATCAAAAACCAAACTGATCTCTTCACACATATAGATCATTTGGACCCGGGACGGAGCTAGGACTAGAAAGTTAGGCCTAGTTAGGGGCCGATTCATTATTTATGGGTGCAGGACAGCGCCCCACAGTATGGTATGATATATTTTTAATTAAAGGGGCGCGATATGATATGATATATTTTTAATAAAATTTTAGAAAATATAACATATAATATGTATATAATTTGTTTTTAATAATTTTATTATATAATGTGAAAATTCTAAAAAACGGGCTTTTTAAAGTTTAAAATACAATTATAAGTCTGTTTTGAAATACATACAAAAACAGGCTTTGTATCAATTATAGTTTAAAATATTTTTCATATATAACTGTAAATTATCGTTATCATAAATATCAACCATTTATAGTTTAAAATAACTTATTCAGAAAATTACATAAAATGGATCAAATAAAGATTAAAAATTCAAAATTAAACCAACAAAACTTTATTTATATTTCTGAATCATTTTCAAAAAATAGACATTCACACATTCACAAATCATTTTCACATTTGTGGTATATCCATTTAAATTTATTAATACACAAATTTCGTCGAGAAAAATGATACATATTTATTATATAATTTATTTTACTTATAATATATATTATAATTTATTTTTTAACTTTAAAATTTATAAATTTGATAATATTTTATAAGTAGTTTATTATAAGTCACAGACCCCTGTGGCTCCGTCCTGATGTGAACGTTTTGGCCATAAATACCAAGTCAGAATGATTATTATACAACTACAAATATCACAATATTGATGAAGTTAATTAATTGAACCATGTTATCATTAGCTATGATGAATTGAAAAGTAGTGGCTTGAAAAGAGGGAATGGAGATGCACCAACCAAAACAACACAACCGAGATCAATAGGGTAACAACCAAAACAATAAATTAGAAATGAAGATGTATCAATCTGGGTCCAATTAATTGATTGATCAAAGACAATTTGGGTCCAATTAATTGATTGATCAAAGACAAAAGGGATTGAAAAGAGGGTTTAATTGATTGATTCAAGGCAAAAGGGATTGAAAGAGGGTTCAATTAGTTGATTGAAGACAAAAGGAATTGACGAAAAAGGGAAAACAGATTGAAGAGAGTGAATGAAGATACTGGAGTGAGGAAGTTGAGAAGTAAGGAGACATACTGCTGCATCTAGGAAAGAATGAGAGATGCACGATGGATTCATGTAACCTGCAATCACGGAGGAGATAATTTTAATCTTTCTTTCTACAACACCTTCTACTTCCCCTAACAAAAAACAATATTTGGTTTAGATAATCAATCGAATTCATGGCGCGCGAAAACAGTGATCAAATGAACGATAAATGACGGCTATAACAAAACACCCAAAGCCTTAATTCAATTTCATGATTCCAATCCTTTTTAACATTCTAGGGTTTTTACTCAAAACCCTAACTAAACCCAAAAGAGATTCAATCCAACTACACCCATAACTAGCCTCAATAACCTTCAATAACATGCTAACAACTATGGGAGATCAAAGTAGGGTTGATGGATACTTACCGGAGACACACCAACGGAGATATAGCGATAAAATGAGGAAAAACACCATTGCGATGAGAGAGTTCGAGTGGAGTGAAAATAATGGAAAAGACTCGGTTGGTTTAGGTCAAAATCGACCAAATACGCTCTCTGCAACAAGGTTGTTGACATAAAGCCCTTGTCGCCAGTCTCTACAGCATCTCGACCAAGAACTTCGTTGGCGACAAGGGGCTATGTCGCCAGCACCTACAGTGCCGAACACTTCCGCTTCTTCCTTCGTTCGACCTTATTTCGATCCCGTTTTCGAAATATGATCAATGAAACATCAATAAACATTCTCAATGCAATCTAATGAACAAAAATTCCATTTGTTAATCATAATGGTTCAAGAATTACGAAGAAAGTTCGATAATTCGATAATCGTGTTCGGTTCGAAAATACAGAAATTGTTTAACCCAAAATCGGGACGTTACAAAACCTCTAATTATTTAAAGTAGCTTGTTTGGTAAATAACAATTTAATCAGCTAATTTGATTTTAAAAAAAAGCTAATAGTAGAAATATTTGAAAGGTTTTAAAATTAGAGTTTTATTAAAATATATATATCAAATTACTACACTTTTAATTAGAATTATATTAATTATATATTAATAAAATAATTGAAACCTACTTTTTTTAATTAAAATTAATCAAATTAATATTTAAAATAATATAATGCGTAAAAAAAATAAAATTATTTAAGTTCTTATTTTATTAAAACATAAATGAATTACTTTTTAAATTATTTTTATTAAAATAACAACTAAAGAGATTTTTATTAATTTTTATTTTTATTAAATTTTATAATAATAAGATGAAATAAATAAATAAATATTAACGGCAAACTAAATATACATAGGATAGAATAGAATAATGTTAGGAATTTTGAAATGTTACTTCAATGAGTGGTTGCAAAATGCCGTTTACAAATGTATTTTAATAAAAAAAAATTAAAAGGCTTAATTTTATACTAAATACACTATCATAGGTTTACTAAGAGCATCAGTGAATTGAAGCAAATGTGGCATGGTAAATAGAGGGTGTGAATAATGATGTGTCAAAAATAATATTTTTGGAGAAAAAAAAGTAAAAATCGTCCACAGTGGTTATTATCTATTTGGATTTCCCTAATTTATAATCCATTAAAATTAAATTTCTATTTCCTTTTTAAATTATAATTTAAATAGAAATATGGTAATTACAATTTTAAAATATTAAAATTGATGATTGACACGTCTTATTATTTTTTCTGCCACATCACCTGCACATTGTAAATTCACATTGCTATTGGAGTGAATTTTTTAAATAAAAAATCCAGAATATCCACGTAGATGTGCAAATCAATAAATTCACATTCTACTGGAGATGCTCTAATATGTATATATATTTTATAATTTTTTATTAAATAAATTTATATCGACTAATTTAATAATCATTTTTGTAAATAATCATGTCGTATCGTGATTGAGCTCTACTCAGTTCTACCACCGGTCCAAACGGATCAAACATGAAGTACTTTCTCTATTTCCTTTTAGGCGTGGAAGTGTTGCCGGTATTTTAAAATTTTCCATATGACCCCATTTCAAAGATATTTTCTATCTCAACAACTCAATTCTCAATCTGATTCTGTAACTTCGACTAGCCTGTAGCTCCCAAACGGCGAAGATTATTTAAAGCGATACATCTCGAGCTTGTAAGCTCGAGCTCGAATTAAATCCGTCGGAGTCGAGGACCGCATGTGCAGAGACCAAGAAACCTGAATCAATGTTACAATTGAAATTGAACCTATGGTTTCAGAACGTGGATTCCGATTTCTGGACATCGATCATATCATCAATAGAATGAAGTTACATCTACTATGTAACCCACTAGGAAACAATACATCTACATTATATTAAGGATTATGTCACAGTCATACATCAAATTATAACTTGAATTTTGCTGCAACAAATAGAGGGCGGTATACTTCTTACATGTTACAAACCAAATGCAACTCTTTGGATGAAATCTGGGCGTCTCTTTGTCGGCATCCGAATGAGCCCTGTGATCTGAAGCTCTGTCACTGCCCTGCAAAACCGTGCTCTATAGAAGAAAACATTAAGGATGTAACATAATTGATGAAGGACAAAGCACTGAGGTGTAGTTATACACGGAAATGAAAAGCAGCCAAATATGATTGATATATAAGCATATGTAGGATACTGGATTGCAGCTTCTGTCAAGTTTTCAGGTTCGTTCATATTCTTTCTTTTCTTTGGTAAAGGAGACCGCTTTGATTTATGTTTCGGTTTGGTTTTCTGGGAAACAATTGATTTATATGATTGGTACCAATCATGAAGGTTGATAAGATCGCCATGCTCCTGAGCTAGATTATACCTGAAAAATTAGAGATGGTAAATTCCTAACATTAAACAAAATTGTGCAAGTGTGTTCAAATGAAAGAGGGAAAAAAAATTCAGGAAGTGCTTACAAAATTGATGTATCGTGCATTGCAGGAGATAAAGAACTGCCACTCCCACTGCAGCACCTACATCGAAGAATTCTGTGGGATTCCAGAAGATCTACTTGAATCCTTCTTCGAGGGTCTCCGATTAAAGCCTAAGAATTAAGACAATTCAATTCATGAGCTAAAAATGCAAAATGCAGGTAGATTCAAATGTTAACGGTGTGTGCAACAAATGAGTTGCCTATCAAAAGTCAGTAGCAGTATCACCTCTTAAGAGACAGGAAAAATTAGTGCAAGTGAATTCAGGTTAAAAGTTATCATCGGAAGCTTACCAATTGTAGCTTTTCGACATTCCTAAAGCAGAAAATCTCATGCAGAGGTAGGCACTCAATTGGCTGCATATAATCCCTGTTTGCAAAAGAGGACAACAAAAAACAGATCAATTTATATCTTTTAAAAGGCTCAAGCAGATTGGTGAGAAAGCTCTTGTTTAATAGAAGCTGAACATAGACAGATGTATACACCAACACTGATGCAATTACTTACAAACAAGTAGAAATATTGATGAACAGACAAATAAACTATGCTTAAGAAACACATGCTTTACCTAACCATGCACTCCATTAACATAGCAGCTTTCCCATATACAGCTTTGTTGTCGACTGCATGTAGTTGATGCCGTAGCATATTTCTCCTATCACATTAAGTAAAATGATAAGCACAAACTATAAATAGAAACTGAACTCATCATGGATTAAACAAAAACCCAAATATGTTTATCATCGTTATTTTATACCACTGAGGTTGGGAATAGAGAAATAAGCAACATCACATAGCATAATAAAGCATCACAGATTTCTCAAAGCAAATTCAAAAGTCAAAGAAACAACAGAGAATTGCATGTGATGTGATAGAAGAATAAGAGAAGCTAGACAAAAAAATAGCGATTACGAAAATAGAGAGAACCAAAGAAACTTACTTGGATAGGTTAGCCACTACTTTTGAACTTTTGCCATTCTCAAGCTTTAAGGAAGACCTTAACTCCTTCACTTTTTTATGGATCTTTCGCACATAAATAAATGAATTATCATTAGTTTAGATACAGAAAAGGTACCATATTCAGACCACAGAATAATTAAACAGAGAAAGCACCAATCAAAATTATATAAAAAAAGATAAACATATTGGCAAAATCATTGTTGCATATGAGGATCAATACTGTCCCCAAATTGCCCAAGTTCAAATTGTCAATCTATCCAGAATTGTAGTTGTACCTTATTGTCATCACGAGTAAGTTCTTCCCATATTTGAAGCAACTTAACCAACTGCGACATTGGAAGCTCCCTGATTAAATAAAAAATTCAGCCTCAAGTGCACTGTAACAATTTAACCAAGTAATCAACTAAACTAAAGAGATGCCATCCATTACACACCAACTGATACACTATAACTTGACTAATTTAAGAAACAAGAATATTATTATTTCCAAACCGAGGTTCCAATATTAAATGGCTATCTGACCTTTGTCAGTTATCAAACAAAACTTAAGCACAACACACGCAGACATAGATAACTAGTCTTATATAATTAGATGGTAAATTAAGTAGTGCCCTTACGTGATTGATATGTTCTGTCAATTTACTACTTATGGTGTTCCATAGTTATCAGGGGGTAATTTACTTAAAATCAACACTAATGTTGATTCAATGAAAAAACCACGCTTTATAGGATTGAGCACATAGCAAGCTGCAGTAGGCACTTGCATATTAGATTTCTAATAAACTACAGTCCAAGTCAGAAGTATACCTAGAGATGTTTTAGCTATTATCAATCAAGAACTATTACTCACCTCACTTTGCGGACTACCTGGTAAATTGAACCACCTTTTCTATACATAGGATATTGTTGATGGCAGCGGTGGTTAGAAGATTCTAAGCCAGGGCCATTCCTTTGTTCCATGTGAGTATTATACAAACCTGGATCAAGTGCCTCGCATAATATGTCTAACAATCGAATTTTATCGTACTTTCCAGCTTCATAAAAGCACTGCATATAGTTGCATCAAGAACACAAAGAAAATCAATCAAACAACCAATCTCAATCACAGTGTTAGTAGCATTTCTACCATGAAGGGAACTCATAGTGATAAAATGAAAGCTAAATAAGAAATGAGAAATAGAAGACATGTAATAAAACAAGTCCTATACAAGTTTATAATGCCCTGAATAAACACAGCCGAAATTAAAGCGTCTAGTGTATGCCAGATTAGATAAGATTAGGAATTAGATCAACCATATCAGATGAAAGACATAAGGAACAAGTCAATCAAATGCACTTACAACTCTGAGCTATATTTCTCAGTACCTCACAGTATGGTCCACCGAGAGTTCCCTAACCTAGGCAAATAACTCAGCCTCATTAAATTTTAGCCTCAGGAAACACTGAATCAGGGATCATTGCCTCATCAAGAGTGCTGCTTTTACAGAAACCGACTTTATGTATCTGACTGCACCCTTAACCCTGTTTTTAGGAGCCTGATGTGCTATTTAGAGTTTACTAAGTTTACAAAGTATCAGATTATTGGTTCTGTTTCAAGTCATCTCAACTATAATGTTTATATGAGAAGAACTCAGACTTTCAAGAGAGAAAAGCCAATGCCTTTGAAGATCAAAGTAGTCCTTATTTCTAGAAGGCATTGAACAAAAGGAAATGATTCAGTGCTTACCTTAACTGTCATGGCCCAAAGTTTCTGTGATTTCATCAAGTCTGATAAACTTCTGGAAAAACTTTCAGGATCACATTCCCCTGTATTCCTAGCAAACAAATTTCAGTATTTCCAGTAGACTAGTCAGCATATAGCACACATGTAACTGATAGATAGTTATTAGTAAACCAGTGTAATTTCTAAGTACCTTTCACAAGATGGTAAGTCATAGGCTTGCTTGAATGCTTTTCGCAACATTAACTCATCTTGCGACACCTTCAATAGTTGAACAAATAGAGGCAGAGACAAGGAGAAATGAGTAATGCTTATGATTTTAGTTGGTTAATGAGAATCAGTTTGTCAGTGGAAACTTCAAGGAGTATAAAGGAATCAATTCAAAACTACTAAGGGTTATTCATCTAATGCTTTATAGAACTAATATCTTATACTATAAAAGAGCAGACAGTCAAAATAAGCATGCTTAGAATGATCGAATCGAAACAAACTCTATCTATACTTCAGCGTATTTTCTTACAAACATGATGTAGGGAACAACCAAATGAATCAACTGTGTGAAAATAATGATGATATGAAAATAAATCACAACAACAGTAAAGTTTTGTGACCATGTTTGTGCTTGCAGGACTTAGTAAGTAGCAAAAGAAAACAACATAAATTTGTTGTTTGACTCGGATGATAAAATTCAATATGATTCATAGCTGAAAGAAACGAGACTATGAGACATATAAACATGAAATGAGAATCTAACCTGTCCATCCTCTTCTAAAGAAAGTCCTCCAAGTACAAAGCTTAAAGGTTCCCTGGAGAAATGCTGGACACAAGCAATCTGAGATAAACATGTTTAAACATATCATTTGCGCTGATTTTATTATGTCCACAGGACAGATTAGAGAAGTTGCAAGAACACAGTGAATCAATAATAGCTGTAGCTTAAATTCATGAGCATATACAAATGAATTTTTTGGGTCCACAGTACCTAGTCAGAGCCACTAAAGAAAGAAGGATCTCTCCTCTATGTCTATATGTTTGTATCTGTAGTTGAATTACCTACCTTTAGAGCTCGAATAAAAGAGGTCAATGTCCCATCCTGCTTTGCAAAGTAGTTTCTCATAAAAAGTGCCACTTTATGGCTCACACTGAATCCAGAACAGGGAGTCACAAGAACAGCTTCAATGACAGCATCCATTCTCTCAGCTGGAGTTCCCAAAGTGAACTTACAAGGACTCAAGTGTTTAAGTACATCATATGGCAGTATGCTTTCTGGGGCATCTAAAGTGGTGGCGACCCCCATTATTAAGATGACAGGAACCTTGAATACCCACTCACTAATACAACAATGGAGTTAGTTACATGGTAAAACTTCATAGAGTAACTACCAAATAACATAATTAAAATCCATGACATATAGCATACAGTAATTACAGATCATCCAACTGTGTTCATTTGCTTGGGCTAAGAGAGGTTAACAGAATTTATATGATATTTGTAAGAATCAAATAAATTGTGGTGCCATTAGTAAAACCACCACTTTTTCCAAAGTAAAATACATACAATGATGATATTCCAAAGTACTCTGCAATGAGCACAAGGAGATGTAACAAAGTGCAGGGTGTAATTCGAGGGATGCACCTACATACATGTGCACGGTACGAAAACATATACTACCCAACTAATTTTAGTAAAGTCAAAAAAAAAAAAAAAAAAAAAAAGAAGGGGAAAAGAAAAAGAAAAGTGTACTGCAACAAAAATTTTATCTTCCAATGTCTACATCGAAACTGCTCTGGAAAAACTAAATACTAAATACTAAGCAAACACTTGGATTTAAACAAAAATGAAATCTAAGCAGACTGCATACATTTTGGTGAAAAGTGTAGTCGAATATAGCCCTACATTCTGGAAAATATCAATAAATAGAACAAAATATAGACAGCGGGTAATGTATCAGCAGGTTTAATGTACCTCAACATCAAGATGAAATCAGACAATACTGAACCACAGCATCGCTCAATGTCCTCAACAATTACAACAGCTGGGTTTATATAATTTCCTTGTTCTCTATACCAAGATGCTAAGATGGATATATCTGCTGCCTAACCAAAACCAGCATATTAAACAGGTAAAAATAAAAACCAAACATCAAGTAGAAACCTGAGTCAATAATAGAAGGAATATCTTGGTAGCCAAACGTACATCCACAGAAGCCTTTAAAAATTGTCTCAATAAGCTTCTTAAACAGCCATTAATTCCATTCTTGGCCGTGAAATCTAGAGAAGAAAGGTTTGCTACATGAAATCCTGCAGATTTTAAATGCAAACCGAGCTCCTCAAATGTCAGCAGATCATCTACAAATTCCATATTTCCTGCCATTTATTAAGCAAATTAAAAATCTCTAATTGAGAGAAAACATAGTTTCTAAGCTATCAAAACTAAGATAGTCAAGTGTATACAACAAACAACATAGAGCAAATTAGCATAGGATACATATAATATATAGCTGATGATACCTTAAAGCAGTGCCACATATGACCCAATTTTTTATTCTTAGATGATTAACGCATTAGGAAAAATCAAGAAGGTATAAGCTTAAACTGTACAAACAATAAGCATGACCACTGAGAATCACCAGATCCTACCTTGTTTCAAGCATGGACAGTAACATTAGATTACTTGACATCTCTGAATATATTTCAATCTTTAGTGCTTAGTGATCATCTAGGTTCACTAGAGCATTAGAGAAGCTATAAATCTAAGTAAGTACCAAGAGCATTCCAATAGTAAATCATAGGTTAGCATGAGAAGATTAAAAGATTTTCTTCTAAAAAGATTAAATCATATACATGAACAGAAAGTTTAGAAATACAAAATTTTTGCCCGCTTTACCGAAATTACTACCATGTACTTATTTTAATCCTCAATAAACTTTTTAATCAGAGAACTCACTGGTGAGAACAAACCCAGTGAATAGCTGTCTGGCAGAAGCATCAGTTATTACAGGGAAAGCCTGAGTTGCTTCACTAAAATCAACCGTTCTGAGCGACGTGATAGTATTAAAAGACTGGCGAACCCATCGATGAATTTTATTAAACACACCTGTGTTGGCATCCCTCAGAACATTCTGTAATGAGATCCCAAAACAAGATATTTTGTTAGTATATGCAAAAGAAAGCATCAGAGGGTAACACAAATGGATATCCAACAAAATAGGATTAAAGAGGCACACTTTGATGGTTGACTCAATATTTGACCAAACACTCTCAAAAGCTTCAGAACGCAAATCTGCATAGTGATCATCATCAAACTCTTCTGCACTCTCAACCTCTGATTTCTTGGCATTCTTTAGTGGTGATGCTGATAAATCAATCCTCCTCCTAGCCTTTGCAGACCCAGTGGGGTTCCTTTCAGATTTCCCAGAAGATGCTTTATGTAGTACAAAGAATGGCTGTGATATCAACATTTTTCAGAAAAACAAGAAGTTCACAATTACAAATGCAACATTGCTTACAGAATTCAAAAAATACACGCATACAAAGAGAAACCTCAAAGAAGAAGATCATAACTTCAACATGAAAAACATCTACAACACCGAATAAAGGAAACAAGAATTGCATCAATCTCCCTTCAAATTACTAACACATACTTCTCCTACAAGTCGCACACGTCTCTACAAACCCATTCACATAAATAACAACAGAGACTTCTCCACTGTTTCAGTTAATATACAGAAAATAACACTGATATAGGAACATAAATTAAGTTGTATCAAACATAATGTCCACCCGATATCCAACAAATTATCAAATATTCTTCAAAAAATGTACATATCTATTGTCAATGAAGACAACAATAATAAGGATCCAACCTGTTCAATCGGCGGCACTGTGTATTCACCGATTCCATCATCTTCACTTACATCCATCTGGCGAATTCAAAACCCGATTCTCCAAAGCTGTGAAAATTTACATCCAAAAATGACTAAACAAGCTACACGGAATGCATTTACAAGAAAATTCAATGTTTTTGTGTGCATACCACACAAAGAAGACGACGCCAATCACGACGAATTGTAAAGGGGCGGAGTAAAGGTTAGTCCGTACGTTGAAAACGTGTATGGAATCAACAGTAGCAGCAGAATCAAAGATGGAGTGGAAGTGACCAACTGTGTTGTGTAGGGTTTGTGGGATTTCCACGAATGTAATTTTCCCGCCAAATTAACTGGGCTCGGTGTAGCCGCTATAGATACTCAAAGTTAACGGGTTGGGTCGGGGCTCCTATTTAGAGTCAATTTCTCGGATTCTCAATTTTTTTTTTTAAAAAAAATGATAATTAAGGTCATTTTAATATTATTTAAAATCATTTAAAATTTTATTATATTGAAATTAGTAAAATAAAAATAAAATATATGTAAAATAATTATTTAAATATACTACATATTTTAATAATGTAGTTGGGTGTAATAATTAAATAGCAATCATGAAATTTAATTACTCCCTCCCTTATCTAATATAAGTCGTTTTAGACTTTTACACTCTTATTAAGAAAGTTGTAAAATGACTTTCTTAACCTTTAATCATCACTAAAAATAAAAAGTTGGTAGGATATATAAATTTTAATAATATTTTCTCTTACATAATTTTCTCTCACACATCTCCCTCATTATGTCCAATACAACTTGGTGGAACCCGCACGCTATCATACCATTCTAAGTACCCTATAATTTTCGGTCGCATCTTATTCGATTATAGGTATCTTTGTCATGGAGTAGTTGAATCTGGTTTGAGGCCACGATCTCTGAATTGGACCGTCATCTACCCCAAAGCCCAAAAACTTGCTGCCGAACATAGAGGGGGTCGCGTATTGGGACCGTCCATTTTTTACCAAAGTCTTCGGCCCACGACTTTTTAGAAGGTCTAGCTGAATCTATCTGGAGGTTAGTTGTAGATTCTAGCGAAAATCTCGGATATCCAGCTAATTTTCTATTAGGATAACCTCTTATAAAGGGGAGTTTTGAGTCAAAAATTGAAGAAGAAACCAATAGGATACACGCTCACGATTGAAGAACCAAAGAGAAGAAGTCCTAATCTTGAAGGGTTTCGAAGTTCTACCCGAATTTGACCCCTACACAACTTTTACAATTTTTACAAATAAAATAATAAAGGATAAAATAGGAAAGAGATTAAAATATGTCTTGAAAAGTGAGAACGACTTATATTTTTCAAAATGAAATTGAGGTTAAAACGCCCTGTATTATGAAAACAGATGGAATAATAATTAAAAATAAAAATAAGTATTAGAGCTCTTAACAGATGGAATAATAACAAAACCCACGACTCAACTGAAATTAATTTCACAAACATCAAATACAACTCCAAGCAACCCTTAACCTTTCGAACCAGAGCAGTTCAAAACATCCAATCATGGGATAAATGGCGTACCTGGAGGCCAAGCAAAACAATCCACCTTCCAACATAAGCGCAACTACAGAAACTCACTCCACAGCACCTTCAAAGACTGTCTCGCAAATGTTTACAAATCCCATATCAGAAAAGTGATTTAAAAACCTTAATATGTTTGCAGTTTATTCCGAACCAAGGACAAGAACTATCTGTATTCGAAGTTGAACGATACGGATTGAACCAAAATGAAAATAACAAATCTCGTCGATTTTGCCAGATTCGTCGACTGTTCTGCAAAATATTGACAACTATTATCAAAACTGAGTCTGTAATTACAACGATTCCTCATCATTTTGATTTTCTGAAAGGCTAATTTGGTAATTTAACAAAATATTACTTTTTTTCTTAAATTTTATTAGCTTTAAGTACCGGTTTTGTTATTTCAATATCTTAATGAATGTAAATTGAGAAACTGGGTTTATTTAATAAAAACCAAGTTTTGGCAGGTCTAAAAACTTAATTCATTTTTTATGGACTAATACCAAAAATGAAACTATAAAAATTTCCCTTTTTACATTTTTCCCTAACTTTAATACTCCCTCCGTCCCCCCTTAGTTGCAACGTTAGGGCTTTGTGCACTATTCATCAACTAAACTTATTTCACATTTTGTGATTTATGTACAATGATATAGTTAAGTGAGATATTGTTTTATTCATTTTAACGTCTATTTTTTAAATATAAAATTATCATAATTTTTAATTATTTATAATTAAAGATATTTTTTATTTAAATTATGCATTGGCAGATGTGAAAAAAAAAAGAACAAATGTTGCACATTTTATTTTGAAGGAGGCAGTAATAATAATAAGATTTTATTTTCATTTTCATGTTATTATGTGCGAACATCTTCAATAAAAATAACTACTCTAATAGATACTAAAATAATAATCGTAAACTCACAACATATTTTTTTAATATGTAAACAAAAGAAGATGACATTAGCAAAAAATTTTAAATTGATTTTATCACAAAAGTGGAGCAGGAAGACAAGTGTACAATTTATAACACATCATGCATAACCTCATATTTTTAACTACTCCTCTTAGTTTCTTGAAATTAAATAATATACTTTATTTATTTATTTATTTGTGTGTGTGAGAATTAACAATATATAATTATTGTATTTTTATTAGAAATTGTAATTTCATTTTAGAGATATATATAAATGCAAGATTAGTTATTTGAAAGTCAGTCCATGTATATTCATTTTGTATTTTTAGGCTTTATAAATTAATGTACAAATTTGTTTATGATGGATTATTATGTTATATTTTAGTTTAGAGAACATAATAGAAGATTTTCTTAGTTTTGAATAATCAATAATTTTAGAATATTAGTTTTTAGCATACTACTTTTTAATCAATTTAAAAATATAAAATGCTAATTCAATTTTATTAATAAATTAAATTATTACTAAATATTATTTATAATTTGAATTTACCTAATGAAAATCATTATTTAAAATATTTGATATTATTTATAATTTTATTTTATTTTAACATTAAAAATTTTAAATTTAAAAACAGTTAAAACTTTAAAATAAGAATGAGTTTGACAATAATTATTATTTTAGCGATTGAGTTAATTAGTTTTCGGGTATTAATTTAATAGTAAGAACGTAAGATAATTGTTAGATTTAAAAAGAGGTAAAGTGAAATGTATTTTTTTAATAATTTTTAATTCATATTATAATTTTTGGAAAAATTACATAAAATTCACCAAATAAAGTCTAAAAATTCAAAATTAAACTAACAGAACTTTATTTCTATTTTTCAGCTATCCAAACTTTGATTTTCAAAAATATACCAACACACCTTCACAAATCCTCTTCAAAAACCACATTCATAAAAGGGTAAAATGGTCAATTTGGTTCATTTTTTAAAAATGAAAGTTTGAAAGATTATTTTTATAAAATTTTTAAAGTTGGGCTATATAATGTAAATAAAAGTTATAAAATAACAAAAATGAAAACAACCTATATATATATTTTATATTTATTTATTAAATATTTTTCTTAAAATAATTTTAATTAAATATCTATAATAATATAATATATTCATCAACTAATTAAAAAATATAATATAATATAATATTTTATAAATTAAAAATAAATTAAAAAACTTAATCCCATATAATAAATTAAAATAATATTAAAATTATTATTCTTAATTAAAAATATAAAATATTAAATTAATATACAGTTACCAAGATAAATATTTAAAGTATATAAAAGAAATATAAAAACTAGTTTAAATATTTTTTTTTATAAAAAATATCATAATTTAAATTGAATACGAGTATAATTGAAATTTTTTATTTACTAAAATTTGTAAATAATTATTTGGAAATTGCAAATTAAATAGCATGGCAAATTAAAAAGTTATTTCCAAGTACCCGAAATTCCAAATTAAAATAATAATAATAATAATAATAATAATAAGTCTATCAAATGCATATTAAATACAAACAAATAGACCAAACTCTTTTATACGAGAAATTATGCGTGGGACAGGTTCTCCGCGTCATTTTGTCCACTTAGAGAACTTTCCCAATCAAAACTTGACACGTGGTGTGGAGCCATTTAGCTTTTAGTGCTAAAATTCTCAATTCAAAAACCGCTCATTTTTCTCCTCTAATAAATGTACCTCTCTTTCTTCTTGAATTGATGCACTCACATCCCTCTCCTTAAATCGATATATCTTTCTCTCTCTCCTTCAATTGATGCACTGCACTCACTCTCTCTTTCTTATTCGATCGATGATTTGTCTGCATCTCTGAGAACAAACAAACCTGTTATTCATTTGTTTGTTTTATTTGTTTGATTTTTATTTTTTAGATTTATTTTTGAGTTTATCTTCGAAACGTAGATGAATTAGAATAATGTATTTTAGAAGTAAAGACATTTGAAGCACTCCATTCGATCAAATCAATAACATCAATAACGTGACATCTTAATTGTATTTTATACTTTAATTTGTTAAGTTTTAAAATAAAACATTACAACACTTTATCAAAATTCATGAAAAGAAATTGTCGATTCGAGAGAGAGAAAGGTGATATAAAGAGAGAGGATCCGAGAGAAAAAGTGCGGAGCTCTAAAATCGAATTCACAATTAAAAATTTTATAATTAAAAACTCGTCACGTGTCATGAATTGATTGAGAGAGTTCTCCAAGTGGGCAAAATGACGTGGAGAACCCGTCCAGGCATAATTTCTCCTTTTATACAGGCACAGCCATGTACAATAATTGGTGTCTAATATTTACTTCTATCAAGGTTTGGAATATAATACATATCTGTAAATTGATAAATTACGTTGAGATGTTCACAGATGTCTAAAATCAACCAAACAAAACCATGCAAAAATCTCCATCCAATCCTACACCTTACATTATCCCAACCCATCTAAACACTCCATTTCCACTTTCCACAAGAAAACAACCCAATACACAACAAATCAAGAAACAAAAGATAATACTAAACAAAAGCGCAAAACAAACACCTCAAAACTACTAGTAGAGTAGTTAAGAGCAGTTGAAGAAAAAAAACCACCACAACATTCAATAAATACACATTACAACCTCACACCACCACATACAATCACCAAAACCATGACATCCAAACCATGGAGACCGTTCACATCAAACTGCTGTTCAACGGAAAACCAAACGATCCTAACGACGTTGACGAAATGTCGTCCTTCGAAGTCCGAATATTCGAAGGAGTTGGGCCCGTTGCCTTCGTTTAGGAGATTGTCGTTTTCGGACCTGAGTCGGTCTTCGTCTTCGCGAATAACGGAGGATTTGGCTCAGTCGTTCGGTGGGGATTTGTATGATTTTCAATTGAGTGAGTTGAAGGCGATAACGCATGGTTTCTCGAGTAATTATTTGCTTGGCGAAGGTGGGTTTGGGACGGTTCATAAGGGTTTTGTTGATGAGAGTTTGAGACAGGGTTTGAAGGCTCAACCTGTTGCTGTTAAGCTTTTGGATGTCGATGGCTTGCAAGGTCATAGAGAATGGCTTGTAAGTTTTTTTTTTTTTTTTTTTTTTTTTAAATTTAAATAAAATAAAATAATTTATTATTATTATTTTATTTTTTAAAATAAAATAAAAGATATTGTTATTAATTAAAAAATAAATCTATTAAAAAATTAAAAAGCCTGTTTTTATATATTTTTCAAAACAGACATATAATTATATTTTAAATTTTAAAAAGCCAATTTTTTAGAATTTTCACAAAATTATTTTTCTTATTTAATTTTTTTTTCTATTTTATATTAATATTATTATTGAAAATGGTCTAAATTAAAAAATATATATATTATTAATCAAAAAATATTTTAGATGAATTTTATTTTTGTTTTACCTATTCTATTATATATGTTAAAGTTAATTGACCATTTGATATACAATAAATATGGCTTGTAAGGTTTTTTTTTTAAGTAAATACAAAAAAAAAATTATTTATTATTATTATTTAATAAAAAAATATTTTGTAAAAATTTATTACCGATAAAATATATATTTATTGTATTCGTCTATTTGTCATTCAATTAGGACTATATACGCGATAAAATACTATTAAATTTGTATATAAATTCTATTTTATTTTTACATATTTTTATTTTTTAAAAGATATTGCTATTAATAAAAACTAAATTTATTAAAAAAAATCAATTATCTGATTTGTTTTTTTTTAATTTATATTAATATTATTATTGAAAATGGCCTGATTTTAAAATTAATCAAAAAAATATTTTAAATGAATATTATTTTTTTACATATTTATTATATATATAAATATGTATTAAAGTTAATTGACCATTTGATATATAAAAAATATTTGAGCAGGTATAAATTGACAAAAGCTACTTTAATTTGACCTTTTTAATAGAAAATAATTAGAAAAATTACTATTGATTAGAATAAAAAATCAAATGGAGTTGGTGAAAAGTGGAGAGATATAATAAGTATAATTTCTTTTTTCTCTTTAAAAATTCAATAAAATATAAGACCACAAATGACTTTTTGGTTATAGATGTACATAATAATACTACACATTTGAATTCTTGTCAAGCAATAACATCACTTTGATAATTACTACAAATTTGACTTTTGGTTATAGATGTACATATTAATACTACATATTTGAAATTTTGTCAAGCAATAACATCAACATTAATTCTTAATGTAACTACCACAAGTCAAACAGCCAATTAGAGGATTTCAATCTTTCATGTATTTAATATATTAATATATAATAATAATAATTAGCATATTATTAAATAATATTATTATTGGCTTATGAAATATTACTTCACCTAAGATGTGGTTAAGTAGTGTTTAACCATTTGAATAGTATTTTTATAAAGATAGATGTTTTTTTAATAATTTAAATAGTAATTTAGTAAAGACTTTTTAAAATATTAAGATTGAAGTTAGTTGAGATTATTAAAATTTTTACGTAGTTAAATAATTATATAATTTTTTTTTATAAATTTATATTTAACAATTATTTGAATTTATGCTATTGTCATCTAATTATTATTTTAATTTTTAATTTTTATTTTAATAGTTACTTTAATTACTAATCTAAACTATTGATTATTACAGTTATTCAAATTTTTAATTAGCATAGTGATTTAAATTATTATTTCAACCGTTAATTTTAACATGTAAATATGATTTTAGTCGAATGAGGAGTTTGATATTTTAAAATAAGAAATTAATCAAACGAGTTTGAAATTTTAAAATAAATAATAGTTATATATTAAAAGTCAGATTTATTTTCATTTCACTATAAAATAATAAATTAAGCTTAATTTAAAATTTTAATAATATTGTTATTATTTAGTGATGAGTATTTTTTTTTCTATTCACATTCATTTTTGAGTTTCGTTATATCATAATCTTAATTATTGTATCGATATAATTTTATTTAAAAATTTGTGCATATATTTTATGGTTATCATTTGACTTTACTACTATTTACATTTTTTAAAATTTGACAAAAATTTTAAATTAAAATTTTGATTATTATGCTATTTGTAGGCTGAAGTAATATTTTTGGGTCAACTTCGACATCCGCATTTAGTGAGATTGGTTGGATATTGTTGTGAAGAAGAAGAGCGACTTCTCGTCTATGAATTCATGCCTCGTGGTAGTTTAGAGAATCATTTATTTAAACGTAAGTACATCAACTACTTCATTTATCGCACAAATTGAACTATAAAAAGTAATTTTAAAATTTATATTAACGCAGGAATTTCTATAACTTTACCATGGGGATCTAGATTGAAAATTGCAATTGGAGCAGCAAAAGGTCTTGCATTCTTACATGGTGCTGATAAACCAGTCATTTATCGGGACTTCAAAACTTCAAATATTTTACTTGATTCGGTATGACCAATTTATTAATATATATATATATTGTAATTTATCAACCAACTTGATAAAACTCGACTTACTTAATTCACAAAAATATAAATTTTAATTTTTTAAAAAAATTTTGTTTTAGGATTTTACAGCAAAATTATCGGATTTCGGACTTGCTAAGATGGGACCTGAAGGATCGAACACTCATGTCACTACTCGTGTTATGGGCACTTATGGTTATGCAGCTCCAGAATATGTTTCTACTGGTATTTATGTTAACTTATGAGTAATGACTGTGAGCCTACTCATTTATATCTGCTTTTCCTATGTGATAAAAATTGATTAAACAAAAATAAATTATTGAATTAATAATTATGAAATCTCTATTAAATCATATCTTGCCATATATGGTAGGCAATAAAAATAGTCATTGACAATAAAAGTAGGCATGGAATAATTGATTTCTTAGCATTATTGTTTTCTTATAGTATAAAATAGTTAAAAAATTATATTTAGCTAGAATATGATAATCAACATAATATTTTTATTTATCATTTAAATTATATACATGGCGATTGTAAACCTATGTATGAAACATTTGAATATTAATGTAATCTTTTATTAATGATTTCAGGACATTTAACAACAAAAAGTGATATTTACAGTTTTGGAGTGGTACTATTAGAGCTACTCACTGGAAGAAGATGTGTTGATAAATCAAGATCAAAAGGTGAGCAAAATCTAGTTGATTGGGCGAAACCATACTTAAACAGTAGTCGTCGATTGCGCTATATAGTAGATCCAAGATTTTCTGGGCAATATTCCGTGAAGGGAGCTAAAGAAATGGCTCTTTTAGCATCGAAGTGTATAAGTTTGAACCCTAAAGATAGGCCAAGAATGCCGGTCATCATCGAAACCCTAGAAAACTTGCAAAATTACAAAGATATGGCAGTTTCATGTGGACATTGGCCGGTTTCACCAAAAATTAAAAATGGGATTTCACCGAAAGTTATAAAGTCTGAAAGTAGATATGCCAGTTATAGAAAATCATCTCCAATGGTATCGACTAAAAGGGTATGAATGTTATTAGTATTGTGGTAAAGGCTTGCAATATGTTTATATGTATAAATATAATATGCAATGTTGTAAAACATGCTAGAAAGCAAATTAGGCATGGTACAGTGATATTTGTAAATATGTGAATGATAATATATGACCTATATATTATATATGTTTATCTTTATAAACTTGTTTGATTTAAATAATTGCAATGTGAAGTATGACTAGGTTGTGCATAAAAGAAAAAAAAATTGAAAATTAAACTAGATCAAATTGATAAATTTGGTTATATTTTCTCTATTAGTCGGTTGAATAGATTTTAAAAAAAATATATATTTTAAATGAGATCAATCAATTTTTTTATTAAAAACAAATTAATGAAATGGACCGAATAAATTTATAAAAAAAAATAAAATAAAATTTTATATTTTTAATAATACATATTTTTTATATAATCATAATTGATTGCCATCTATAATTTTAAATATAAAAATTAGTTATCGATTTATTACTATTAGTGTAAGTAATGTGTGTGATTAAAAATAATAAATTATAATAAGTTCACAACAAATATTTAAGAGGTGTTAAATGCTGGCCCTTCGGAGTAGCTCTACTAACTCCCACATTAGTATGATATTGTCCGCTTTAGGTTAGAGTCGAACCCGCACGGATTTATTTTTAGTTACCACCACCCAAAATGCCTCATACTAATAAGTTTCTCTGGATATTTTATATACAAGTCATTATCCTCTTGTATTACAGATGCGGTATTGGGTTTAACACCCCCAACAATCCTACCCTTCAAACCAAGGGCCAAATTGTCTTCCTTTGAGTTAGTCCACCGATCTTCCTAATCAAGGATCACACGTCAGCCTCCCCTCGAGATAATTCACTGGCCCATCGGTCATTGGCCTCCCCTTGAGATTATTCATATATCTGCCAAATCATCTTGCACCCGCTGTTACGACCCAACTGACCCGCTGCCTAACCGTCGAATTTTCAAGAAGACTTTCGACACAAGGTACACCACGGATCTGATCACGGACTCCATCTCTGAACCAAGGCTCTGATACCATTTGTTGGACCCTCCGGAGTCGCTCCACTAACTCCCACATTAGTATGATACTGTCCGCTTCAGGTCAAAGTCGAGCCCGCACGGATTTGTTTTTAGGTACCACCACCCAAAATGTCTCATACCAAACGAGTTCTCTAGATACTTTATATACAAGTCAATATTCTCTTGTATTATCGATTTGGTATTGGATTTGACACCTCAACATTAAAAAATATAGTTTAAAATATTCTTTTAAACCAATTCAATATAAAGATTTTCAATTTTAAAAATATATAAAATAAAAATTGATTTATAAAATTACTAAATTCATATTTAATAATAATACTTATAAAATCAATTAAGTATTCAAAATGTGAAAATTTTTTTTTCCGTCAATCTAGTTATATCGCAACATGGATCCAATCAAAAGATAGTCGTTTGGTTAAGATCGATTTTACATTTATATATAATCTAGTAGTTTGCCCACGCATAGTGCGGTCGAATTTATTTCGTGTATTTTTAAAAATTTTAATTTTATTATCCTATAATTTTATTATATTTTTAAAGTTATTAATTTATTAGAAAATATATGTGTTATCATTTTTAAATATTTAATGATTTTTTATTTTATATAATTAAAAATTATATATATTACTTAAATTGAAAAAAATTAAATAAAACTAATAACAAAAAAAAATAGAAATAGTGGTCTGATCTTAATTTTATTTTTTAAATAAAATTTTATTTTTTTTCTATTGTATTTTTAATTTGTAAATTTAGGTAATATAATTTTTTTTATATACATGTAAAGAACAAAATAACCAAACATTTTGAACATATTTTTAAACAAACGTGTTACGCTTGTTGAAAACATTAGTAAACCAATATTTTGGATACCATCCACATCCTTAACTAGTCTTCTTAAAACTCTTTTGTACTATGGTTTGAGTCATGCTTCGGTGAGGTTCCAAGGATCCAAAAGTTGAGAATAGTTTTACCATCTCGAAGAAAGTCCTCAAATTAGCTACCCAAATTTGTAATTCTTAATTTCAAACAATCATAATAAGAAAATGTGAACCCATACCTTATTTTCCTCCATTTTTCATACAAACACCTTTGGTCTTCCTCTGAATCTGCAAAACAACACGAATAAAATTATCCAAAAAAAGTTATATAATTCAGCAAAGTTCTATATTATGTTAATTATAGTAAACCTAAACCATGAGCTGAAACGACATGATTAACTCATAGAATGCTTTGTTACTAATTAAATTACTCTTATTTTGGAATGATTTTCTAATTTGAATGTTCAGGTTGGGATACAGACAAAATTGGTATGGTGGTACGGTCAGGTGGGGTTCACAGGCTCACAAAAAACATGCACAGGTGAGAAAAGGTAGATATCTGACCATTAAAGTATCCATGGTACAATGTGTGAAATAGTTTGTTCAAACTATTATTTTCCTTCAATTATTCTCTCATTTTAGACGCACCATACACCAAACAACACATATAACCACGTATCCTTCATGGACAAAATAATATTAAATAGAAAGAACCACCAATTGCACCTAATAAAAATTCGAGAAGTTACATGTTTAAAAAACCACTAGGAGAGATCGAAGAATGAAGGATCGTAATTGGATATATAATTAGATTAGAATTGAATGAGATATCACACGGCAACCTATGAGAAGAAACAAACTCAGGTTTTTGTTTTCAAAAAAAAAATCACATTTATTGCCAAACATGATAAATAACACAAATGAATCCAATCAAAGTAAATGAACAATCAACCACTCAAAAAGACTACTCAAATAGTATAAATAAGCCAGAATTTAACAATTGCATATAAAGATAAATAAGCACCCACCTAATAGAAAACAAACTCAATACCCCTCCATGCATATGATTAATTTACCGATGATATTGCTGAAGACTTCTTCATATACTATGCTCTAGACTAATTGAGGATCATTCATTTCATCATCTGCATTTAAAATGATCAAACACAATTCAACCAAATCAAAATCAAAATCACACCATTAAAACATTTATATAACTTCCATAAATGATATATTATCTTTAGTAGAATTAGGCCAAATATAAAGCTCAGCAACTCTAACACCTCTGTTATAAAGATACCTGTTACCTTTTAATTAAAAATTGTAATCTATCTAGATAAAATAACCTATTGAAAAAAATAAATCTAAATAAATTAACCTGGGATAGAGTAGGGACCACAGGAGCAATCTCAGTCTCATCTGAATCACTAACTCGGAAGAATGTCAGTCAAACCATTCTCCTCTCTCTGCCACAGCCAAGTTCACAATGCAATAATCAAATAACAATTGTCAACTATTACAATTTCACAGATAGGTAAATTTTAAAGTTAGGTTACAATAAATGGAAGAAAAATTAAAAAACAATGCAAAGTCAAAGAGAAAAAAATATATAAACAAAAAGTAAAGATAATCCAAAACCAGGAAATATAGGTCAACAGCAGAATACCGCGTCACTACACCTCTGGAATTAACAAACCGCAAAAGAATTGTTGAATTCAGAAGCTTCGATGACCCAAGCATTGCCTAAAGGAATCAAATTTTACGTATAATCCCAAGATCTACTCGTTTCAAGAGATTACGGAGTGCATCAAATGCATTTGTTTGGAATTTTGATTACGTGCTGAATTGTAAAGATACAGATATACTGAGTCAAAGATGCATCTGGACTCTACTGTTTCTCTATTATGTTACAGAATGGGTTATGTTCGTGGTTCAACATAATTCAAGTAAAGATCAGATTTACTAAACTATACGTGCAAGTAGTAGCCTTGTCCTCTCCTCTCCTCGAATCTTTTGTTATATCTGCCGGCTGAGTGTCCTCGTCACTCTGAGAGATCGAAGAACGAAGGATCGTAACTGGATATGCAATTGGATTATGATTGAATAAGATATCACACGAAAAACTATCAAAAGAAACATAGTTAGGTTTTTATTTTCATAAAAAAAATCACATATATTGCCAAACATGACAAACAACGCAAATGAACCCAATATAAGTAAATGAACCACTCAAAAGAATTGCTCAAATAGTATAAAGAAGTCAGAATTCAACAACATATAAAAATAAATAAGCACCCACATAAGAAAACAAACTCAATGTCCCTTCATGTATATGATAATTTACTGACAAATACTGATGTTGCTGAAGACTTCTTCATATACTATATTCTTGACTAACTGAGAATCATTCATTTCATCATCTGTATTTAAAATGAGCAATCCTTGTCTGCTGGTGACTTTAGACGCAGCAACATATAGTTGACCACGGTGACTCTAGACGCATCAACAATGTCAACCCTTCTCCCTTTAAGGACGATAGGTAGTATCTGACGATAATCTCCACCATACACAATAGTCATTCCACCAAAAGGTTTTGCATGACTATTTTCAAATCTTGAACTTAAAATATCACACAATGATTTATCCAGAGCCTCAAAGCATCATTTATGAGTCATAGGAGTTTCATGCCATATAATAAGGGATGTTTGATAGAGTAATTCAACAAGTTGAGTACCATGGCTAATATCACATGATGAGTGTGGTAAGATATCTAAAGGTATACGAAAGCGCAAATGTGCGGTTCTTCCATTTGGTAGTAATAAAGCTGCTATACCTGAAGTTGCCACTGGCAATACTATTTTCCCCATTGATCAAATTTTTGTCACTATTGTCTACCATAAAAAAGTCTCTTCGGTTCCACCATGTCCATTGACGAAGAACAATTTGCCATGATCATGTGTAACAGATTCCATTATAGCTTCATAAGCAACTTTTTAACACTCATTTAGTTTTGAATGCAACCTTTGATGAGTTTCTTCCAGCTCAATACAGTTATAATCATGCTCTTTATTCAATAAGTGATTTCCTTTATATGTTAACAAAGATGAATTTGGAATAAGCATACCCGGAACTTTCTTCAAAGTCTTTCCTATGCTCAACATGATATTTTCAATCTCTAGCAAAGTGTAATTTGTGAGTTGCTTTTCAGATAACTGTAGCTGAGGAAAATTCAATCTCCTTCTGTACAGATATAGGGTGTCTTCTGATAGAATATTATAGTTGCATTTCCATAATTCATATAGATTAGCAACTTCAAAATGTAATAGTATTGTAACAAAAAGCTGTCTCAATTCAGCTCCTGATGCCCAACTAGAAGCTTCTTGAAGGCAATTATTCCAGTCTTTGTCGTCATCCAATAAACCCATTGCATAACAAGCAGATTTGAATGTTGGATGCACAACTACATTCATGGTACATATTTCTTCATATGATTTGCTTCCTTTGACAATATTCAATAACATCCTCAACTAATATCTTTCTCCGCTAGAAGGGTGAGCAAAATATATACGACCGATTGACTTGCCATTTTTCCGTTGTGTCCATATTTTATTCTTTTGATTCCAAATCCAATATAATGGAAACTCATAATATTTCAACAATTATACTTCACTATTTTGTTTATTGACTTCAAACCATTCAGTAAACTTTGTTTCTCTACACATGGTATATGTAATACTGATTCAATATATGTACCTTCTCCAAAAGTTATTGTGTGCTCGTCTGGCAAATGGAATGGCAATCTTTCATTTGTTTGTTCCTTATAATGGATATCAAATTGGAATATCCTCCAACGTGCCTTTGTAGCTGATATGTAACGACAATCTAAGTACATTTTTATCTTATCTACTTGGTTGGAATCTTCTACTACTTCAACTCGTGCAACTGCTCTGTCTGAACCTTTGTGCAAGTACTTAAACAAATACTTTCTAGAATGTGAAAAATTACACATCTCAATATTAATATAGGCATCATACTTCACAAGGAGGTCTCTATTGCATGAAACCACAAATTGATTATTTAGTAAAAGTTCATTTTTTCCACTGTAACTCCTGTATCTTATCTTCTATACAATGAGAATCCATCTGCATCAAGTGTAGTATTCTCATTAAATTTTTTTTGGAAGTGTTTAGTACAATCACCTTAAACCATACAGGGCGAATCTTCATTAAGTTTGTCACGTAGTCCATGGATCATGAAAATTTTGACTGCATTGTAGCAATTATGATCAACACTTGGGTCAGCAATTTCTGCACTTATAATTCGATCAATATGCTCAGTTGTCGGATTTTTATCTTTTGGATGCAGAAAAAGTAAAATATGAGCATATGGCAGCCCTCGCTTTTGGAATTCAACTGTATAAATAACTGGAAAAAATGGGAAAATATTTTATTTTAGATTTTCACAAATAAAGGAGCATGCAATATATATATATATACACACACACATAGAAAGCTACGAAATACTTACTTGCAATTGGTTGGCCAAATATTTTCTTCTGCTTTAGATCATTCATCAACTCATATAATTTGATTTGAAAGACGCTGCACATAATTTCCACTCGGTTCTCATCATTATCTTGATCGATTAAATTAAGCATGTAGTTGATCTCAGGCCACTTAGGATTGCAAGTAAATGTGATGAATAAATCAAGATATCCAGCCCATCGACATATAGCCATAGCATCTTGATAATTTTGAATCCTATATCTTGGGCCTCTGGTATGCGAAGAAGGTAATATTATTGATTTTTCTATTTTAGTAGAGTCCGTGTCACCACGATAAGCAGCATCCATGAGTCCATTATATAGATCCGCTCTTATTTTTTTTTTTTCTGATTATATCTAATCCAACGAAATCTCTCTTCTTCAATAGTCATGTAACAGTCGACTATGTATTGTTGGTGTAATCTTCCAGATTGCAACAATGTTTTACCTTCGTTCGCTCTTTGCTATAAACGGAAGCAGTGATATTCTCTCATTGATAACACTTTCCGTTCAATAGGTCTATCTTCAAATGAGTGAAGAGGAATATTTGGTCGATATCCATCTTCACCGTAACAAAATAGCAAAGGATACGTCAGCACCATAAAACTTGGGTGTAGGTCAGTTATTCTTTGAAGACCTTTAGTTCGATGTTCAACAATTACATCGTGTCCATGGTGAGAAGCAGAAAAGTCACCCACGATTAATCCAGCAACTTCAAAAGCAGTAGGATGTTATATAGTCAACCGTCACTTGCTTTACTACTAACTAATCGAAGTAGATATTCACAATCTGGTGCTTGACTATATTTTTCTTGTACCATTCTAAAAAGTCTTCACCGAAATATTATTATCATCCAACATTTTAGATAGTTCCAAAATAATATTAGGATCAATGTCTGTCTGCCTATCACTTGTCTTTAGGGCAGAAATCCTATTTGCTATCTTATTATCCATATCGTATACGTATAGCTGAGTAAAAGATGGTTGTTTATTGTGTTCAGGCAATAAAGATCCCATCAAATATATATTCTGACCATTTAGTCTAAACATGTACGGTCTCTTCTTTTTATTAATTGACGTATCAATTTTTCCATCCATTGAAGTGAACGCAAACATTGCATTGTACACTCTGATTTTTTTTCGAAAATGTTGAGCTTTTTTTCCCAACACATCCTTAAAAGATGATTCAATGGTGATGCAGGATCACTAAGAAAAGGAACTTGCACACAACCTTCCATGCAGTAAAATGAGAACTTTGGATCCGATACATTTTGACTTTTGATAGTCCGCCCTTCACACCATAAAATAACTTTACAGTATTTACATATATATGAGGGGCCCAAAATTCCAATATCTAATAATAATTATTTAAAATTTAGAGTTCAAAATTATATAATAAATAAATAAATATAAAGAAAGTATTATGAAAAATAAATGTAAAACTAATATAATAAATAATTAAAATTATTTAGTACCTGAATCATTTGATATTCTTTTGACCAGCCGATCAAGTGACAATCCAGGTCGTCTGTCTTTAAAATCCATATCCATACTTGTAGTGTCTTTGTGAGTTGAATAGGGTTGCAAACGAGCCAAGCCGAGTCGAGTATATGAGGTGCTCGTGTTCGGCTCGTTTGTCAAATATCGAGCTCGAGCTCGACGAGCTTTATAAATGTTTGTTCAAGCTCAGCTCGATAATTTTTTTCTATGTTCGAGCTCGGCTCGTCTAAGCTCGTTTAAGTTAATCGAGCTCAGCTCGTTTAAGTTAATCGAGCTCAGCTCGTTTAAGTTAATCGAGCTCAGCTCGTTTAAGTTAATCGAGCTCAACTCGTTTAGTAGCTCGTTAAAGTTAATCGAGCTCAGCTCGATTAGGCTCATTTAGCTGCTTATTTAGTAGCTCATTTGAGCTCGTTTAGTAAAATTAAAATTAAAATAAATTGAATTTAAATTAAACCTAAACTAAAATTAATTCAAACCATGAGTTCATTTCTCCTTGTTAAAAATATTAATAAAAAAAATATTAATAGTATCACACAGATCTAAATTCAAAATACAATTTAAAAGAGTATTCATAATTCATTGGAGTTGAACCAATATAAAGTCATCAACCATGAAATTTCGATATAATCTAAGTTATATTAAACAATGAAATTTCGAATTATTAGACTCAATAAACAAACAATCTAAGTGAAATCTATATCAAGACAAATAAAGAAGAAAAATAAAAAAGATAGAAAAGTAATTTAATTCACCAAGTGGAAGAGAAGCAAGTTGGATTGGATGCAAATTTCTGAGCAAGACTAAAGAGAGTGAAATTGCTTTACGCTTGATGACGGAAAAGTAGACAGAGATAGGCGGCAATGGTAGAGATGGATGGTGGAATTACCTGAGGGCTTGATGACCAAAAAAATAGAAAGAGAAAGAAGGGTTAATAGAGATGAGTGGTGGCTATCTTGACAAACTATTAGTCATAAGAAATCTAAACCTTAGGTTAGATAAATTATTTTAATTAATTTTTTATTTTCGATATGTTTTTTTAATTCCGGCATCTATTTTAATTTGGACATTTTTTATATTCATTAAAAATTTGTCTATTTATTTTTATTAAAAAAATATATTAAATGAGTTATAAATGAGCTCGTTCGCGAACACAAACGAGTTTTAATCGAACAAAAACAAGCTATGAATGAGTTTGTTCATGAACATAAATGAGCCGAACAAGGGTTTGTTTGAGCTCGACTCGTTTACTAAACGAGTTATAAAATTTTGTTCGTGATCGTTCATTTAAGTGTTGAACAAGCTTTGACCGAGCCGTTCACGAATCGTTCACGAACAGAGTTGAATAACAGTTATTATCTAAATATAGTTTAAAAAGTAGAATTAGAGATATAATCTAATGTATAAAGAGTACAGCTGAAATATGAAATGATAAAATGCATGTATAATTTTGTATTGTTGTCTTGATCTTCTATTATATATGAATTGATTTTTGAGTTTTTTTAATTATCTTTTTAAATAATTAATATCCTAATTCAATTCAAATTCAAATAATTTCTAATCTTTTAAACTAATAATATAATATATAGATTTTTCTGATTTTTGAATTTGAATTGAATTAGGATATTATTTATTTAAAAAGATAATTAAAAAAATCTAAAAATTTAAAAATCAGGAAATCTATATATTGAATTATTAATTTCAAAAATTAAAAATTATTTGAATTTGAATTAAATTAGAATATGAATTATTTAAAAAAATAATTTTAGAAAAAACTCAAAAATCAGATATATGTATATATATTTTATCATATTATTAATTTAAAAATTAAAAATTATTTGAATTTAAATTGAATTAAAATATTAATTATTTAAAAATATAGAATACCGCATATGCACATACATGTATGTTTCATTCTTATTATACTTTTATTTTTAAAAAAATTCCATTTTATCTCACATCCACCCTAAATATACTTCTTTTGATTTTAATGGGCCTTACGGGCCAAAATAGTTTAACCTAATATTAAAATTGAAACTTCCATAAGTAAGCCCAATAAGAATGTATACCCACCAAAAGTCCCACATGAAGCCTAATTTATAAAAGAATCAAAATTTATTTCTTTAGAGCAAATTATCTAAAATATAGTTATCAAAAGTTAATTTTCCTGAAAAGATAGGTTAATTTTAAAATTAAATTAAAAATTATAAAGTATGTTTTCTTTATAATTTTTCTTGAGGTAGAAGCTCTTTGCATGTGAAATGCATATAGATTCAAGATACATTTCCACTCAAAGGAAGATTGTGAGGGATGGATAAATAGAGCAAGCAAAGTCACTCAAGTTGACTTAAACCAAATTCATGGATTTAAAACTAATTTACTTCTATTTCAAATCACCTAGATTCTGCACTAATGAGATCTAGTCTTATTTATTATATGTATTACATATAATATGAAATGATTTTTTTTAAAATATAATATTTAATTGATGGTCAAAATGGACTGTGAATCTTAATGGGTGTGCTTTAATTTAATCTAGCCAAACATACCTTTGACTTCTCAATAGTTTCTCATTCACTAGTGCTTCTATACCCAACTGGGCCCTACCATATTACTAATTACTATGTTTAGAGTACCATTTTCCTAAACTATTATTTTGAAAGTATATACTTCAATTTATTAATTTATTATTAATTTTTATTTTAAAACTAATTACACTCACACTTATTTAAATATTAATACTAATATCAACATTTTAAAGTCGTATTTAATAATTTGAACAACATTTTATAAAAATAAATTATAATATTTTAAAATAAATATTCCTTTTAATATTAACCGATTTATATTTTAAAATTTTAAAATACTTATATTTTTTATATGAATAAATATAAATTAAATAATTATATTTTATACAATTTTATATTTAACTATTATTTCAACCATTTTCTGAAATGGTTATTTTTATTATTATTACAACAATTATTTCAAAATGAATTATATAATAGATATTCTAAGAGCATCTCCAGAGGTACGTCTATTTACAATTTTTCCAGGACCACATCAGTAAGGTGGACAATATTTTAAAAATAGAGCTCCAATGATACCATTTATTTTGAATGTCCAACTAACGTGGTAAATTTTAAAATAAATATCGTCCACCAGATATTCTATTTTAGACGGTCAAATAGATACGCTGACTCAACTTTATTATATTATTTAATTATATTTTTATTTTGTTATAATAAAAGAGTTTAATTTTAATTAAATTTTTATTAAAATTAAAAAGGAAGAGTGATAGACGGTGATTATTGTATGACTATTTTTAAATTATATTATCTATCAATAATAATTTTGCTACATCATCATCTATGACTTCTATTTTACACAACCACATCATCTCACGTTCACGTTCCACTGGAAATGCTCTAATAATTATATTAACACTTAACTATGATCAAATTGTTAACTATTATATTAGTTGAAATCACTATGTTCACCACCTAATCATAATTAGGCTAGACATAAGTCGAAGTAAAGTTGGGTATGGTTTCACTAGTTTAATTTTTATTTGGCTCGAGTTTAACTCGATTAATTAACGAGTTTATTTTTTAATCTCAAGTTCAACTCATTTAAAGTTTGTGAGCTGTTCGAGCTCGATAAACTAACTTATAACTATACTAACTCCATATAATTTTAGTGAAAATTCTTTTAAATGAGATTTTTAAAGTTTAAAATACAATTATAGGTCTGTTTTTACATAAAAAATAAGTTTTTAACAGTTTCATTTTCACTCCATATGCCGAGTTTTCCAAAATACCCCTGAATTTTTACAATTCGAAATTCTGTGAATTACGCTCACAGCCTGTGAATTACTGTCACAGTTTGTGAATGGCCTATGGAGTGAAAACTAAAGTTTAGTTTCGCAAAATTTTCATAATACACCTATAATTGTATAGTAAATTTTTTATGGCTTAGAAAAATTTCTTTTCCTATAATTTATTTTAAAGTAATATCTAATTTTGAAAGAAGAGACACTTCATAATATAAGTTATATTTTTATATTATTTTAATTTATAGAAATTTATTTTATTTTCAATAAAAATTATGTGAATACGCATCCAAATCAATTTGAGTGATAAAGAGAATTATATTTTATTTTCTTTTATTTTTTATTTATATATCTAGATGTATATTATATTTTATAATTTTAATCAATAAAATTTATTGAGTTAACTTAGGAGTCAATGAGTCGAATACATCCAATCTCAAATTCAACTCATTTAATAATTCAATTAAAAATTAAACCTCAATCTTGACTCACCGGCTCATGAACAAAGTTATCGAGCAATTACCGAATGGTGACGCTTGATTTATATCCAGCCCTAATCATAATAATAATAATAGATAGAGATAATATATATATATTTCACTTGAGTTTAATTTTTTAATCATATTTATAGAAAATTGAAATTCAATTTGATTTTAAAAATAAATCGATCTTTTATTGATATTTTTCATTTCGATTTAATTTGATTTTATATTTAAATTTTATTCGATTTGATTTTATTTTTTTAAATTATTTTTTTTTATTCGATTCAGTTGGGCTGCAAGTCGAACCAAATCGGGCGCTAAAAATGGTACCCACCGACCCCCATCAATATGTAGGTTTATTAAAGAATTTACTTACAACTAAACGGATTTTCGGATACGGTTTAATTAGCTCAGTACCATTACCATAATTAATAGTTTTCACACAATTAAACAAACCAAACTCACAATAAACTCAACACAAACACATGCATTGAATTCAATGCAAAAACAACCAAAAACAAGGCGTGAAAAACGCATAACAATCACTACAAGCAACACCACCTTCTTCAGTTGGTCAACACCTTCCACTACTTTCCTCAAAAACCCTTTTTTCAATTCCAAAATCCAATAAAATGAAACCCCAAACCCAAACCCCAAAACAATCCTCACAATCAACAACAATGGTGTCAAACAACACCAAACAGAAACGACCCAGTTCATCAAACCTAATCACCACACTCTTCTTCATCGTCATCTTCACCATCCCTGCTTTATTCCTCCTCAAAGCCTCAAACACCACAATTTGCTCTAATTTCAACCACTTCAATTATCACAATCCGAGCGAAAAGCCCTGGTCTGGCAATCTTCGGTTGGCTGAATTCGCTTGGAATCGTCTTGCTTTTGTTCAAAATCCGCCGTTGAAGTTGAAAGTCGCTGTCTTTTCGAGAAAATGGCCTGTTGATACTATCCCTGGTGGAATGGAGCGACATGCGTTTACTCTGCATAATGCTTTGGCTCACAGAGGGCATGAAGTTCATGTCTTTACATCTCCGGTGAAGAATAATAACACCCCAGTTGGTCAAATTGGTGGAAATCGATCTCCGGTTATTCATTTTCACGATGGTGAGGTTGGGAAGTGGAGGTATAATAAAGCTTGGGAAGTGTTCGACGAAATGTCGCAACGAAAACCGTTTGATGTTGTTCACTCTGAAAGTGTTGCTCTTCCTCATTATGTTGCGAGAAATGTTCCCAATTTGGCTGTTTCGTGGCATGGAATTGCGTTGGAGAGTTTGCAGTCTGATATCTATCAGGACTTGACGAGGAAGCCAATGGAGCCGATTTCGCCTGGTTTTAATGAGACGTTGCAAGGTGTGGTTCCAAAAGTGATAAATGAGATTAGATTTTTCAAAAACTATGCTCATCATGTTGCGATCAGTGATAGCTGTGGTGAGATGTTGAGAGATGTGTATCAAATACCTAGTGAGAGAGTTCATGTGATTCTCAATGGAGTTGATGAAAACGACTTCAAACAGGACTTGTTGTTGGGACAAAAGTTCAGGTCTAAACATGGAATTCCACTGAATTCGAATTCGACATTAGTCCTTGGTGTTGCAGGAAGATTAGTGAAGGACAAAGGCCATCCATTGCTGTACGAAGCCTTCTCGAAACTGATTCGAAACCACCCAAATGTGTATCTAATCGTTGCAGGGTCCGGTCCATGGGAACAAAGATACAAAGATTTGGGTTCACAGGTGCTTGTTCTTGGTTCAATGAACCCATCTGAACTAAGAGCCTTTTACAATGCAATTGATATATTTGTCAACCCAACTTTAAGACCACAAGGGCTGGATTTGACGCTCATGGAGGCGATGATGAGTGGAAAACCAGTGATGGCGTCAAGGTTTCCAAGCATTAAAGGTAGTATTGTTGTTGATGATGAGTTTGGTTTCATGTTTGCACCAAATGTAGATGCTTTGTTGAACACATTGGAGGTTGTGATCAGTGAAGGGTCTGCTAGGCTTGCACAGAGAGGTGAGGCTTGTAGAAGGTATGCTGCTTCTATGTTTACTGCTACTAAAATGGCTCTGGCTTATGAAAGATTGTTTCTTTGTATTAAGAATCAAACGTTTTGTATTTATTCTTAGATGGGGTTTCCTTGATTCTTTTCATTTTGTTTTTAGATACTTCATACATACATATATATTTGTATAAGATGAAAATGGTATAAGTAATAATATAGTGATCAGAAAATTGAGATGATGAAGATGATGGAGTTGTTTATAGCTTTTCTAGATCTTTTGTTTTGTAGAACTTGCAAATTGCACTATCAAAGCAATCAAGTATTCAAGTTGTATAGTGATATGTTTAAGTCAAAAAGATGTAACAGGGCACATGCTTCCTCTGACCTCTAGCTTTAATGAGGGTTTTAGATTCATCGGAAATTGTGCTATTATATATATATATATTGCACTCATGTGTAGACAGATTTGGTGAAGATTCCATTGCATTTCTAGACCATAAAAAAGTTTACTATACAATTATAGGCCACTTTTGAAAAGTTTGCAAAACTAAACTTCGATTTTCATTTCATAGGCCAATCACAGTTGTGAGCGTAATTCACAGACTGTGAGCATAATTCACAGTATCTGTGAATTGTAAAGTTTCAGGGGTATTTTGGAAAACTTGGCCTATGGGGTGAACACTAAACTTTTAAAAGTATGTTTTTGTATGTTTTTCAAAATAGGTCTATAATTGTATTTTAAACTTTAAAAATCTCATTTCTTAAAATTTTCACTTTGTTGAATGTATAGTTGCCTATACTTAAAAATCAACTTCGAAACAAGAATCACAAAATAAAAAATTAGGCCAAATTAGTATTTCTCTTCAACTTAGATTCCACAGTTTTTTTTTTCATCATCATCCACCAGAATACAGGTATGTAATGTACATACATAATTTGCAATAACTTGCCATTAAAACTATGGTTCCTGAGCCAAAATTCGACTCTCTTCGAACTGATAATAAGCTGATCCAGTCCTCAGAAACTACAGATCCAAACCTACAATAGACCAACAACCATACCACACTAATGTTACCAAGTAACAATTTCTGCTCATACATACCATTGAGTCAGCTACTTGTGTGCCTGCATTTGAATCATATACAACTGCAGCTAGAACAACGTAAAGAAGCGAACGGATAGGAATGTTAATAATCAGAATGTTATGATACACACCCAGAATGTTGGGGCCGAAGAGTTCGGATGTGATTGAAACTGCTGCTGCGAAGATGAAGCCTGAACTCAATCCGATTAAGGCAGCTGAACTCCACATTTCAGTACCTAAAGCGTTAGCAGAAAGAATGCAATTGAGATTGGAATGCTATGGTTAACCACCAGGAAGTATACCTTGGCTATCAGAGCTAGGGATAACCTTCCTCATAACCTTGCTCTTGTTATTGGTCATAGCAAGAGTGTATGATAGGAACAACGGAAAAGGGAAGAGAAAGAAGATAAAAAAAAGAAGAAAATCCGTATAAAGAGGACCAAGCTCCAATTTTTTTAATTTTAATTCTCTTTCTACATGCTAAACAGAGGAACAAGCCGAGGTATTTATAATACCAGGAATTGAAAAGACAATAAATGGATAATAAATATAAAATTATTCTATTCCTAATATAAGGAGATTGACGAGAATATTTGGAGAATATTCAAGGAATATCCTTCTTCGATCAATCAAATGCAATAAGTTTTAATTCCTCCTTTGACTTTCTTTCTGGATTCGTATCAATACCCCCCCCTTGAAAACTCGGCTTGTCCACAAGGCGAACTTTAGAACACCTTGACCCGGTGGAAGTGCTATCTTTTCCTGAATTGAGAATATCTTTGGTCAATGCATTTAAAGTAACCTTATGAGATTTTGGTAGGAGCCCTTGAAGTTTGTATTATTTTCCGTCATGATTAAAAATAAAAAAGAGTTTAGCCCAATTGACTTGAACTGTTTGAAGGGATGCTAGCCATTGAATTCCCAACACAATATCGACGACAGCCATAGGAAAGGGATAAAAATTTTGAGTTATCACTAGCTCCGAAAGTTGAATAGTTATGTCGGTGCACAATTGATCATTATAAAGAATTTGGTCAGTGCTGATTTGTACTCCAAAAGTAGGGATCCTCTTGACATGTAATTTCAAAATCTTAACCAGTTGTTCAGAAAAAAAATTGTGAGTTGCCCCACTGTCAACTAAAATGAGTACCTTGTGTCCTTGAAGAGTTCCTTGTTGTTTCATAGTTGCACAGACATCCTTATTTAAAATCGCATTGAATGAGATTTCAGTAAAGTATGTGGTTGTTGTGCAACTGAGTCTGTTTCAATTTCTTCTTCTTTCTTTAAGTCATTACGTTCCAGCAATGTTAGAGTGGTTGTACTGTAATGACCAAGAGCATATTTTTCGTTACACCGAAAACACAAAGCTTTATCGATTCTTTTCTGTCGATCAACCTCCCACCGTTTTGTGGAGTCTTTTCGTGCTGTAACTGGAGACCTAGGCAACAGTGGTTTTGAGGAAGTTGAGGAATTTGTTTGCGCATGGTTGCTGATTTGGTTGTTGCTGCCCTAAGTTTGGAAACCTAGTTTTTGCTCGTATTTAATTGCCAAACTTACAACCTGATAGACAGATCGTGGTTTATGTATCCGAATGTTTGCCTTCAATTCTTCTTTCAGCCCATTGAGAAAAACACCAAGGAGACAATGTTCTGGCCAATCCGATACACGAGCAAATCTTTTGGCAAACTCTTGACGCTATTCTTGGATTGACCTAGTTTGCTTGATACTGTACATGTGTTCATTAGGGTTTTGGAACTCGGATGGACCAAAATTTTCTTGAAGGGTCCTCACCAGTTCTCCCCAATATAAAAATGGTCATTCATTATTAATCCATGCAAAAAGATTAAGGGCATCTCATTCGAGGTACATGGCAGCAATCTCGACTTTCAAATCCTCTGCGATTTGGTAATATCAGAAGTATTTCTCCGCCTTCAAGATCCAGCCACGAGGGTCGCCTCATTCAAAGCGAGGGAACTCCATCTTGGTGTAAGGATGTCGTTGAGAGTATTTGCATTCCCATGATGCATCTCGCTCATCATCATCATCTTCTCCCCAAGGATAATAGCGACGATTGATGATAGGTGTTTCTCTCCTATTCTTAGATTTGGCTTTTATGGCAGCCTCCATTCTGGATGTGAGGAGAGCTAGTTGTTGTAAAACGGCCTCATTTGTTTGGTTCTGGGGTGAATTTAGTGGCGGTGTTTGTTGTGGTTGTGATAGTGGTTGTTGTGGCGGTTGTTGGGGTATGGAGGTCTTTATGTAATTTGAGGCTCGAATAGATACCACGGTTGGCTCTGATACCAATGATAAGAATAACAGAAAAGGGAAGTTTAGAAATAAGATAAAAAAGAAGAAAGTCTGTATAGAGAGGATCAAGCTCCAATTTTATTAATCTTAATTCTCTTTCTGCGTGCTAAACAACGGAACAAGCCTAAGTATTTATAATACCAGGAATTGAAAAGTTAATAAATAGATAATAAATATAAAATTATTCTATTCCTAATATAAGGAGATTGACGAGAATATTTTGAGAATATTCGAGGAATATCCTCATTCGGTCAATCAAATGCAATCAGCTTTAATTCCTCATTTGACATTCCTTTATTCGTAACAGTGTACGTCCAAAAATTTGTTTGGTCTTTCCAAACGTCGCTTATTTGGCTATCATTTGAAGAAAAAATTAATAAAATATTTCAGCAAACAGGACATATATTGAAACAATATTTGTTAAGGCTATTTATACTACTCTAGAGCGGAATGTGATAAGTTGTTGGAAGGAATACAAAATTCATGTTTTAATTTGCATCGTGAACTAGTTGCTCTTGGTCGAATGAAGTGGTCGAAATCGTATCATTTTAGACGACGATATAATATTCTGAACACTAACATTCCAAAGTCTATCATGTTGTTATTTCTTTCAGCTCGTCGATTACCAATTATTGTAGCTCATGAATTCTTAAGGGGATGACTCGTTGATGGTTTGGTGTGTGACATGAGGCTGAAAATAAGCTTCAGACTTCAAAATATGTGTATCATATATTATATTATCAGTTTGTAATGTACACTATTTTGAATATTTTAGGTTTGCTAAAGTTCGTCTTAGTTCATTATGTCACGTATAACTACATAAAAAATTATACCTGATAGATGCATGGAAGTCTGATTAACCCTATTCTTGGTAAATAACCTTGGAAAATGTCAAACCAAATAGTACTTTCCATGGAAATAGTCCGACAAGTAGGACAACCCAAAGAGAAGAGGTACATATCATATTTGGAGAAGAATAAGAACAAATAATGCTCTAGGTGTCATAAAAAGGGACATACCACGTTAAAAATATCATAATCCTATAGTATTTTCTAGCGAAAGTACAAGTAGTAAGCGGAAGCGTTTTATACACTATATATGTTGTAAGGTGCAATGCATACTGTTTAAACTTGTAAAGAATTCTTGGAGCTCTTGGTATAATTATAAATAATGAGTTTGCAAAGAAGGTGATTCAGCGGCGAGCATCCAAATTTTGTGGCACATTAATAACAGATTCTTTTTTAGTCATCGCCAAACAAAGCTGAATAACCTTTGATCGGTGTACAAATGAATAGAGTGTAAGATAAACCTCAATTAAAAAAGCTACTATATTGCAGCTAGGAGTACCTTCCCCTTCTTATATTTATCTTTTATATGATAAAGATTTAGCTTCTCAAATCTTTACTCTTTCTTGTCATTATTAGTGTATTGAACTGCGACTTTTTCAATATTAGGTCAATTTTGAAAAAGCTTGTGTCACGTCCGCAAGTTGGAGCTAGTCGTTTTCGTATTTTTGGGAAATTAATTTTTCGTTATTTGTTTTTTATTATATTATATTTTATTTTTATTCTTATTTTTTATTAAAGGGTAAAATTGATATTTTAAAAATATTGACCTTTTGGTTTGACCATATATTTTGACTAATTTGACTTTTGGGTTAGTTTTGGAAACCAAATGGAAATTTGATGTATTTTGCAATTATATGTCAATTTGGGTCATCTTTAAAAACCACTTGAATGTTGTGGTTTTATGGTGATATTTACCACCCATATATAAAGTGAAATAATAGGTTTTAGAAATAAATATTTACAAAACCTAAAAATTGATTTCTACGTGTTCTCTCAACTCTAAACTTTGCCACGGATTATTTTTGATCTCCATTCTCACAAATTGGAATTTGGATTCTTTAGTTTTCTCATTCGAGGTAACAGTTGTAACCTTTTTAGTTGAATAATCACTTTAAATTTGATTTCGGATTTCTTGAATATTAGGATTTTTGATTTGGGGATTTTGTTCAATTGATTTGGATTTTGAAACCTTAAGTATTTAATCTTTATATTTTGGGTCTTTTGAGTTTAATTTGGGTTTTATTTTGTTTTAATCGCTGCTTTAATTGTAAACCCTAACTTTTGATTTGGGGATTTATTCGTTTAATTCTGGACTTGATTTAGATCTAATTAGGGATTGTCAGCCGGAGTGATTTCGGTGGATTTAGATTTAACGAGAAAGGTTAGTAGCCATGTTTATGCCCCACATTTGTATGTTCTGTCTGTTATCTCTTTTGATAAGATTAATTTAATATGAAACTAAAAATCTGAAATTTATGAATTGGATTATTGCTGCTGCATTTGAGTATGAAATTCTGGCAGTTTATCTGTTAAGTGATATCTGTAACCTGTCAGACTAATTTGGCGGATATTGTGGCTATCAGTCTATTTTGTCGCTTTAATATGGATGTACGAATTGATTTTCATGTAAACTGAGAATATAATTCTGTAATATGTATAAAAGTCCTGTCCTAGATTAATATGATAAGACCAGCATGTTGTAGTATACATGTAACGTCCCAATTTTGGGGCTAAACGATTTCTATGTTTTTGAACCGATTTTTAGCTTTCAATATTATGAACTCTTTTATGTGATTCTTGAAATATTTGAGAGTAATTGAATGATATAATGCTTATGGAATGGTTATAAGAATTGTCTATCAATGCTTATTGGTGTTCCATCGAATCTGGTAGCGAAAACGAAGTCGAACAAATGAAGAAAGTGGAAATTTGCAACATCAGTGGTTCTGGCGACATAGCCCTTATGTAGCCAGCAACGCTGGCGACATAGGCATTATGTAGCCAGCTATGTCGCTAGCGAGCAAAAACTACAAAACTAAGGGTTGGTCTCGATTGACTCTGGCGACAAAGGCTCTATGTCGTCAGACTTGTCCCCAAAGACCAAATTCGAGCATTTTAAACCTATTTTTGCCCGAGTCTTTTCATTCTCTCTCACTCTCTCGAATCCTCTCCTATCGCAAGCGATTTTTCTCTCGACTCCTTCGCGATCTCTCCGTTTGGGTATCTCCGGTAAGTCTCCGATCAACCCTAATCTCCTTTCTTTTGAGTTCAACCATGATTGTTGATAGTATTGGAGGTGATTGATATTGGTTTAGGGTTGATTAGGTATTGGATTAGTTAGGATTTTGTTGGAAACCCTAGAATTTGGGGAAATTGAAATTGGATGATCGATTAATGGAATTGAATTGGGTTCCGGTATATTCGTGTTATCATTATTATTTATCGTTCGCCCGTTTGTCGTTTCCTTGTGATTAGTATAGGCTTAGCTTTTTGCGTGCCACATGTTCGATTGTTTGTCTAAATCCAACATTGTTCCTTATTGTTGTTAGGCGAAGTGGAGGGTATCGAGGATCGTATCGGCAACGCTTGGCTTAACTTATCGTCGGAAGAAAAGTTAGCAACGTCGTTTTATACTCTATATCGGTTATTGTGTGTTTTATGATTGTGAATTAATTTGGTTAATAAAATAACCACATGAATGTAAATTAGTAAAGTTAGACAGTAAATAATAGGATGGATAATTATTGCTGCAAATGCTTGGTTTATCGCTGATATAGATATGCTAGTAAATCTATTGCATGTTAGACTTAGGCTTTGGTTAGTTAGAGCTGGAAATAATTGGATAAGGCACTAGTAAAGTACCTAATAGATATTGATTGAAAGACAATGGATTGATATAAATTGTAATGTGAAATGTTAAATCGAATTGTGTGTTTGATCACCTAATTATTCAGACAATGATTGCTCTAGTCGTGGTTAAAAGTAGTGATGGAATGACATGTCATTAAAGGTAACCGAGATATCTCAACCTATAGGAAACATAGGACCTTTAGTTTTGCTAACCACCATTGAAAACTGAGACGACTCCTATTGGGTGTGACGGCACCACCACCTGCGGGCATATTTTTATTGTGGTCTTCAGACCTAATTGATGGGATCTTAAGGTAGTAGTTCGTCCTGAGGGGAAATAAACGACACTACGGATCTCGGTCTTCGGACCCTATTGTGTGGCTTCGGCCTAATTGGCCTAGTGAAAGTTTTAATAAATTGAAACCTTAACGTGATTGTTAGTGTGTGATGGTTGAATAGATGATAATTTACTGTTTGGGGGTTCCAAAAATATATATGAAGACTAAATGGACACTTAATAATGTCACTTGTATACAATGAATGTAATTGGACCTAGATGAGAAAACTCATCTTATTGAACTTGTAGACTACGTTGTATTTGGGTGGGATTGTATTTTTTTATGTTTGATTGTTAGACCTAAGCGCATTTGTGTGCTAAATCATTATTTAATGTTAAATAGACGCATATGTGTGTGTTTGTTGGAGTATGACTTGCTAACCAGACATCGATAGCCTGACGTTGTTTTTCTTCCATTTTTCTTATCTCTTCTATTGAAATGTGAAATAGTTGATCGAGCAGATTGAAGGCCGCATTGCATATTTCATATTTTTGGAACCATATTGAGAGCAATTTTTCCTTTGTTTTTTATTAGTTTTGAAGGACATGTAAAGACCACTTAAATATTTTCAGTTTATTCCTCTTTGGACAGTTGTTTGAAAATTGTGAACTATTAAATATATGTTTAATATGAACTACATGACAAATTTATTTTGTCAAATGAATGTTAAAGGTTTCTTTTTAAAAAAATGTATAAATTATGTCAATACTTCTCAAAATAGGTTCAGGATGTTTGTTTGTTTTTTACCAATTGTGGCATTAATGTTTATATTTCCGCATCTATTGTATCGAATAATTGAATGTAATGTGGCACTCCGGTTTTCCGTTCGCGACCCTGCTGTGATCGGGGATTGGACGTTACATTGCATTAACTCATATAACGTTTAATTACAATTTTTATGGTTATCCAAATAATAATAAAGTTTGATTATATTAAAATATCATAATCATTATGTAGGAATTGTGACATACTCATATCTAAATATTTAATAATCATAACTATTACGAAAATTATTAAAGACGTCATCATGTAATAATTTCGTAATTTGTGTATCCACTTTGGTCTCTAACAAATACTTATTAATGTGATCTTTACGGTACATATAATTATAACATATTTATCGATCAAACTCGTACTAGTTCTACATAATAGAATAATTAGAGATGTATTATTATATGTATGTAATAATGCTAACACAATAATAATATATCTATTATTAATAAAATGTAACAAAATAAATGATGTCATTTAAGCAAATATAGAGCCTCTCCATCAAACAACGTTTTCAATTAGAAGTTAGCACTTTCAATAATTTTAAAGATTTGACCAAAATCAAACCTCTAATTTTTAAAAGGAACTAATTTGATTAACAACAATTTAATCAGCTGATTTGATTCTAAACACTAATTTCTAAAACGCTAATAGTAGAAGCGTGTGAAAGGTTTTATAATTAAAGGTTTGTAAAAAAGAGCAAATTACCACACTTTTAAATAGAATTATATTAATTATACACTAATAAAACTCATTATAATAATATTTAATATTTTTAATATTATTTGTTATTATAATATTTTATATTAAAAAATTTATAATTTTTTTTAATATGGTAGTAAGCATATTATTTTTTTTATATACTAATTTAATTAATAATTGATATAAAACATAGTAAATATTATTAAAAATATTACTTATTAATATTATTAATTAATAAATATTAAAATATTTAACATAAAATATATCTTACAAAAATAAAAAATAATTTTTTAAAAATATTATTCTATATCATTTTATAATTATATACTATTATTAAATAATTAATTACCATTAATCTGACAACTAATAATCGATTTGACCGCTAATATAATCCTATCTATCAAATCTACGGATAAGAGGACCATAATCACTACCACATGAGGAGGAGGCATCTAATAACGACAAACCTGATAATACAATCCGAGTGAAATATATGCTCCCAACAAATCATCACAATGCACCACCTCCATATCCTCATGTACTTCAATCACCTTCATCATACTCTTCAACGCCGCAAATCATCCTCCATCGTCACAAACTTCATTCTTATTATATGAGTAGGCAACACAATCAAATTTACCTGATTTCTTTAATCTGTTCCTGTCAATGACTGATTATGTCCTGTTCATCACATTCTCATCCACTATTTGTTTGGAAAGATTCCTATTGATGAGACAAATCTTGAAGATCCACTCTACTTGTTGATTAGGATAATCTAATGTGTAGACAGATTTGTTGAATGTTTAGTCGTCTATACCAAAATCAACTTCATTTATGATCAAAAATAGAATCACAAAATAGAAAAATTAGGCCCAAATTAGTATTTCTCTTTTGATTGCATGGGTTTTTTTCATCATCATCAACCAGAATACACGTATGTAATGTACGCCGTACATATCTACTATAACTTGCCATTAATACAATGGTTCCTGAGCTGAAATTCGACTCTCTTCGAACAGATAATAAGCCCGTCTAGTCCTCACAAACAACAACAAACTACAGATCAAACCTACAACAGATAAACAACCCCACCAAATGAATGTAACCAAGTAACAATTCCTACCCATACATACTGCTTTTTCACCTACTTGTGTGCCTGCATTTGAATCATATACAACTGCAGCTAGAACACCGTAAAGAAGTGAACCGATAGGAATGTTAGTAATCAGGATGTTATGATTAACACCTAAACTGTTGGGGCCGAAGAGTTCGGATGTGATTGAAACAGCTGCTGCGAATATGAAGCCTGAACTTAAACCGATTAAGGCAGTTGATATGTGGAGTATCATTTCAGTACCCGATGCGGTTAGTAAGAAGAATGCAAGTGGGGTTGGAATCAATGCTATGGTTAACCATCCTGTCCGAGCGAAATACATCTTCCTGTAACAGAAACGGAATTCATAGTTAGTATATAAACATATGAGTGGTTTAGATATATGTTTATGGTTGCTTACGTTCGTAGATAGTCTGGCGCAGCTGATAGTAGGCGACCGAAGAAGGAAAATGCAGAGTAAAGAGTGACTAGTGTTTTGGTACTTGAATATTGTCCTAGAGATTGCGCGATTTGGCCTAAATTATTGCTGTACACAAGCCCAATTGTGCCTCCACAGAAGTATGCAAAGAAGTACAGCCAAAAATCTAACCTGCGAATTAGTAACCAAGCACGATGCTCTTCACCCAGAATTTGTAATTTATCTGTTATCATGACAGACTCGCACAATGCATCATCTTTTATACTCTTTTGTGCAAAGCTTCCAAATCCGTTGCTACTCAAGAGGGTTTGAGTAAGTCCTCCATTTTCAGTAGCACTGGCCTCACGAGTAATTCGTTCCTTATGCTGCTCAAGATCATCAACATCAACAAGAATGAAGCCAGAGCCTTCAAGTTGGAAACTAGAATGGACAGTGCGGTGAAACCAATCTCTTGCATAGACGATACCAGGAATGCCAAGTGGGAGTAGAAGTAGCAGTATGGCTCCAGCAAAGAAAATACGTGCAGTGGTTGTGTTTGATACTTTTGAGCCAAAGAGGAGCAGGTAAATGCCTGTTACTACAGCTATGAAGTTCAGAATAAGGAATATGAATTGGTCACGCTTGACTCCATCAGGAGGCAGAGGGTCTAAAGATGGTTGCCGGAGAATAGGGATTAATGCTGCAACCGAAACAAGTAGAGGAACAAGAGCATTTAATAGAAGGTATAGTGAAGTTGATGATGAATTGATTGCATTCCCTGTAAGAGAATACAGGGCTGCACTAACGCCATTGAAGCTCACTGTGAGAGCCAATGCTAAAGGTCTATTGATTGGGAAGTTCTTAACACAGAGAACAAAACATACAGTGTTGAACCAACAAATGCTACATCCAGCCATCAAGCACAGTAGGAAAACCTGTCATAGATAATTTATCAAACATATTAGCATCTATCTAATATACACATGGTAAAGACATCTATTCTACAAGTTCTAACAAAATTTTCAATTACAAGCTTTCTAAAGAATTAGTGTCTTAACAAAGCATGAGAAAGTTAGATCACTAACTCATGTAGACATCTAACCAATATCAGTCTCATCTTGTTGACTACCCTGTTGTTAAGTTAGTTACAACACTATCAAATCACAAATCTTTTAACTACACAAACAAGCATCATTATCCAATTAATATGCAATGTTATGCAATTATATAATGACCAATACATGTAGTCCTTGTATTGAAAGGAAGGTGTAGTAGGCCCAGTAAACACAAATTTAACAGAATTTTTCACAACAAAGAAAGAGAGATCTCAAAGAGAAATCCCAGTTCACAACTTAAACGTCTGTGGTCCCCACACCACACAACGTTTCCCTGCATAGATGCATAAGAAGACAAATAGCAATAAATAAATAAATAAATATATTTATTTATTTATTGTAAAAGACGTCATTGTCACGTATGAAAGATGAACCATTCCAAACATAGAAAAAGCGTCTTATTAGTTATTAGCTGGGTGTTGGGCAGGCCCTACCAAAACTAGGCCAACTGCTTAAAAAATACATTGAAAAGCCAGCAACAGCCACCTGTCTCAAGAGCACACACGTCATTGGTAGACGATAATGTTCTCCAAGCTTAGCGTGAGGGTAAAAAGTTACGTTTCAACACAGGGAAGTAAAACAAGACATTGAATTTAAATAAATAAATGTACCAAAAAAATTTGCATATTTTCATGTTAGGAGAAATCTAGAACCTCTCTATTCCCACCACACACGTCTTCCATACTTTCTCATCCTAACATTTATTATTATTATTATTATTATTTCTCATATAATTAGAAAAATTAACAAAACAAAGAAGAATATTAAGTAAAAAAAATAAAAAAAAAAATCAAATTCCTCTGGTTCAAACAAATATTTTAATTTTTAAAAATAAAAATAAAAAATGAAATAAATTTGAATTAATAGTAGCTTGATGGACAGAACCAGGAAGGGGACCCACTCGGATAGCTATTGAATTAAATTAGGGTTTTAATCGAAGGAATTCGCTCGAGTCTGACCTCAGACTAATTTAAACCACACAATTTTTATTATTATTAATTTATTTACCAACCACAAAACAACACTGTACCACAACTAATCTAATACCATACCATACCATACCATACAACGCACCAAAACTCATCTCCATGACACCAAAACGTAAAAACCTGACTACCTCCATCAAATTCGCTCTCATCAAACACTATTGTTAGACAAATTCCCAAAATCAAGGAACAGAAATGAAAAAAATAATCAAAAAAATCAAACAAATAGAGAAGATAAGAGAAGGAAATGAAGTTACCAGAATATAAGGCAAGGAGATAACATTCCTAATAACAAGCCACTGAACTCCATAACCAAAGAAACCAAATCCCGCCGCCATAAACAGCACAGACCACAAAGGAAAATACATCAAAGCCAAACCAGACGACCAACCAAAAACCTTCCCTAAATCCGAAGCCGTCGCTAAATAATTCAACTGAACCTGCGAAATCCCTAAAACAGACTTCAAATCAGACGAGTAATTCGAGAAATCGAAATTAGTACCGGTGAATGCTTGAATCCATATCGTCGCCACCAGTATCATCCACTTCCTCGACTGGCCTGACATGGCCGCAACGACAATCAATCTCAAAAACGCTTCGATTCTCTTCTTCTTCGACTTCGAATGAATTAGCTTATCGAGCTTATCAAGCTTATCGTTGTCGTCGTCTCTGTACGTGAAATCGGTTGTTGTTGTGGTGGTGTTGTGAGACCAGTGATCCTTACGTGGCCTCATATTTATACGGTGTGTGCGTTGGTTTCCAGAACAGTGATTGTGAAAGTGAAATGTCGTTTTTTGAATTTTTTTTTTTTTTTTTTCTAATTTTGAGTTTTGGATTTTTGTTAGTGTGACAAGTTGGTGAAGTCTCGTGAGTGAATGACGAATGATTGGTGTTCACGTGGGCGGCACGTGGAGGTTTTGGGAGGTTCTAGTGAAAAAACTGTTTTAATTGTTTACGGTTTCTCTCCTCGTACATGAATTTGGTGTGACTTGGTGTGTCACGTGGATCGTGGTGGACGTGAATGCGATTTTTTTTTTTCTTTTTTATTCTAATTGGTGAAAAGGAATTTTGGATGTTTTTGTCTAATTATCTATATCAAATTTGTGGTGTGTGATTAGGGGAAAAAAATTGTTTTAAATTGATTTTACAAATGGTAAATGTAGAACTTAATAACTTGTTTAAGATTAAATTTAAAACATTAATAAAATTTGAACGGCTACATTTACATTCGAGTCTGCCTTCCAATTCAATTATCTAAAAAAAATTAAATAAATATTAATATAATATAATATTAATACAATTATATTTTAATACAGTTGATATATTATATTTATTTAAATTTAAAACAATTTAAATTTTTAATTATCAAATTATCATTTTAATTTAAGTTTAATTTATTATAAATTTATTTTTATTTAAATTAACTGAATTTTAAACCTGAACCAAATCTATATTATATACTACCTTCGTTCCATATTACGTGTCCACATGGTAGTGGATACAAGATAAAAAAAAAAAGATATTTAATGTTATGTGTTGTTACTGTATTACCCATTATTTAATGTATGATTTGAAATATTATAAATTTATTAATTTAATACTCTCTGTTTCAGAATAAAAGACGTGTTAGACTCATTTTAAAATTGCAAAATATAAGTCGTTATCGGTTTTTAAAATATATTACATCCTCTTTCCTATTTTATCCTTTATTATTTTATTTTTAAAAATAGTAAAAGTTATCTTGAATATGATGATAGAGAGATATATGAGAGAAAATCATGTCACTGTCAAATTAACATTTTGTTTTAAATGATGATAAAAGGTTAATAAAGTCATTTTACAACATTTCTTAATAAGTGTGTGAAAGTCTAAAACGACTTCTATTATGAAACAGAGAGAGTATAATGTATTTAATGAAGGGCAACTATGGAAGAAATGTAATAAAGGTTTATGGAAAAGTAAAATTGACACTTAAAATGTAATTTTGTTTTTCTTCTAAATTAACATTTATTTTAAAACGGAAGTAGTATATATTAAGTAGTTTTCATAAGAAAATTAATTAGCTTATATATTTTTTTCTTTTAAAATTTTATTTAACTTAATTATAATTATCTTGTAGCATTTTAATTTTTAACATTTTAATTTTTTTATTTTAAAATTATAATTTTATTTTAACAATTAATTAATAAATTTATTTTTTCAAATTTTTTTATTAATAATTTTCCAAATATATTTTCTATCCACAGCATATTCAATAACGATTTTTTATTTTATATTAATAAATTTTAATTCAATCTAAATTATTATCAAATTCAATTATTTCGGTTAAGTAATTACGGTCAACTTTCAAATCAATATCGTAATTTTCTATACAGTTCGATTAGCTTATTCATCTGTATATTCAAACCATCAAGACAATTGTAAAATCACCTCATTTGACTTGCAGCCTCAAATAATACATGACTTCTACCACCTTTTCAAACAGCAGCGACACCAATCAACAAATAAATCGACACTTACAATTTTTTTGAACTAATTTATTAATTATATATAGAAATATTTTTATTTTATAATTTGAATAAATATAATCCGACTTGATTTACTATCCATCCTGACAATTTAATAAAAAATAAATAAATTACACTTATCGACCATTCTAGAAACCACCGGATCGACACACATTTATGAAACAACATGCATGCATGACGTATTGAATAAAGTGGTTGGAGAATCGAGATCTGATACCTGGTTAATCTTAATTTAATGTTTAATTTTACTACAAAACATGTTCCAAAATCAGTTGGCGATATATAAATATATTTATATTACCTGTTATGATTAGGGAGAATCCAAAGATGTTAACATCATAATTTTTGTTAACATTGGGCGATATATATACATCTAATCATGATTAGGATAATCATGTGCTTATATACTAGACTAATTTTTGTATTTTTGTGTGTACTTATAATATTATAATTCGTATAGTTTGATGTGTGTGTGACGTATGGATACATAGACGACATACCTGGTCCATGCATCTCGAATTTATATATATATATATATATATATACTATTTTTAATTAACTTTTACCTAATATTTTGAATAAATGTTGACCGCAAATTCAATTCTAATATATACACATATGGTTATTTTGTAAGAAGGTCTAATTTTTCAAACGTTTTATTTTAAACTATTAATTTTGGAAAGTTTTGTAAAACTATTCCGAAATGAAAATTAGAGATTTTACCGTTAGATGAATGATTTTGAATAATATAATATTTTAATTATATTTGAAATTTTTATTTAATAATTTTAATTATTTATTTTAAATTATTTAAACATTATAATATTCCAAAATTATTCATATAAACCCTAAAACCATGTATCTAATAACAAAACCACTGCGTATTTTGATTTTGAGATGATTCCTCACAACTTTTCAAAGTGGGATTTTTTCAGAAATAATCTACACACATATACTTCCTCCGTTTTCTTTTATTTGCAACATTTCAATCTGGCACGTTTTTCAATACTTAATTTTAACTGCAAATATTTTTAATAATACAAAACTAAAAATTAAATAAATTTAATATTTGAAAAATAGACACCAAGACGAATAAAATAAGATCCCACTTGACTATATTTTTCTTTATATATAAAAAATAATACGTGAAAGAAGATTGATTTTTGAATAGTTAAACTATTCAAATGTTGCGAGTATATAGAAACAAGTATTATTTAGCAAAGAGAATGTAATAAAGATATCTAATAAATAAATTCAAATAAATATTTTTTAAATTAAAAAATATATATATTTATTTAGCCGAATCATCAGTTGATTTTATTGAAAGTTTGTATATCAATTGAAAAAAAAAATAAAAATATTCTTTATCAACATTATAATTAGTTTGACCAATTATTTAAATATTTTTTCAAAAGACTAATTTGTTATTTTTTATTTTCTTTTAGTATTTGGTGGATTAAAGAATAAAAACTATTTTATAAAATTTAAAAGAGATTTTATTATTATTATTATTATTATTATTATTATTATTATTTTAAGATATTTGTTTATACTATAATTTAATTTAAATAACAAGGGGAAAAAAGCATTTAACATAATAATTTTCTTAATTTATGGACAATTTTAAACCTTCAATCTATTACAATATACATGTGCAACCACCTCTGTTACAACTTTTTTAAACAAATAATTGAAAAATACACACAATATTACTCTAGCTTTTGATTTAAATTTTAAGAAATGGTTTTCTTGAAAAGGTGACGAACCATTGTACTACCAATAATACATCATTGTTTATAATTAACAAACTTATAATTGTCTTTATTTGAATGAAATAATTGACCAGAATCAGAAAATGTTGTCGTAATCACCAACTAGATTTGAATAATCATGTGATTTTATTTATTTAATTTTTTCTATTCAATTAAACCATACCAGACTAGACCAGACCACACCACTTTGTTTGTTTAGTTTTGTTGTGTCAAATAATGATGGCGCCGACGTCGTCGTTTTCGGAACCTAGTTTTGAGTCGCCAAACATTTCGCTGAACACTACTTTTTATTTATTTATTATATTTTCATATGGTCAATTGTGATCTGAGATCTTCTAAATAATGAATTTAAAAGCGAATAATATAATACTATGTGTTATCTTAAGAAAATATTATGAAAGGCTAATATTTTGAACCTTTTTTTAGTGGTTGGTTAATTATTTAATTGAATTTGTTGAAGAAAACAAATTTGGTAATGTAATGGGGACAAAAATTGGGTTGGTCATGTATGTGTAAGAACAACGTGTATAACACATGTTTTGATTAATCTATGTGTTAGGGTTTGACATATTTAAATCTGTTGGTTCATGAACATGAATCAAACACAACTCTATATATATAAAAGTTGTTTCGGCCAAAGATTATCATCTAATGATGAGTTTTTCAGACTAGGGAAGCAAAAAGATGTTTCGTTTGTTTTCTTTCATTATTTGTTTTTTTTAGTTGAAATGATAATTTGGTATTCTATTTTCCTCTCATTTTTACGGTTCTCATGATGTTCTTCATCAATCCATTAATCAAAACCAATTTTTTTTATGATGAATCATAATAATTTATAATATTTTTCAAATGGGTGTCATGATTTGACATCTTGGATATCATCAAAAGTGAAGAGTGAGGATTCTAATAATGGTAGATAATCGTCACGACAAGTATACAGTTATCATACAGAGATATAGTCAATGCACTAAATATACATTTCAATAACTGCTAAATAATTCAATAAGTTGATTCAAGTAATAGCATAAGTTGGTTCTAAATCTCACTTCAATAAAGATTGAAATTAGGAGTCTATTTCAACTTGTATTCTCCTACAATAAATCGAAAATCATCATTCAAAAATTAAATTACAATGCCCTAATTTTACTAATTCTTTTTTCAAAGTATTAATAATAGAATTAGATTTAATTTAGTTTCCTAAATCAATTTTGAATTAATCTTACAAAGTGTATAGGCAACTTAGCAATCACGTGACTAAATTTATTTCTAAATATTCAAGTCTATCTTAAATTATCAGACATCAAATTTCATATTGCAATGTAAATATAACGTCTATCAATGAACACTCAGAAAACTCTAAGTTAGATCAAAGCAAATAATGAATATTAAACGATCTTTCAATCCTCCATAGAGAAAGAGTTAAATATCACAAATTAAAATATCATCCTAACTTAAGTATTACAAACCCTAATTTACAATCAGAGTAGAAATCATATTCAATATAAACAGAATATAACAAAGAAAAAGAAAAAAAATAACTATGTTAAAGAGGTTGAAGAGGATCTCTCTTACTTCGTAATAGTGAAAGCTCTTTTCATTTTCTTTATTTTATTCTTATTTGAATTCTCCTTTGAATCTCTCTCTCCGCCCTCTAAAGTCGGCCTAATTCTAACTACCTTTATTCTCCGAACAAAACCGTTTTTTAATTAAAAACTGATTCTGGCCAATTCACACAATCTTCGTAGTTCCATACGGTCTGACCGTGTAACATGCTGGTCGAATTCTTAGAAGGATCCATATGTTCTGTGTAGGGAGACACAATCAGACCGTATACAACTATATCCGAAAATGGCTTCTTCGTCCTAAAACACACGATTTGTGTAGAATTACGTAGTCAGGTCTGTGTGCTTATCTGTTAATGAATTATCTTCCCTTCAACTTCACTAGTTAGTGACATGGCCTGATCGTGTAGCTGGCTGGGTTTTTTTAATCTCCTTCTAATTTATCAAACAAAATCCAGTACCCATACTCTAATACTAATAAAATACAAATAGGTATACAACTTAAATAGCAAAATGGAAGCAATTTATAGTAGAGTTGCATCAAGAAAATCTAACTTATTAGTGAATTTGAGAAAAAATGGCGGAAAGGGTTAAACTTCTGGAACTTGAATGAAAAAAAATAATAATAATATAAACTTAAGCTGAATAGGAGAATTCTAATAGATCTAATCGAATTCGAATTGAAAAAGAAAAAAAATTCGATTTCTGTTAAATAAAATAGAAAAATTCAATAGAAATAAAATCAAACATAGATTAGATCATAATTAATTGAAATATTCTATTTCAATATTTAATTTAAACCCGCGTCTTCAACAATAATTTTCATTAAAAAAAATGCTTTTATCCTTACCGTTACTCTGGAGTTGTTGAAAATGTGAGTAAATATATGAAAAGGAGTTTAAGTAGTATATCATTTAATCAGACATAAGGTTTTGTCTCCAACCTCGATTCAATACACTAATGGAGTTGCCAAATTCACTTCACCTAAAAATACTTTTTTTTACTGGAAAAATGAATCACATATGCGGCACTGGTGATTTACAAAGACATTTTTTTTAATCCCTTATTTCCTACTTTTTATTTTTTTATTTTATTTTTTTTTATCTTTTTGAAAAAACTAATTATTTTTTAATTAATTCAATCCAAAATACACCAAACCTAATATATTATAATATTAATCTAGGATTCGGATTCTACTTTTTATCGGCTTAAATCTGCTAAACTTTTAATAACGGATTGACAAGTGTCTACTCATTAATTTAAGAGATACCAAGTTACCACATCATCATTTTTAACTTTTTCTCTCTTCTTTAAATTGTAATCTCTCTTCTTTTTTTTTTTTTTTTTTTTTTCCATTTATACCTTTTTTCTTTTTTCTTCTTGTTTAATTAAATTTTTCATATCTCTATTTTCTTACCGTTTTTTCATTTTTTCTATTTTAAAATTATATTTAAATTTTTTTATTTTTAAAATTATACTAAAGTTATTTTGAAAATATAAAGAAAAATTTGATTATATGAATTTAAGGAGTTGACATATTACAAATATTAATAAATTAAATTTTAATATATTAACTATATATATAGATTTTATTTTTTTAAATTAAATATAAATTTGATGATGTGAGAGTAAAATAAATAATAATTTTAAATAAATTTTAAATAAATTAATAATTAAATAATTAATCTCGTATTTAAATTTGTGTTAAACTTTTCTACTATTTTTATATAATTTGCTAAAATTGTAGATTTATAATTAAAATGAAGTAGAGGGGTAATGAACTTTTATGGTATGAGATAAAAAAGAAACCCAGAAAAAAAAGAGATTATTATAAGAATGAGAGAGATAGAATAGGAAGGAGAGAGATTACAATTTAATGAATGGAGATAAAAAGTTAAAAATGATGATATGGTGGCTTGATACCTCTTAAATTAATGGGCAGATAGGGGTGAGTGGGACCGGTTTTGGTACCGGATCTTCGAAGGAATCGGTATTGGAACCGAATTGCCGGTTTTTTATTTTTGAGAAACCGGTATCAGTACCATTAATACTTAGAACCAGTACCGATTCCAGTGCGGTTCAGATTCGGTTCTGTTACTGGTTTCGGTTCTAATAGTACCAGTTATTCAGGTACGGTTTTGGTATCGGTTTTGGAAAAATAATCAAACTTTTCACAATTAATCCAATTATTAAAGAAAAAATTGTAAAATCACCGTTTGTCAAGTTTATATTTACAAAATAATCATTCCAAAACCAACATAATAAAACAAACCTATACATAAGAGAAAGTTACTAATGTTCTCAATTACCATTATCAATTTGTTAAATTGGTTCTCCAGTTGCATACCAACAAACTCTAAAAGTTTCACTAATATACTTAAATTTGATGTCTAGACAAAGAAAATAAGTTTAAAAACCCCATAACCCTACAAATTAATTGTGCATAATTTTAAATAATAATTAAATGATTTATTTTAATAGTGTTCCATTTCTTCTTTCCGCGACTCCGTTCTGTTGAGGAGTCATTGGAATGATTAATTGTCTTATAATACCTTTCTATTGACACAGTGTCTTAAACTAGTCAGATAGGTATTCTCGTCCTCGGTCAGTGCATAACACTTTGACGGTCCTATCCAATTGATTCTCCACCAATGCCAAAGACCATTCAAAACAGTCTAAAGCTTCAGACTTATGGGAGATCAGATAGACTTGACCAAAACGAGTGAAATCATCTATAAAGATAATGAAATATGACGCACCACTTTTAGCTCTAATGCTTATGGGTCCACATTTATCAGAATGAATAAATTCTAACGGGGAATTAGCTCTAGTAGCATTTCCAAAAGGTTTTCTAGTGGCTTTGCCTGCTAGACAATGATTACAGGTCGGCAACTCTATCTTATCATAGGAACCTAAAATCCCCTCTTTTGCCAACTTGTTCATTCTATCTTGTCCTATATGACTAAGTCTAGCATGCCAAGTTGAAATACTCGTATCAGAAGAGGTAGAAAACGAAAAATTATCACTTGAAAATAAAGTATGACATTCAATATTAAGTACCACAAATCCATCAACTAGTTGTCCTAACCCAATACAGACATAATTATAAAATATTTGTAGACTAGCAGCATAAAATACCAACTTATAATCATAAGACAATAAAACAGGAACAGAGACAAGATTGCGCCTAATTTCTGGAGCAAACAAGACATCATGTAGGAGCAATGTGTGGCCTCTACATTCTGAGTTTACAAGTGCCAATTCCTTTAAATTCTACTCGTGAGTTATTGCCCACATATATCCTCGAGTACCTCGTGGGATCCGACGATATTCGACAAACGCCCCTCTATCTCTAGCTACTTGGTCCGTGGCGCCGGAGTCTACAATCCACATAGGGTGAGCCTCGGCAAGCAATACTAAGCTAGAAACATAAACACTAATTAAGGCATAATCATAAATGGTTACCTCCTTCTTGGGCTCAGTGCATTCACGAGCAAAGTGACCCATTTTGTCACAGTTGTAACATTTGACCTTACTTTTGTCTCTCTGCTGACCTTTGCCTCGCCTAACTTTCTTCTTTGGGTTATTAGTCCCGGGCTTGTTAGGGTTAGGGTTCTTCGGACCCTTCCCTTTCTTTCCTCCCCCTGTTCCCCTCTTGCGCTTAGCACCAGTGCCTTTGCGCACGCTGGATTCAACCATATAGAGCTGGCCCAAGGATTTGGCCACCTCTAGACGCTCGTCCTCTAGATCAACATGACGAGAGATGTCAGCAAAAGTCTTGATGTTGTCATTATGAGTCATGTTGATCTTCATATTTTTTCACCTATTAGGGAGATACCTTATCACCAGGTCTGGCTCTGAGGGGTGGCCGGAGGAGCGACCGCCAGGGGCCTCGCGTGGAGGGGGCCCTCAGAGCTGGAGTTAAATTAAAATTTTTAAATAAAGTAATGTAATTTGATGTTATTTTTTTAAAAAAATAAAATTGATCACTGAAATTGGATTAATTTGATGTAACCGAACTAGTTTTATATTACTGTTATTTTGATTTGTAGTATGGATTTTTTTTTTATTTCATGGATCGTCATGTTAATTTATAATATTGAATATTAGTACTGATGTTTACCCTATTTATGGTCATGTTAAAAATAAAAAAGAAAAATAACTTGAAGGGGCCCATTGTATCACATTTGTCAAGGGCCTCCAAAAATATAGAGACGGTGCTGCTTATCACCGCTTGTACTTGTTGTTCATCTGAGAGGACATGGCCGGCCGACTTCAACTCCCGGATCATGTTTGCCATCTCCCTGAGATGCTGACGCATAGAGTGATCATTGCGTTTCCGATAAGTATCAAACTTGATAGTCAGTCGCCGAAACTTGGTGGTGGAAGTCCCGCCAAATTTGTCTTTCAAAGCAACCCACATGTCCTGTACTGTGTCAAAATCCTCATACGAGCATATCGGATCATCAGACATACTGGATAGAATAATGATCCTCGCGATACTATTCTTTCGCTTCCAAGCAAAGTAAGCCTCCATATCTCGCTTAGCTTGAGCACTCGTGCCAGGTGCGGTTCGATCATGGCGTTGATCAGCATTTCAAGAGTCTTTTACTCTTCCAGAATATACCGGATCTTGCGATGCCAGATATCATAATTGTTCCCGTTTAACTTGTCTCCCTTGTTAAGTTCAGCAACAATGTTCTTGGATGAAGAAGTCATTACTGTAAACATAATTCAAAGACATGTAAGATAATCTATGTTCAATCATCCGATAAGAAACATAGAATGCACCAACCAAGTCAATCAAAAACATGTTTAATCAATCAAAGGAGGACTTGGAAAAAATAGTAAATCCATCTAATCACTATCCTTGATCTTCAATCAAATCAACACATTAAATCATGAGGTGTGCAAACAATATCCATAATATCATAAAGAAAACAAATCGCAAGAATATATGATATCCCAAGAAAAAAAAACAAACAAAATATAAAAAACAATCATATATACGTGATAAAATGTACTGAAATTTATAAAATGTAATAAAACGTTGATATTATGGACATATGAACAATAATGCATGAGATGACATGACATGTATGGATCAGTATAATCGGCAACAGGGTCCGGTCAATATCCTCAATCATCATGCTGGACATCATTGGCGGAAGAGTTCACTTTTTCCAGCCACAGATCATCAGGAATGTAATCCTCGAAACTGATCTCGCTGTCGCCATCTTGGGCCTCATCCTGGACAATCGGATTAGGAACTATCGGGTCATCCCAACCGTCCATGACCTCCTCTATGATCTGATCGAGGTCAACATCCTCCTCAATATCAACATCGTTTCCCTCATCATCGATGATAAAAATCTCATCATTCTCTCGCTCTCCCTCGTCAGCCGCAAGGTCCTCAACAGGTATGTTATCTACAACCAAATGATCCTCATCATCAACAGCTAAAGGATCCTTGTCATCAACAGCTAAATGATCATCAACATCAACAGCTACTGGAATAGCAACATCAGCATCAGCAGTCACAGGAACCTCCACTGGATCAAGAACTGGAGCCTCAGGGGCTACTACAGGTGCAACCGGGTGCTGCACTGGAGGATGAGGTGGTGGCGGATGGTGGTGATGAAACACCGGAACTATGATTCGGGGAGGGTGAGGTGCTACTATCCTCGGCGCTAGAGGCGCATATGCAGGAACTGGTTCAAACCCCGGTGGACCAAAAATAGGGGTAACTGCCAATGCACATGAAAGTGGTGGAACCGGAGGGTGAAATCTATGTCCTAAAAGGTGAACCATCCTTGGTGGAGGAGAATACATTAACTTAGAGCCAGCTGATGAGGATGGTAATATATAGTTCGCTGATACGAAATCCAATTCCTATCTTCGACCAATAACCCATGCCAATACTCATCCCTAATATGATCCAGAATCTGCAAACAAATTAATGGATGTCAAAAGATGCATGCAAATGACATTTAATAAGTATTCAAAAATTACAAAATAAATATCAATAAAATAATTAATTAAAACATCAACTATTTCCTAAGCATGCAATAAAATAATTCATTTACTAACATATAATAGTAAACTAACTCAAAAAAATTAAATAAAAATTGGATTTTTTTTTAAAATTTCGGCCGTCGGGAACGGCGGCACGTCGTCGTCGCTCCGACAGAGGGCGGAGGACGCGCTCACGCGCCAGCGACACATGGCGCGCTCACGCGCAACCACGCGTCGTCAGTGTGTAAGCGCACACGGTCAGCCCCTCTGTTGACATGGCGGTCTGGCAAGCTGCCACGTCAGCGATGACTGTGCAGCGTACCTGGGAACTGAACGCCCCACGCGCCCAGGTTGCGTGTGCACCCCACGCGCTGTCTTTGCGGCGGCCGACGGCGGTCGGACCGGTAGCCGTGAACTCGTCTCGTTGTCCTGGTTCTGGTGGTGCCATCCGTTTCCCGATTTCGACAGGTGGTCGTCGGCGGTGGAGTTCAATCTCCAAACCTGAGAATGGAAAAAATAAAAAGCATCAAAATTCTTTTAATTAATTTAAAAATTACAAACTGATACTTTCTCTTTTCAGATTTAATAAAAAAATTACAAACTTCCGACCATAATGACTACAATTTCCATCCAAAAAATTCATATTATATATCATCGGATTCGTATCGAAAAAACAAATCCAATGATAGGCACTTTGATATGTTTTAAATGAACATAGAATTTTGAAAAACAACAATCAAAGTATTGGAATTTTTTAATTGGTTAAAATTTGGTAAACAATATCACCATTATCTGTAGAATTCACGGTGACAAAATAAATTTCAAATTTTAAACTCTTAATAGACAATACATATACAACGTAATCATCCATTGTCGATACAAAATAATTCTAGGAGCAAACAATATTTTTAACAGGCTCTGATACCATATGTAGACATTCATTCGTACATAAACATATACATTCTGATCACTTTATTTCAGATATGCACAAATAAGCAGCATTTCTCCATAGTAGTATATGAAATATAACAAGAAGAGAGGGGAGAGGAAACAGATTACTGTAAAATCACGTTGATGGATGTTTTCTTTTAGTCACCGACTATGTTGCAGCCACACAAGTCTCCTTCTTCGAATGGAATTTGATTAACCAGAATGTTATGTTTTTGTTTTCTCCGTGAAGTCAGTTTCTTTTTCACGACTCCAACACACAACACGAACAAACATATTTGTGTTGTTATCTGATGGCAGTTACCCAAGTTGGGTAACTACTTTCCACACGTGTCCCTTGACATGTGTGATTTCTTTTTGGGTGTAACTCACCCGCATTTCCAACAATAATAATAAAAGTTTCAAATGTTCTGCATGCTTGAGTCTAAATCGCATAGCTCTCTATATTCTACATTTCAATTTTCTTAAAAAAATTAATTAGTTAACATACACATATTAATTTAACATAATTTAGTTGTAATATAAAAAATAATTAAAAAATTAAATTAATTTTCTAGGTATATTGTTCAAGTGAACACATCTAGCACTCCACCTCAGTATTTGGAACAATATTCTTCAAAATTTTAAGATCATTTCTAATTTCTAAATATATTTGAAATAGCAATATACATATATAATATTATATATATATATATATATATATAAAAAGTGATGAAACAATGAGATGATACAGAAAAAAAAAATATTAGATTAAAAAAATATATTTTTTTAATTATTTATATAAAAATTACAACTGCGATATATAATTTGAAAATAAAAAGAAATAGTGAGAGAAAAGGACGATATATATTTTCTTATCTCGAAAGAAATTCGCCTAATCGGCTATATTTTATTTTATTTTATTTTTAAGAAAAACCGGTTTCTTTACTGGTTCCAGTTCAATTCCATTTCTGATCCAGTTTCAATCCGGTTCTAATCAAGGATCCGGAACCGATACCCAAAAATATAATTTTCGATACCGGTTCCGATCAGATTCTAAATAATCGATTTTTTTCGATTTCAGTACCGATTTCGGTGTGGTTTCCGATTCTGAAGCATTTGCAGAAGAAACCATATACAGCCCTAGCAAATACTTGTCAATCTATCGTTAAAATCTTAGCAGAGAAAAGCTGTGAAGAGAATGCAAATCTATTAATCTAATCCCATAAACTAAACATATGATTCATAATTTTTTTATCCAATTTCATCAAATTTCATTTCTTTTCCATTCCAAACGTGTGTTTGGAGTCTGGTTCCGAACACGGAGTTGAAAAGAGAAATGAGATATTTTGTTGTGTTAAATGATTGTGGATTGGAATTTAATATACATTCCATCGAAGGGAAAAAGTATGTAGTAGAAGATAGGGTATTTATGAAGATTGAATTTCGAATAAATAAAGATAAATAGGGTGGTGAAATGAATGGATATTGCAAAAACGTCCACGTATTTTATTTTCAGCCGTGTGTATCTACAAATACAATATTCAATTTCATTATCACTCACACCAAGGACAAAATTACCATCTTAATCAATGATATTTTACCACTTAAATTTTATCAATATATTTAAAAAAATAAAATTAATTTTGTATTTGTTGGTTTTTATAACTACTTCCATGGCATGTATTTAACTTATAAATATTTTTTTTTATTGATTTAAGTAGGATGACATAAAAGTAAATATTTTATGATATTTTTAAAATTATATTCAATATTTCATATTACAATTTCAAATATATTTGGACCTACTTAAAATAATTTATATTATTAATTTTCTATTTTTTTTCGGTTTTTGAAAGGTAAAAATATTTTTGAAAATTATTTAAATATCATTGAAAATACTTTTTCGAAATAAAAAGCAAAAAGTTGGTATAAAAATTAATTTATAAAAGTAAGAATAGTCATTATTTAAAATTAATAAGCTCTAATCAAATGAATATATTTTGTAATTTTATAGTTAAAACAACTATTGATACTTACTTAAAGTATTCCACCATTACATTTAAACATTAACCGATCGATAAATAAGTGTGTGCTTGGAAAAGTTTTTCAATTAGCGTTTTAGATAGTGTTTAAATTATATATTAACTTTTAAAAAAATGCGTGTCGGTAATAACGTTTCAATTAGTGTTTAGCGTTTTAATTAGCGTTTAAGATAGCGTTTAAAAAACCTATAAAGATAACTTTCAACCCAAACACTAATAGTGATTTATTTTATTAACCTTTATCTTATAATTAATTATATTATTATCTTTTGAATTATACTTATATTTTTAATAAATTTTAGTAATTTTATATGTAACAGCTAATTTAAAAACTAAAATTAATATCAAACGTTCAATCAAACAACTAACTTTACAACTAATTTAAAATCTAATCTAGCTGCTAACGTTATCTGAAACGCTGATCTAACCGCTAATTAAAAATCTAATGCCAAACATACACTAAATAGATATTTGAAATCTCTTTCTAATATAAAATTGGAAGAAATATAAAATAATTTTTTAAATAATTTTTTTTAAAAAAAATACTATAAAATGATAATATTCTAACTATAATTTCAAACCATTAATTATTTTAGTTATTAAACTATTATTTATTATCAATTTTAACACCTAAACTCATTTTCTTTCCCCTTTCTTTTTAAAGGGAATAATTGAATAATAATTTTATTTTCTTCTCAAAATTAAGATGACAAATACGAAACTTGTCATTTTGAATTTTTTCAATCAAATCACAACAGTGACGTTATTTGGTCCCATAAAAATGAAAATGTCATTGTCCTCAATTTTCATACGTATTTTATTTTCAGCTCCCCAGAAGATTCACAATTTTTGCTTTTTATGACAATATCTGAAGACAAACAATAATGAAAAGTATTTTAAAAATAGTTTTCAAATGATTTTGATTAATAACTGATTGAAATTAATTTGAAGATTATTGTTTTAGATAATCTACCTAACTTTGACAAACAATACTGAGAAATTCAGTTCACTTTATCTTTAAAATCTTTAAATTGATTTACTTGATACTATTAATTGGTAGTGTTGTAATATTTCAATACAAATAAATTAGAAAATTAAGTCATCAATTAAATTCTATAGACTAAGGTAAAATTAGATTCATATATAATAGGGTTGAAGAAAATAAATATAAAAAAACTCATATAAATACGTGCATTTTAGTCATATAAAATAATTCAAATTGTAATGGTATTAAAAAGAAACTATACAACAAAATTGAAATCATTATTCAATTAATAGTCATTTGCACTTTTAAACTTTTTTATTAAAAAAAATTATATTTTTAGATCAACATTAAAATTTTTACAAAATTAAATTTTTGATTTTTTTTTTCAAAAAATAGACCAAAATGACCATATTACCATTCAGTATTTAAAAAAAAAAATCCGATAATTTTCCGGTATTACATACCGAAAAATAGGCAAATTGACACTTAGTTTCCTGATTCCTAGTATTACACACCAGGAAATAGACAAATTTGATGCCTAGTTTTCTGGTGTGTAGTATCGGGAAGCAAACTTTTGCTTCCCAGTATTACATACCAAGAAGCAGGCAGAATTTTGTCTGCTTCCAGGTAGTAATACTGAGAAGCTTATTTTTTGTAATTTTTTTCTTCTAAAAGTTTGATTTTAAAAGTTTAAAAGCGAAAAAAAATTAGGGTTGATCTAAAACTAAAATAAAAAAGTTAATAAGGTCTAATTTTACATATTTTCACTTCAATTAGTGATGTAATTTATACCATTAGTGTTTTAGTGGGAATAATCTGAAATATTAGATCTTATAATTTTTTTTTCATAGTTTTAGACCAATCCTAAAAATTTTGTACTTTAAAACTTTTTTATAAAAAAAAATTAAAATTAAAATTTTTAATTAAAAAAATTGCAAACATGAGCTTCTTGGTCATCAAACTAGGAAACAGACAAAATATAACTGTTTTCTGGTGTCTGCTTCCCTTGGACCCTCCAGAGCCGCTTTTTAGCTCCCACATTAGTATGATATTGTCCGCTTTGGGGCCATGATCGAGCCCGCACAAATTTGTTTTTAAGTAACACCACCCAAAAGACATCATACTAATGAAGTTCTCTGAATGCTTTATATACACGTCATTATCCTCTTATACTATCGATGCGATATAGAGTTTGACACCCCAACACCGGTCCGGGAAACAGTTATATTTTGGCTGATTTCCTATGTAGTTTTGCTTCCCGGTCTAATTTACCAGGGAAACACATCAAGACCAGAAAGCAGAGGATATTATAGTCATTTTGGTCTATTTTTGCATTTTTTTTTTAAAGTTTAATTTATAAAAATTTTAATTTTGGTTTAACCATATAACTTTTTTAATAAAAAATTCAAAAATGCGACGTACCCCTGTTTAATGTGAGCAGTTTGAATAAATAAGTAGTATATTGGAAAAATAGATATTGATAATAAATTTTTAAAATAACATTTAGGGCTCACATCACATGGTTTATAGCATAAGAAATAGGATATGATAACTTAATATAGGATAAAATAATATTGTAGATAATTTTATACGGTACATATATAGGATAACTTTATTATTGATAAATGTTCCGATAACTTTATCACGTACTTTTCATATTAGATGTTCACCATGTTATTACTAAATTATCTTTTGATGAAATTAAAAAATAAATAATTAAAAATTAAAAATAAATATTTACATAAAATTTTGGGATAATCCCAAAAAATTCGGGAGTATTTCAGAGTTTTTTTTCTCGAAAATCGAAATAAACAAATTACCCTTTTAGAATTATTAGTATTATATTAGATTTCTACTTTTAATTTATTTTTAATCATTTTTTTTAAAAAAAAATATAAAACTGGAATGACCAAATTATCTGTTCAAAATTTGTAGGAAAAAAAGTCAAAATAGTTGAGAATAGTAAATTGGACGTTAACTGACAATAAAATGGCAAATTGGGGGAAACATTACGGAGTTTTTTGAGAAATTTCTGAAACTCATTTTTTTTATATTATTCATAACACTTATTTTTATTAAAAAATATTATTATATTTTATTATAATATTATTATATTATATTATATTATATTTATTTATTTTTAATCCATAAATAATTATTTTATTACTTGTCAAGTTTTTAGGTATTTTGGTCATTCATACTGTTATCCTATTACTTATCGAGTTCTACCAAATATAAGTTTAGTATTTTGTTATCCTATCATGTTGTTTATACGATAATCAACCAAATACAATTTACGGATAACTTAATCATTATACAAAACTTTTATCCTAATCATTTTCCTTATATTATACTATGCTTATCATATACAATGTTCAGTATGAGCCATTGGTATTTCAAGTTACGATTTGGTAAGTACTATTTCGAGTAGTTTTCTTCAAAAATGTTATTCCAAAAATTCTCAAAATATTCCAATTTTTAATATTAGTAATTAAAACTTATCTATTTGAATCACTGCCACGAATACTTAATCATCACAAAAATTACTCTAAACACTACTTTTATCCACTAAACTGACTCTAAACCTTTAAAGTTGTATGTAGTTATTATTTTTTTAGTGGGATAATAATAAAAAAATAAATTCGAATGTATGAGATTTTTGAAAAAAAAATAAAAACACTCATTTTTCTCATTTGATCACCATCAGTATCTATAAAAAAAAAATATTAAATTTTTTAAAAAGAAAATATGGATTTAGTACAGTTTTACAAAATAGGTCCTTGGTAATGGACCAGTGGTTAGAGCGGAAGAGAAATTAAAATAAAAAAATAATAAATTTTATTTTATCACATTTCTTTCCTTCACCCACCCATGCACGATAGACTACCACTATTAAATTCATCAGTTTTATCCAAGTTTCTTTTAAAAAATTTAACATTTTTTTATTTGATATTAATAATGAAATTCTTTTACCTGATACCAATAAATGAAATAAAATAAAACTAGCGTGAATTTGTAGGAAAAACATTTTTTCCTTTTAATTTTTTAACCATTCTTTTATTTATTTATTTATGGAAAAGTGATATGAGCCGCAATCTATATATCTATATATTTAAAAGTAATGTTCAGTGTATTCCGCCTATTTCAATTTAGTAATGGGCCGGATTAAAATATATTAAATTTTAATTTAATAATGGGCTCAATATGTTTTAGTCTATTTTAGTTAATTAATTTTAGAGGGATGATATGGCCACTCCTAACCATCTGTTTCATACTCCTTTAATGATATATTGACCGTAATATCTTTAATATGTGAATAAAATAGATTATATTTTATTATTTTTATATTTTAAAAGTTAATTAATTTATTAACATATTTAACAAAAATAAATTATAAAATTTAAATTAAATTTATTTATTTATATAAATATTCTCAATATTATTTTTATTTTCAAATTTTGTTAATATTATGATAAATTCATTTCAGTAATACATGATATTTTATACATGCCTACTCATACATGGAAATTAATGATTAGATGATTTTAATTAGCATTTATCGTATTTTTATTTATATTTATTTATTATCCAATCATAAATTGTCACCTATAAATTGGCAACAAAAGTAGGACATAAGAGTAGCTATGTAGTATTACTCTTAACATAATGTATATAATGTCGTCCTTCACTTCTCTTCGAATTCTCTTCAACTAAAATTACGTTAAAGATTAAAAAGGAAAAGTTGGAGTGAATGAATTGTAATATAAAAAAATTACAATTATTTAATAAATAATTATATTATATTTTTTAAAAAAGGTTTAAATTATTAATTACATAATTAGAAATATTTTTATTAATAAAATATAGATAATTTATTTTCAATATATTATAAATTATTAATTTAATAATATATATATATGTATTATACAAATTACCTGTGCAATTCACGGGCTCTGTCACTAGTTGAATTTAAAGACAAGGCTAAGCCCATAAAAATCATCGCATTAATAATCCAAAGCCCAAGCCCATAAAATTATATCCGTAATAGGCCAAAGCCCAATCAAAGGTCCAATTGACTCAAAACCTCATTTGTCGCTCTCTGTAAACCCTGATGGTGCTGTTGGTTATGGTGTGGGAGCTGAGCTGAGGAGCTGAGAACCAAGCACGTCGTCTTTCTAAAACAGAAATAACAACTATCTCACCTAAACCAGAGCTTTCATCGCACCTCTGTGTTCATTACACATACGTTCAACGTGTCTCTTTAACAACCAATCTCTCTCTCTCTGTGCCATGTATTCGATTTCATTAAACCCTATGAAAACCCAACAAATCTGAATCCATCTCTGCGTTTATATGTGGGTTCTTTGATGGATTTGATTCGTCTCTCAATCGCTAAACCTTATTCATTTCATATTCCGATTACCCGTCCGTTAACTCACATCACCTCCACTCTCCGGCAACGTCACCACCGTCATTTCGAGCCTCCTATTACGAAGGAGAGTGGTCGGGAGAGTGACGATCAACGTTATCTTAAATCGGTATCTTCTATTTTATCGAACTCATATTTGGATAAGTCTAAATGTAAGATTTTGCTGTCCAATTTGTCTCCACACGCGTTTGATAGACTGTTCTTAGCTGCTCAATCGAATGTGAATGTGAATGTGAATCCGAATACGGCTTTGAAATTCTTTTACTTTGCATCTAGTTGTTGTAAGTTTCCGTTCACGGTTGGTTCTTATTGTCTTTTGATTCGTTTGCTTCTGTTTTCCAATCTTTTATCGCCTGCTAGATTGCTTTTGATACGTTTGATTGATGGGAAAATGCCGGTTTTGTTTGCGAATGATATGGAAAATAGGCATGCGGAGATTAGTGTTACGATGGTTCATTCAAATGTGGTTACTCAGGAGGTTGTTGGGGTTCAAGTGGCTGATTTGTTGATTCATGTTTATTGTACACAGTTTAAGAATGTAGGGTTTAGTCATGCTATAGAGGTTTTTAAGATTTTGGGGAATAAAGGTGTTTTTCCTTCTTTGAAGACTTGCAATTTTTTGTTGAGTTCTTTAGTTAAAGCTAATGAGGTAGTGAAGGCTGTTGAAGTTTTTGAAATCATGTGTCGTGGTGGTGTTTCTCCTGATGTTTATTTGTTTAGCACGGCGATTAATGCATTTTGTAAGGGAGATAGGATTGAGGATGCGCTCGGGTTGTTTACAAAAATGGAAGAATTGGGTGTTGCTCCGAATGTTGTTACTTACAATACTATAATACATGGTTTGTGTAAGAATGGGAAATTGGATGAGGCAATTCTATTTAAAGAAAAGATGGTTCTTAAGAAAGTGGACCCTACTCTTATAACTTATAGTACCCTTGTTAATGGATTGATTAAGATGGAGAAATTTGATGAAGCTAATTGTATGTTCAAGGAAATGTCTAGTAGAGGATTTGTAGCTAATGAAGTTGTGTACAACACTTTGATTGATGGGTATTGTAAAGTTGGAAATATTGGTGAGGCAATGAAGATCAGGGATGATATGCTATCCAAGGGGATGACACCTAATGCAGTGACATTTAACTCTCTTATACAGGGATTTTGCAAGTGTGGTCAGATGGATCGGGCGGCAAACATTTTAGAGGAAATGCTATCCAGTGGTCTGCCTGTAAACCAAGGTTCTTTTACTTCTGTTGTTCATTGGTTGTGTATTACCTCTAGGTTTGATTCAGCTCTTCAGCTAGTTAAAGAAATGTTGTTGAAAAATTTAAGACCTGGTGATGGGTTACTGACCTTGTTGGTTAGTGGGCTCTGTAAAAGTGGAAAGCTTGAAGCTGCATATGAACTTTGGTTTAGGCTGCTTGAGAAAGGGTTTGCAGCCAACACAGTGACATCAAATGCTTTAATCCATGGACTCTGTGAATCTGGCAACATCCAAGGAGCTGTTACGCTCCTCAAGGAGATGCTGCAGAGGGACTATGTATTGGATCAGATCACATTTAACTCTGTGATCTCAGGATTTTGTAAAGAGGGGAAACTGGAGGAAGCTGTTAAGCTGAAAGATAATATGATAAAGCATGGAATTCAGCCAGATGTGTATACGTACTGTTTTATTCTACGTGGGCTCTGTAGTGTTAGTAAACTGCAAGAAGCTATCAAACTTTGGAATGAGAGTAAAAGAAATGGTCTCACACCTAATCTTTATACATATGGAGTCATGATTGATGGATACTGTAAGGCCGATAAAGCTGAAGAAGGTGAAAAGCTGTTAAATGAGATGATCTCAATGAAGTTGAAGCTTGATGCTATCATTTATAATACATTAATAAAAGGATACTGTAAGAATGGAAATGTAGAAGCAGCTTTAAGACTCCATAATGACATGAAAACCAATGGCATCCAACCAACTACTTTCACATATTCCTCTTTGATACATGGAATGTGCAAGATTGGACTTGTTGAAAATGCCAAATGTATTTTAGAGGAAATGAGAAAAGAGAGAGTATTACCAAATGTTGTCTGTTATACTGCACTTATAGATGGTTACTGTAAGCTAGGTCAGATGGATAAAGCTGAGAAAATTTGGCAGAAAATGGCTTCATTTGATATACAGCCCAACAAAATTACCTATACTGTCATGATTCACGGGTATTGTAAATTAGGCAACATGAAGGAAGCAGCTAATCTTTTGAATGAAATGGTTGAGAAAGGTATTGTCCCTGATCAAGTCACTTATAATGTCTTCATGAATGGGCATTGCAAGCAAGGAAACATGGATGCAGCTTTTGAAGTAAGTGACTGTATGTTAAGGAAAGAATTATCTTTAGATGAAGTTACATATACTACATTGATTAGTGGGTGGAAGCCTTAAACAAGTCGAGAATGATGATGGCAGCTAAGTGGTGGTGAGTGCTTTATCATAGATTATATATTCTTGATTTTGAAATTGCAACAGCCTTGTCAACGGGCTTAATCAAATTTAATATATGTATCCTAATTCATGCCTCTTTCAACGTTCTTTCTCAGGAAAACTGATTTTAGATGATGCAATTATGTACTCATCCTAAAATCCATGTTGGAGCTTGATTCTTGAAAGTTGGATGTTTCTGTTAAGTACTTGACAATAACATTTCATCCCTAATGCCTAAGGTACTTTCATTTCTCAGTTTTTACTTGACAGGATGGAAGGACTGCTTGTGTTGTGTACCATATTAGTTTGAGTGTATGTTTAACATATTTATGAATAACCAGAGAGGCATTTAATGATTGCTGCAGTACTATAAAGTAGTGTTATTCTCTACACTCTAAGAGCTTATTTGGTTCACATGATAAGACATATGATAGCATAATTTTACACAATTCTTATTCATATCAAGCATTTGGTTATATAGAAGAATAGGATAACTTAAACCATTTATAATTTTACACCAAACAAGCAGGATAACTTTATCAATGTGGGAAGTTAGGCTAATTTTATCATGTCCTTTTTGTATCAAATACCATTTTATCCTATCCCATTGCTAATACGATCACCATACATGAATTATGTTTATTTAATCCTTATATAAACTATTGTCCTAATTCATTTCTTTATCATATCATGTTGTTTTTCTATACGATGAACCAAATGACTCCTTAACTTTGATGAAGTTGAATTTGGGATTTTATTGAGAATATATTTGGAATTCATAACCATGTTACAAAGTGTTACAAAAATGTAGGAATTGGAATAAATTGAGAACAGAAGTCAGATGTTTGGTGCAATTAGAAGCATGGGAGAGCAGAAGGACTCTAGTGATCCCAGTTAGTCTCTACAGGTAGTTATCTTATATACTTGATTGCAATGCAGATGCCTAGCTCCTTCTTATTTGTAAGTAGTTAACTTTCGAAGCTGGTGAGTTATATATATACACACACACACACAAATAAATTTACGTGTAATTGTGAACTAGAAGTTAATCGTAGAAAGAAAATGGGGTGGTTTATTCCTCTTGGTTGAAAACTTGGAAAACTTGCTTTCCTGGTTTTGTTTTTAGCTCGACGTAGCTTGCCCATAAATCTGCCTTCTGTTGCATGGGGTTTAGATCCTTTCCCTTATACTTCAGGGGCTATGATGCAGCTGCAAGAAGTGCTATGTTATGCTGAGCTGTGCAGAATTCCTCATTGGCGAGTCAACCAGAATCGATGAAATTAGGAGCATTTACAATTCTGTTGAACAATCTGGCTCCATTACCGGGTATAATCAAGCTGCATAATATGATATTTGACACAGCAGTTCCAAGTAAGTCATAAACTTTTATGAACTGTGCATTGTGGGGCATTTTTTTTTCAGCATTGATAATGGTTTTCTTGAGGTCTGATTCTGTTGGATAGAATATTTCTTGCTTAGTATTTTATAATTATTTCGCTAACTATTCCTTAAGCCATTATAATCTTCTACCATAGCTTATATGAAATTACTATTAATACCAGGACTTGGGTACTTGCATATCCCCCTGCACTGACAGTTAAGTATCATATCACTTGTTAATACACTAACGGCTGTAGTTGACAGTCATATCAACCCAACAAATTTTACATCTGATATAACTTAATACTGGTAAATTATCTTTTAAACTTGCATATCCCCGGCACTGACAGTTAAGTATCATATCACTTCTTAATACACTAACGGCTGTAGTTGACATTCATATCAACCCAACAAATTTTACATCTGATATAACTTATTACTGGTAAATTATCTTTTAAACTTGAAACCTTCAAGAAATCAGATGGAGATGGGCTGCGGACATCGGTTCAAAAACAGAATCTGCCTCCAATGCTGCAGCAAGTTGTGGCCAGAGAATAGCAGAAACAGTCCATGAGCCATCAGATTTAGCACTTTGCCTTTGGTTCATGTATCCTACACCTATCCTTTCTATAGATGAAAACTGTGTACCTAGCACCGGTGTTCCAAATCCAAAGTTCAATTCAGCCATGGGAAACCTTCTCCCTGATGACACCACTAGTGCTGGCCCCTCTCTACCTAACACTGCTCTTGATAGCATCAACCCAGGCCTATGGCACTCTATCCAGTCAATCAGATCCAAAAAGTGAGCTTCTTTGGTCACCTCATTTATTGAATCATGAACTTTATTTGCAATATCTGATATTGACCCTTCTTTCAACTCAGTGAATTTTGCTTCTCCAAAAACCAGAGACAGGACATTACCTATGTAATTGGACATGAAATCATGATGATCTCCGTTAATTCTGCTGCGTCCGTCAACTAACCAGCCCATCTTGCACTTGTCATGTCTTTTATCAATGGCATTAACCATAATCTTCCATACATATGCTGAGAAAGCCTCGATCTTAGTTCTCTTTTTACCATTTATGCAGGCAAGTTCTTGTAGCTTCCTTATACATGAAGCGTCAATGTAATATAGGCGTTTTAGCAAGATGTTGTTTGGTGGCATGTTCAGTATCTCCTCCAGGCTGCATTTGATGAAAGTTTGATCCAAGGAAGGGTGATAACTGGGAGGTGATCGTGCCTGAAGGTAACTTCTCTGATGATTCGGTGTGCAACTTGGTGGTCTATGTTGAGCTATTTCAGACCAAGAGAGAAGGAACTTACCAAATGCAGTTGCATCACCTAGAGCATGGTCAAAAGTGAAGGATACTGAAATGCCTCCACAAGTGAAACTTGTAACTTGGACTTGCACAGGGAAGTCTGCTGTTGCAATGGCTAGCTTTCCTTGAAGAGATTCATTAAGATTGTAGAAGTCTAGATCCTCTAATTGGATATTAGCCTTGGCTTCCAAGATCAATGCTCCGGTATTGTCACATATGATCTCAGGCTCACCAGTACATTGGTTTTGGATGATTCTCCCAGCAAAAGGGTAGTAATAACTCAGTGTTTTGGCAAGGGAGAGTGTGAAGGCTTCTATGTCAAAGATGGAGTTTTCATATTGGGTTTGGCCATAGAAATAGAAGTATGTTACAGGAAAACGACCAGAAAGTAGGTCAAGATTTGAAAGGGTCATTACATAAGACTCTGGCACAGGGCCTATTGCTTTGACGACAGATTGGGCTACTATGGTTACTGTGTAATTTGTTTGTGCTTGAGTCTCCAGTTCCATTGCAATCCTAGCTATTACAGAGGAAAGAAGATAGGTCTGATCTTTTATAATCTCTTAAGCAGCAGTGGCGAAACGTTCTGCTAAGCATCATAAGGTAATCTTTACATTGTATTTAAACTGTTTCTTTAGAGAATATGTTATGTGATGAACTGCTGATTTAGGAGCACATGTTCTTTGCTGAATTATTAGCCTTTTTTGAAATGATTACCTTTACTATTCTAATTGTTTTTTATGCATCTGAGATGAATGATTGGTTGATTATGGGGTTTATTGACTTGACCCATTTGTCTAAGCTCACCTTGATTGGTTTATTGTTTGTAACTTACAAATTAATCTAACTAAGCTGAATTTGGTTACTAAACACTTTCTCCTATGACATCATCCAAGATATTTCAAGAATAGGTGTAGCTGCTTTATTAGTGGGAATATTCGGAGAGCAAAGGTAGCAATAGTGATAGGTAAGGTAGCTAATCCCTCAAATACAGAAAATCATGCTTGATATATGATAAACTGAGATGTTTAGCTGTAAGACCTGATATGATCATATATATGTTATCCTTGCGCGGTAATTTTGTTCAACCCCAAGGTCTTGTTTGGTAAGGCATTATAGGACTAAGATAAATAGTCTTAAAATAGTCATAGACCCTAGTATTTGTTATCAAATGAGGCAACATGGACTGAACTTTATGAATAATTATATGTCTCAATCCCCCATCCTAGGACAGATAGAATCGAACTCATTCGATATTTCCCTGCTCGCATTGTCCTAGTCATAGTCCTAGCATAACTAAATGGCCTAGCATTATTGTCCTTGTTAATGTTGTTGAAAGTGGCATCATAAGACTGGGGAAATCTTATGTAAGCAGAATCAATCATATGAAGGATGGGCAGAAAAGAGAGTGATGAGTAAGTTTGGTCATGGAATCAATTACAGTGGCTTTTTAAGATCACCCATTATTGATTTGATTGACCAATGCTAGAGTAGTGCTTGTACTGTGTATATGCAGATTCTTTGCGCATGCTTTTAGTGCTAGTGTTTATGCTGCTACACCTTTTTCATCATACTTGAACCGTTCTTTTGGTGGAGATAACTAGTACAAGTCATAATTGGACCGTTCTTTTGTGGAAAGAATTTGTACCGTTTGTCTTTGTTTGTTGGGTTGTGTTTGTCGGGGAAGAGCAGTATTTCTAAACTAGAAAATCAACTCCTATACAAGTCCTAATTTCGCTTAAAATTTATAATGACACACACCTTCATAGGTTTAGTAGCTGTAAGCTTAGATTAGAAGCCTTACTTATATAAGTAAAGTCTGAGCTTTATGGACTCAAAAACAACTTCCACGGTGTTTAGATAGGGGTAGGGGTGGCAATTCGTGTTGGCGACCCCAACATGAACCCTACTCATTTATGTTGGTTGGCCATTTATTTTAAAAAGTTAAATATAATTTATTAAATAATAAAATTTTATATTATAAATCATATAACTATAATTAAAAATTTTCATATATAATTTATTATACTATTAGATCTAATTATGATGTATTTAACATCAATTTATATTTAATTAAAAATAAATAATAGTATAAAAACATTAAAAAAAAAAAAAAACTAAAATGTGTTCAGTTTCATGTGTTGTCGACTTAACCCATTTAAGCTCAACTCAAATCCGCAATAAACGGGTTCTTGTCGTGTCGATTGGTCGTGTTTTCAATTGGAAAATTTTTTCAATGAAAGCAGCTGAGATTTTCTTTTTACATGAGCAGTTCACTTCTTTTTAGCCTGTTCGGTATGACTTATATCTTCTTTTTAACTTGTTCGGTATGACTTATACAAGCACTTTTATAGTTTTGTAGATGAAATACACTTTTCTATATAGTTTGGATAGAAATCCAGAATAATTATAGGTTGGGAAAGTGATTTCAATGAAAACAAAGCAAGAAAGGTGGTGTTTCTACAGACACAAGTGCTTTTACTTCTCTAGCAGAAGTTAGAAGCTATCCCAAACACGCTTGTCAAAAAAGTCAAAAACAGAAGTTATCTTAAATAGGCTCAACATTAATAAGCATTTGCCAATTTTTGGACATAAAGTAGCTTTTCCAATGATTATTGTTATATATAATGGGTATAAAATACTTTGATAGCTAGTTTATGCCTGATGTAGATCTAAGTGACCAACTAATTGTCATTATGGTGTCGAAAACTCCATTTAAATCATTTGAATGATTACATCCAACAACATATAGTAGGTATCCAACCACCAATAAAACCCAACATTCTTACATTAATTTACATTTCATTTTCTAAGTGATGCACAATCTTTTGGAATTGGGTTTCAAGATACAATTTATTGTAATCATTGTCCATGTAGATGATTTACCTGGTCTGAAATCTTATCATGTTGTTCCTCCTGGTTAATGTAAACCCAGGAAGCTTGGAGAGATGAGAGGACTATTTTGTCTTCTCTAGATGCAAGTGGGAGATGAAATGTGGTCATAAATTAATTGACTTGGGATGCTTCTAGGTTGATATGATATCTGTACTCTTACCCTTCTTGATGGAGAAATGAAATACATTGACGATTAGGTTTATTGGTTCCAGTAGCATCCAATATAATCCATCACTATCTAAATCTAATCTACTGAGAGATGATATTGAGTGTTACGTTTATTTCACTGTCATCTACTCAGTGATTTGTTACTGATATTGGTAACTAGCTAGCTATTAATGCTGGTGGGTAATAGTGTGATTCAAATCATTTTTTTAAGATATGAAATTACTATTAGTTGTTTTAAATAATTTTTATTTTTAGAAGAGATTATCAAGACAATTTCATAGGAAAATTAAGAGCTCAATGAAATATAAGGGAAAGAATAATAATGTAAATAATGGAAATATACCAAATTTAATAATAGAATAGTTACTGTGTATTAAAAAATTAAATACATACATTATTGATTTTTTTAAAAAATATATGTATTTGTATTTTATTAAAAATAATTCATTAATTAATCTAATAAAATTATTTCACATGTGCTTTAAAAAATAACATGTTCAATAACAATAGTGCCTGATAAATATTTCCGATTTCATTTCTCATCCTAATGATGAGCCTAAAAAGTAATAGATGGTTGGAGTAAGAGATTTTTATTTTATCTATTTCTATTGTCTTATTCAATCATTGAAAATAATATTATTAAACTTTTATTTTAAATAAATTTAAATAATTTTTGAAACTGCATAACAATTTAGTGGATAAATTGATAAAAAAAAAAAAACATATAATGGTGTTAACCTAGTAAAATTTTAAAGTTAAAATTTTAATTTTTTTAAAACTAATAATAATAATAATAATAATAATAATAATAATAATAATAATAATAATCATCGATTTATAAACCACAAAGTTATACGAATTTTCAGTTAAATATATGTAATGGGTTTTAGATATTATTGATATATTCACGTGAATATTATTGTAATTTCATATTCATAATAAATGTGACCCGAAAAATAAGGAAAATGACACTACAGCCCTTAAGATAAACATGGCTCTTGCATTGCACTTCACATCACAAGTTTACAAACTCTTCAAAATACTTCCAATCACCCTCTCTATATAAATAGCCCTTAACTTAACCCACAAAACACAACCATCACAACTACCTACCATTTCATAATACACACATTTTCTTCTTCTTGCATGGCCTTTCCATTTGTGGTCTTGGTCATATTCCACCAACATCCACATTGCACAAAATCTACTCAAATTCTCGAATCCAGAGGTTTATTCAAACGAAAAACTCGTATTAAATTGCATAATTTGAAATCGAGAGATTCATCTGAAGAAAAAACTTATGATGATGAAGGAAATTCTAAACATTACGGAAAGGATAGAAGGCGAAAACGGCATTTTCGGATTGGAGGGTCATGGTATGCAAAATGTTCTATTAGGTATATTTTAAGGAAGACGAGATGTTTGTACAATGAGCATTCGTGTGATAATTATGATGATTCGGGTGAGCAAATGAGTGTTGCTCCATATTTCTCCATGCCTGTAATGCTTCCATGACCCACTTAATAATGTTGTTGTTTGTTCAAAGTGATTTTATTGTGGTGGGAAGAAGATTTGTGTTTGTAAAGATTTGTTATAAATAATTTCTGATTTGTGTATTTGTCAATGTTGGGGAATTTGCTTTATAATGTGTGTTGTGTATATGATATAAATATTGTAATCATATTGTAGAAATACTATATATAGATATTGAATAACCCATATTTATATAGAAAAGGAGAATGGTGACTAGGAGATAACATACATACCCATTTTAAATTGAAAATGTTTTTATATTCCCCACGATTTTTAATTATATTTTATAGTTAATGAGTATTCTTTTTAATTATATTTTAATAAAATTTATATCCATCGATTCAGTACTACACAATTTAAATTTTTTTTTATTTATTTTATATTTTTTCAAAATTATCGTTATCTCGATTTCAATTTTTTAGACTGATGTGGTAAATGTCTCTGCATAATATAAGTAAACTTTGATAGAAAAACATATATCAGATTCGATAGAAAAACCATATATCTAGAAAATATATATTGAAATAAAAGTAATTCTCGAACCTATGAAATGGGAACAAAAGATGGCTTCCTATTAAAAAAATACATCAAAACTAAAGATCAAAACTAAAGGAGTTATAAAAATACAAAAGAATGACTTAATAAAGAGTTAAAATTGAAATTATATATATATATATAAAAAAATTAATGAAGATCTAATTAAGACTGAGACCGGATTTAAAAAGACCTACATACTCAACTACAAGGTTCGTTAACATGGGGAACTTCTTATTTCCCTTTATCTTGAAATTTTATGATAATATGATTGTCCTTTGAAGTTCTTCACTTCGTCTAGAAAACAAAAAAAATAAACATGTGGCTAATAGGGTGTGTGTAATAGAGAGACATGTAGACATGCATGTGCACATTCTATCAGCTTCTAAGAAGTTCTTCATTCCATTTTTATTATCGAGTCTATTCCCATTCCTCCCTATCAGGAAAGCAATTCTATATATGATTATGGGTCATGGAGAGTCCTTGTCTTATATAACTTTCAAGTACAATTGGTCGGTTTTCTTTCACTTTCTCATCCACTTGCTAGTCTCTGGACCAAAAGTCTCTCTTGATGTTCTTTTCAAAATCAAGCTCTACAATCTGCCCATCCCTCAAAATAATTTTAAAACCTAAAACTAAAAAGATTTCTAGATGGAATATCTAATGATGGTCTAAATGAATTCACATGGTCCAGACTCAAATGCCAAACAAGATATCTGATATGTATTAATATTCTAAACCCCATCAAGTCATCATATCCGAACTCAAATATTTGTATAACAATATAATGTTACAAGATATGGAAACAAACAAATTTCTTAATTTTGTGAAAGATAAATAATTGAGAGCTGATGACTTTGAACTAAACTTAGAATGGACATGGGAGGGAGAGGAAAGGCATGACTAGCTGCAAAAGTGAAATCAAGGTTTATGGAGGTATATGGTCGAATAAAAATTTTAGTTTGGATTGGTGTATTCATCAATCAACAAAAATCTATTCCCTAGTAACTTCAAATTCAGCACCTATTGGTAGATGATCGCTAGGGTGATAGAAATTTGGTAAACAACCAGCAACATCCTGAGAGTTTGGCTGTGGAAGTTCGAGGATACTGACCGGTTTTATGGTGTTGGAAGGAGAGAAGAAAATATAGTCGAGCGTGTCTGTGAAATCGGGTGTGCAGTTTGTGAAGGGCGGTTCTCCTCTTGTAGATGCATAGACACTGGATAAGGCGATAGGAAGCTCATCAGAACATTCGTCTTGTTGTGTTGATGAGTGTCCTGAGACAAGGTACCGGTATACCTGAAAGAAAGCAATTAAGATTTTGTTGTTAATTATGGATTAGCACAAGGATGATGGAATTAGTAATCAAAGTATAAGCAGTAAAGACCTCATCCTTAGGGACTGAATTAAAGTCACCGGCCAAAATGACTGACGGTACACATTCAAATTTATCTGATACCAGCATTTTGAATTGAGCCAAACGTGATAATAGATACTTGGCTTGTGCCAGCTTGACATCAGCCAATTTCGGGTCCCTACCATTTGAAGAGAGAAAAAGCATGCTCAAAACAAGAGACCAGCAAATATGAGATGACAAAATGGTGTCAATATATGATGGCTTTACCAATAAAGGTGAGTGTTTGCCACGATGACAACATGATCAAATGGACCCTTGAGTCTAAATGCAGCCATGATTCCTACACAATCACGCTTTAACCTTATTCGAGGATCATTTAAATCTCCATGATTTCTTGAAGTTTCCTTTTTAGGAGAGCCACCTGCAGATGGATCATACAAGAAGTTCAGCCTTGAGCATACCATGTCATTCACATTTAAAGAGATGTGGGACAAGAAGGCTGCACAGAATTTCATTGAGCAAATGTAAAGGAAACTAATACATTATAGGTTCATAGACAAACATAAGAACTTGATTCATTCGTTAGTCATCTTGTGCAGCGTTGAATGCTAAATTTATCTACTACTAGTTACAGGTGGTAAAGAAAATAGATCTTGAACAAAAACACACTTCCCATCAATAAATGAAGTGAAATTTCTGCAAGAAAAAGACCAATTACATATTTAAGCACAAATAAATAAGTCGGATAATGGAACAAGAAATCACCATCTTTTGCTCTGTCTTCATTCCCTTTGACCGGTGTATTATCCTTTCCAGCATAATTTGATATAAGTTCATCTGTGATTTTGTCCACGAGGTCATTGTACTCTATCCTCTCCTCCAATAGCAAGTCTGAGCTGATTAAAAATAAGGAAGGTAAATTACAATATTATATATTAAAAAGTATAGCCGTTCTACAATTTTTTTTCATTAACTATTTCGTATATTAATTAAATTTAACCATAATTTGCGCATTTAAAAGAACAGCCGTCAGACCAATTGAACAAATGTTCAAAGACCAGGGAACCAATACCTGAGAACTAAATGAAATTCAGGTTAGTTAGAATCAGTTTTAACTATAGGATTATGGATGTGTATGACTATGTTTTAGCTGAAACTATACATGAATTTTAACAATTGTATTAAATATAAGCTTGACAGTTTTAGGTATGCTTTCTTTCATGATTAGTAATATCATAAAACTATGCTTACCAGTTCTTTTTATAAAAAATTCCACAGCCATCTCGTTTCTGCCCACTCCGCTGAATATGTATACATGAATAACCATGAGTCTCCATATTAGCTTTATAAAACTCTTCATTGTCTAATTCCTGCAAAAATTATACCATAGGTTTAATACAAAATATACGTGTGGGGTTGCTAGTTATTATGAAGCAGTCCCTTAAGAGGCCATGAAATGTCCGTATTTAGGATGAATGTGGGGATATAATTAATTAGAAGCAGTTTGATATCCCGCAATGCATAATTATACATAAGGATGCATGTGCTAGGTCTGGAGGGACTAGATGAAGGAAAGAACTTTATAATTCGTATCAAGACCAAAAAGAATGTAAACGGAACCTGCAAGCATAGGAAGTCAGCACCAAGGTTCTTTAATACAGATAAAACAGCCTCAGATCGGGTTTTCCACCTGTTAAAATGCCCACAATCAGCAAACACGAAATTATACAATATTTGCTAATAGTTCTGGAAGAAGGTGCAACTTGGACTGTAACTTCAGACAGAATGCATAGTCTTACACTGTACTTTTTAAGATTCATCACTAATTATGCAGAATACCTATTAACCAGTTTCACCCATTGAAGGAAAAATAACAATCGGACCAGAGATGATCTCAGAATTAGAGCAATTACTTGAGGCAAGAAGGTGGAGAATGCGGGAAAAACACGCTCTTCACATAAACCTACATGATAAAGTAATAAAATCATATATCAGAATAAGCTACTGCAGTCCCAGAAAACAAAATGTATCAACACCTAAAATCGTTTCTATTAACAAAATCTGCCTTCCGATACTTCTACAGTGCCTAATAGACAGAAACATTGTATACAGCCTACTTACGCCCCCGCCGTCCATATTTAAATATAAAATCCCAAGATACATCATACCAAAGTCTTCTATATTTCTTTTCTACAAATTCCTAACCACGTAGCCACCAAATAACAAAAATGAAGTGGTTTACAGATACTATAGCATTGGCATATCATCCAACTCCAATACAACCCCAATCTCACAAAAAGGCATCATAAATTTTCTAGTAAACAACCTTAAATATAGAGCTAGCTACCTCTCTCACTCTCCCGCAGCTAATCGCATACATTTAAAATAAAAAAAATAAAAAAAAATCCCTCATACCTGAGCTAAAATGTTATACGAAACCAGACGGAATCTGATGCCTGAAATAATAAAATTTGCAACGTTATTATCACAAAATCAATTAAAAACATATTCAAACCGATTAGATAGATTCAACACACGTACCATCAGCTGCACTACTCGAAGAAACACCACCTCGTTCAACAGAAACAAACTTAGGCAACTTCGGTTGTGGCGGCGGCTTAGAACTCATCTTCCTCGCAGCGTTTCTACACACAATCAAACAAAAAAAAGACGCAAATCGATTCACACAAACTTTTCTACTATCTGCGAATCACAGAATTCATTGAACTGCGAGAGAGATTGAGAGAATGAGTTTAACCTTGAGAAGGAGACAACTGATAGCCAAGGAAGCAATGTACAGGTCTTTAGCATCAGTCTTTTAGTTTTATTTATACGACTATGGAGGAGATTCGGCGACTGGTTTCATTGATTTGAATATTCGAATTATCGTTGGCTGCGCTGAAGCAAACCTGTTTCGGTTTTTCAATCTTGCATAGTTGAGGTTCTGTTCGTTGATAGATAAGATATCAATGGGCCCAATGGACCTTTTGGGCTGGGTTTTAATGGGCTTATGGCGGCCCGTTTTCTGTAGACGATACTTTTGTGGGCTTATGGTCAAATCGCATGTTCTTCCGTCTACGGCTTGAATTTGCAAGTAATTTGTGTGATCATGGTTATAAAAATCGAAAATCAAAAATTGATAAATATTTAAATGGTTTAATCAATTTATATGAAAATAAATTTAAAACAATTATCATATAAAATATTCAGCGGAAGGTTTTTTTTATTTTTTTCTTTAAAATAATACATTCAAACCATAAAATATTATTAATGTTATATTTTAAAAGTTCACGTTTCTATTCGAGTAAGGTCTGTTTGAATAGACTGACTTCTAATTTCTGAAAACGGTTTTAGATAGTATTTGGATAATTGTCATAAGTGTTTTTGGCCTCCTAAAAACTCTTTCAAGATGAAGTAAAAAATATTAACTTTCTAAAATGACTTTTCATTCTCTTCTTCTACAATCAGAAGTTAAAAACAGAAGTAATCCCAAATAGACCCCAAGTCTATAATTTTACGAAATTCCTTTTTGTCTCCTGATTGTGCATTCAAAGTTCGAGTTATCATAAAAACAGATATTGGATCTGTTTAAGATTGCTTCTGTTTTTAACTTCTACCTGTAGAAGAAGAGAAGTATAAGCCATTTTCAGGAAACTAATATTTCTGTCTTTATCTGGAATAGCTTCTAGGAGATCACAAGCACTTTTGTCCAGTTACCTAAACACCATCTAAAATAGCTTTTAAAAGTTAAAAGTCAGTCTACCTAAACAGACAAGTTATATGGTAAGTTTTAAGAGTCGATATCTAAACACGACTTTTACAGACTTTTATAAACTTTAAAAAATAATGACTTTAGAAAAAAATTTTAGACTTTCATAAACTTTATAAATTCAGCAGTGACTTTTATAAATTTCTAAAAAATAATAATAATAAATTTTTATGATTTTTGTAGATTTTGATAGGTTTTTATAAATAATTTTGTAGATTTTCAACAGATTTTTAATGACTTTCATAAACTTCCAAACATCAAATGATTAATTTTGATAGAACTTTCAAATACTTTTTAAGAATATGTGAAACTTCATTATATTTAGAATAAAAGATATTTTTGCACTTTTTTCCTTAAGAGAATGAATTTTTTTTTTTCTATAATAATCTTACTAAAGATATCATTACTATCGCAATTTCATCCACAGTTGGGTGGTTTCAACCATGGGTTCTAATAAGTCGTTATTTTATTCTAATGTCTATATTTTATAAAAAAAAATTCATATTTTTCTATTCCCTCTCATTTTTTTTTATTGTTGTGTAATTTTTTTATGTTTATAAATTTACTCAGTAATTTATTATTATGTTTACACTTTGTTATCTAATTTTGAATTATTTGTTGAGTGTAATCGATGGAATGAAACAATTTTATTTTATTAATTTAAATATATGATAAAATAAATTCATTTTTTAATAAAACAAAAAATTGTAACACTTGATAAAGTAAATAAAAAAATATTATTGAAAAAAATATATATATATGATTCCAAAATATTTCACAATTATAATTTAAAGTGAAAAAATAAATAAATAAAATAAATAACTAACGAGTGAGATTAAATTTTTATTTCTTAATATTTTAAAGTCTTCAAAAGTCATTCAAAATTTGTAAGGAATAGACAGGACAATTTTTTAACTTTAAATTTTCTTAATCGATTAAAAACTTTTAAATTTAAAAGTCTTACAAAGTCATGAAAATTATAATACCTTAAAACTTTTAGGGTCTCTATAAAATTTGTAATTAGATATCTCAAAACTTTCAGATTATGTTTGCTGCATGGGGTTGGACTGGGAGTGGACTATTTTTTGTCGCAATTTAGTCTAATCTCATGTTTGCTACTGTTGGAAAATATAATTAAATAATCCCTTTTTACAATTTAGTCCTACTTACTTAGGACTATTCAATCCCAATAATTTGGTGGAGTTGGATGAAATTTCTTATTATCACTATTTTATGAGTTTTTATTTATTTATTTATTTATTTGACCACTTTTCTCTTATGCAAAAATTATAATATACATATATATTATGTCATAAAAATATAAAAATATATATAAATAAGATATTATATTAAAATATATTATTAAATTAAAAAATTATAAATATAAATTTAAAAAATAATATTTGATTTAATAACAAATAAATAATTATATTTAGAAAATAATATTATATTTTATAAAAGTATTCTAATCCTATTAATTTTATTCCTGCACCAAACATGTGATTATATTATTATTAATCCAGTCCAATCCGATCCAATCATCTTTCTTCAAAATATTCAATTATTTTCAATCTTATCCCGCGCACCAAATGTACCATTAAAGACTTTTTAAAATTTATAAAAGTAATGATTAGATATTCCTCAACAAGATATTTTAAAATTTTATGAAAATCATGATCATATATCTTATGACTTTTAGTCAAAATTCATGGTAACTGTAAATTTTTAATGGCATTTAAAATTTATGAAAAATCATATATAAATTTTTATTATTTAAAAAAAAAAGAGTTTACTATGACTTGGTTGAACTACTTAAATATAAACAAATGATGATCTAAAATGTCTAGCCAGGTCGATAGTGGATATAGTAGTACGATTCCATCATCTACCTTTCTATATGTAAGTTCGGTTTACGATCTCAAATAAAATCAGTTTATAATTATATATATATATTTTTTATATTTGTCTGTAATATTTATCTTAATACCTACTCTAATATTAATAACTACAAGTATTTCAACTTTTATCCATAATATTTTGTTACTTTTAAATTTATAAATATTAGTGATTTTGACGTAAAATAGAAATATTTAAAATTATTTAAACTTTATCAAAAAAAAATTATAGTTAATTTTATTTTATTGGACGTACACTCAAATTTAAAAGATAAATAATAAAAGTTTTAAAATAATATTGATTATTAAAATAAAAAAATCGATTAAACAAAATAAAATTATTATTTTAAAAATATCCAAATAAAATTTTGAAAATATAAATAAAATAAAAATACTAATTTAATTTTTAATTTAATAAATTTTAAATCGTTTTAGTTGTAATTTGATATTAAAGTTGTATGAATTATAATTTTCTATTAGAAAGCTTTAGCGGGCAAACAGATAATAAATATTTCTTTTTAAATTATGCGCGGTGCAAACACTCCCAGATTCCAATTTGTTTCGCACCAAATTTAATTTACCTCTTAAATTTATTAATGAATTTAAACCCTTTTAAAATGCTAATGGTGTCGTATTCTTTAAAAATTTTAAAAGGCAAGCTTACTACAAAATTTAAGATTGAGAATTTTCTTTTGAAAAGACATGAGTGTGACATATCAACACTTTATACTGTCAAAAATGTGCAATTGATTCTTAGCCAAGAAGAAAAATAAATCCTTTCAAACAAAGTTGCATGCTTTATTTAAAATTATAGAGAGTTACATGTGAAAGTCCTTATCTAGGTGTGACATGTATTGTATTGATATTGATATGCCTTTAGCTCTAATTATCAATTTTTTCAGTTAAATCATTGATAGCTACAAATAAAAAGAAAGAGAAGCTTTTAGATGAAAAAAAAAAGGAAGAGTGGATGCTCTAAGAAAAGAATCAAACTACTTTTTCAATAAATCCAACCTATAAGAAGTTGTCATCTTGAACTAGTGTGATTTGCATTTATAGGGAAGATATAGATAGGAAAAAATTAATGTAAACTCTGATTTATATATATTTGGATGATGTTTAATAATTGGAAAAAATAAATAAAGATATATTATTTAAAATACATCCATCAACTAGAAAGTTTGAGAATTATATTACTTTTAGAAAATACTAAAAATATAGTATATTAATTTTTTAAAAAATAGAATTAAATATCGAATAATATTTTATATAATTTTTTTACACATTTAATTAGGGAATCAACTATATATAAGGCTAGATAATAAATATGCTTTTATATATTAAAATAAAAAAATTATAATAATAATAATTTATATACATAGATTTTTTCGCAATATTATTATTGTTTTGATTTTTAAAGGTAGAAATATTAGTGTGGATTAAAAATTATAATTTTAATATTATTAAATTAAAAAAATATATAAACATGAATTTCTATATTTTAGTATATGTATTTTAAAGTTAATTTTTCAATTAAAAAATTCAATTTTTCCATTTTATTTTTATATTTTAAATTAATTGTATATATATATATTAAATTAACCCTTTAAAATTAATTATTTTTATTAATGCCTCAATCTCCAAATTAGCTAATCTAATTTTATATATTCTTTTAAAATAAAAAATCAATCAAATCCAATTTTATGGGTTTGTAAAATAGGATAAGAATAATGGAATTAAATTGAAAATATCCATGCACAATAACATATTTTGCATTTATTTTTGATGGGATACAATTAAATAATTGTTGATAATAAGCCAAAAATCAAGTGGGGAAGAGAGTGACCAATTGCATTCAAAATGTACAAATAAAGGGATAATCATCATCCAACTAGTTAAGAAGTCATTTTCTAAATGATGTTAACTTATATTTTCAATTATATATTATGAATTCAATCAATAAATCTATCTATTGATTTTGATCCAATTTCTTGTATGTTCTTAATTGGCTCGTGTGTTGATTAATAAACTTTCAATATTTCAATCAAGTGGTAGTCCAAAAATGTCAACATCTCCATTCTATTATGTGTCTTTTGATTAGACCATCATTTCTAAATCAATATTTAATTATTCTTATGGAAAAGTTCAAATTTTGAAATCTATGTTGTCATGTATATTTATTATAGCCAGCCTCAACACAGGTCATAGATATATTGACACACAAAAATAATGTTTTTCATTTTAAATTTTTTAAAGAAAAAATTGATAAAAATTTCTTTTCCATACACTTATTTAAAAAAATTGATTGATTTTTGAAGTTATATACTCAATTCTGAACTTAAAAATAATATATATATATATATATATTATTTTAGTATTTTTTTATTTAAAAATTATTTCTGTAATAAAATGTAAAATCAAATTTATTTTAAAAAATAAAATGGAATAGATTAGAATAAATTATTTTATAAAAAGTTAAAATAAATTTTAAAATATATAATTATTTTTGGAATGATATTTTTACCACTTAAATACTTCAAATTAAATTTATAAGTTTAGTTTTTTTTTTTAAAAAAAAAATTGTTCTATTTAAAAAAATTAAGGGACTCTTAAATATATTGGACACCATCCATCACAATGGTGGTTATTCAAATCATCATATGCATAATTAATTAAATAGTTGATTTGTTACATTATTTTGTCTATGTTGTAAAAATAAAATGGTGCCGGGTAAAAGAGAAAAAAACAGTTCAATATTGACTGGAAAATAAATTGGCATCAGAAAGTATCCTGATAATTTTGGATTTTGAACTTATTAACTAAATATCTATTACCGAACTTCAGTACAGCAGAAACAGAAATGAAAAAGATACAGAGAAAACAATTATGTTGTGTTCACATTCATTCACAAGATTATATACGTATATATATATAGCAAATTGGGAGGGCACGTGTTCAACATGCAAGACTCAAATACATGCAAAGGGGCATGTGGGTATATGGTGGAATCCACCTCATGCCTTATCTGATTTATTACACTCCCCCTTGGATTTCACCATTTCAGATATTTAACTGCCTCGTTAAAACCTTGCCAGAAAAACCCAGTGGAGTAAAAACTAGACGAAGGAAAAAGAGTACAGTTGGTGAATCCAATATTACAAAATTCTCCCCCTGTTTTCAACACCCATAAACCTAATTTTCTAATCGGGAGAGCTTTCGCATTCCGATCTTGTAAACAAGCTTCTCGAACATTGATGTCGGTAATGATTTCGTTAATAGATCGGCTAGATTATTGGAAGATCTGATTTGCTTCACATCGATTTGACCAGTATTCTGAAGCTCGTGGGTGTAGAAGAATTTCGGGGAAATATGTTTAGTTCGATCTCATTGATGTAACCTCCCCGAACTTGAGCGATGCATGCAACATTATCTTCAAAAATGACAGTTGACTCATTCGTAGTTTCGGAGATACCACAAGAATTCTAGATATGTTGGATTATCGATCTCAACCAAATACACTCTCGACTGGTTTCATGTAATGCCAAAATTTCAGCATGATTAGAGGACGTGGCTACTAAAGTTTGCTTCGTAGGTCTCCAGGAGATCGTAGCACCATTATACATGAAAACATAGTCAATTTGAGAACGTCCTTTGTGCGAATCCGATAGGTATCCAACATCGGCATAACCAGTCAAACCCAGAAATTTATCAGAATTTGTATAAAATAATCCCAAATCTTTCGTACCCTTCAGGTAGCGCATAAATATGTTTGATTCCATTCCAATGACGACAGGTTGGTGCAGAACTATATCTTGCTAATAAATTTAAAACAAACGAGATATCTAGCCTCGTACATTGAGCCAAATATAACAGTGCACCTATTGCATTCAGATATGGTACTTCAGGACCAAGTAATTGTTCGTCATCATCCTTCGGTCGTAATGGATCCTTTTTGGGATCAAGTGTTCTTACAACCATAGGTGTACTTAATGGATGAGCATTATCCATATTGAATCTTTTTAGGACCTTTTCAATGTATGCTGATTGATAAACCAATATCCCATTTGATTTATGTTCAATTTCCAGACTAAGACAATATTTCGTTTTTCCCAAATCTTTCATTTCAAACTCATTTTTTAAATATTCAGCAGTTTGTTGGATATCTTCTAAAGTCCCAATGATATTCATATCATCGAAATAAACTGCTATAATTGCAAACCCAGACCTTGATTTCTTTATGAAGATACACGGACATATCGTATTATTCTGGTATCCTTCATTAACCAAATACTCGCTTAGGCGGTTATACCACATTCTCCCAGATTTTTTCAATCCATATAGGGATTTTTGTAATTTTATGAAATACAAGTTTTGAGATTTTGATTGATGAGATTCAGGTAATTTCAGTCCTTCTGGGAGCTTAATGTAAATATCAGAATCAAGTGATCCATACAGATACGTAGTAACTACATCCATTAAACACATTTCCAGTTTTTCAGCAACTGTAAGACTTAACAGAAATCAAAATGTGATTGTATCCATGACTGGGGAATACGTTTCATCGTAATCAATTCCAGGTCTTTGTGAGAATCCTTGAGCAACTAAACGTGCTTTGTATCTCACAATTTCAGTTCTTTCATTTCGTTTTTGAACAAAAACTCATTTGTAACCAACTGGTTGAACATCATCAGGTGTTCGAACTATGGGTCCAAAAACTTTTCGTTTATTCAACGAATTTAATTCTGCCTGGATTGCTTCTTCCCATTTTTTCCAGTCATGCCTACTTTTACATTCTTGGATATCACGTGGCTTATAATCATCATATGAAATACTAATTGCCACTGAATATGAAAATAAAGCATCAACGATTGTTTCATTTCGATTCCAAGTCTCTTTGATGAAGTCTATGGAAATTTCTTCATTTTTTGATTCTGGTATTTCCGTATTATTTTCTCCTTCTGGGAGGCTATTTTCAGGAATCTCATCAACTTTTGGGATTTCGTCAGATGTGGTTTTAGGATCCAAATTATTTTTATTTTGTTTTCGTGGGATTGTATCTTTTGAACTAGGGGGTCTACCACACTTCTGGCGGGGAATTGAAGTTTCGCTTGCTATTGTCTTTTGAGATTGTCCTTCTGGGACAATTACCATTGCTGGTATATTAGCAGCTTCAATATAAGACTTAATTATTTTTGAAGTATCATTGAATGCATCAGGTATTCGATTAGCTATCATTTGTAAATATAGGATCCTTTGAACTTCGAGTTCAAATTGTGGGGTACACGGATCCATATGCGCCAAAGTTCGAACCTTCCAGGTTAATTCAGATTTCTCTTCTGGGGAATTATTTCCTTTTCCAAGCGATGAAAAATTATTTTCATCAAAATGACAGTCAGCGAATTTAGGTGTAAATAAATCTCATGTCATTGATTCCAAATATCTGATAATTGATGAGGAATCAAAACCCACATAAATTCCTATATGCCCATGCGGCCCCATTTTCGTTCTTTTAGTTGGTGTAATGGGTACATATACAGCACACCCAAATATTCTCAAATGTGAGACGTTAGGAGGATTCCCGGATACCAATTGTAATGGAGAATATTGGTTATAAGCAGTTGGACGGATACGAATCAAAACTGCTGCATGCAATATAGCATGTCCCCAAACAGAAACGGGTAATCTTGAGCGCATTAACAATGTTCGCGCAATTAAAGGCGCTTAATTAATGATTCAACTAACCCATTCTGGGTATGAACATGTGGAACTGGATGTTCAACATCAATCCTGAATACTTGACAATATTCATCAAATGCTTTCGACGTAAATTCACCAATATTATCATGTCTTATACTATTAATAGGGTAATCTGGAAAATGAGCTCGTAATCGAGTAATATGTGCTAACAGTTTAGCAAAAGCAACATTACGAGTGGATAACAAGCATACATGAGACAATCTTGCAGATACGTCTATCAATACCATAAAGTAGCGAAAGGGTCCACTAGGTGGATGAATGGGTCCACATATATCTCCTTGAATTCTTTGTAAAAGCGATGGAGATTCAAAACCTACTTTTGTAAACGATGGTTTCGTTATCAATTTTCCTTGGGAACATGGGATACACAGGTCTCTATCATTCAATAGGATTTTAAAATTTTTCAATGAATGCCCTTCTGAATTCACTATTATTCTTCGCATCATTGTGGATCCCGGATGCCCAAATCTATCATGCCAAAGCTGGAATATTCTGGGATTGGAGAACTTCTAGTTCTCAATAGCATGTGTTTCAACATGCCTGATGGTTTTATAATATAATCCAGATGATGAAATGGGTAATTTTTCAACTACAAGCTTCTGGCTTGATTTTCTTGAAATAATACGTATTCAATACCATTTTCATCAACTATTTCGATGTGATAATCATTCATTCGTATATATTTGAAACTGAGTAAATTTCTTTTGGATTTGTGAGAGTATAATGCATTTTCGATTTTCCAATTTAGTGTTATCTGGTAACACAATTGAAGCTCTTCCAGAACCTTCAATCAGATCTACAGGACCTGATACAGTTTCACTTTCACTTGAATTGGAATCAATTCCAAAAAATATTTTCTATCTCTCAAAATCGTATGGGTTGTAGCACTATTAGCTAAACAGATGTCCCCATGTGAAGTCATTTCTTGGTTTGAATTTATAACTTCAATAAAATAACACACAAAATTAGCTGAATGGAAATGTAATATCTTTCATTAATATTTAAAAATATTTACAACCAAAATCAAAATTACATTTCATTCTATTTACATTCTAAAATAAGAAAATATATTTCATTTATAGTTAACGGTTCCATCACCAATCAGGTGATCTATCATCCCATCAGGATCTTCAAAGAAATTAGCAGTTTCCAGATTTGATATGTCGATTGGACCAGTATCACCATCGCCAAAAATATCAGCCATATTTGCTTCATTATTCTTTTCCTTTTCTTGTTCGCGTCTCAACTTCTGATAAACTTCAACTGCATGTTTAGGAGCATGACAAGTCTTCGAATAACAAGTGGGTGAACCACATCTATAACAAGGACAACGATTGAACTTTGGTGGTTCCTGAATTTCTTTCCCTTTACTGTAACTAGCATTGTAAACATTCCACTTCTCAGGAGCATTTGGATTATTATATGGATATCCATAATCCCTGTTACGACCACGTCCCTGGCCATTTCCAGATCCTCGATCACCTCGGCCATTACCACGTCCACTTCCATAATCATTCCAACGCTCAGAATTACGGCCACGACCACGGTAACCACAACCACGACCTGAATTTTCATTATAATATGCATTCACTTCTGGGAATGCTTGGGTGCCAACAGGACGTCTTTCACTATTTTTCAGCAACTGGTTGTGTCTTTCAGCAATATCTAATAAAGCAATCAAATCATCATATTTCACAAATTTTCTTTCACGATATTGCTGATGTAGAATAGTCTGAGAAGGATGGAAAGTGGTGAATGTCTTTTCCAACATATCATGCTTAGTTTTTGTTCCCCACACATTTTTAATTTGTTCACAATCATGTACATGGCGGAGTTATACTCGCTCACACCTTTGAAATCTTGGAACCTTAAATTGGTCAACTCATCACGTGCTTCTGGCAACATGATTTCCTTTTGGCGATCATATATGGATTTTAGAGCTTGCTAAAGATCTGCAGGATCTTTTATATTCATATACTGATTTTTGAGATCCTTAACCAGATGTGTTTTAATTATATATATGACTTTGCATTTTTCAACCTCAGTTGTTTCCACCTCCTTATTGAGGGTCTTAAATAATTCTTTGGCTTTTAATATTAACTCGCAATCATCACACCATTTCATATAATTTCTCCCAGAAACTTCCAGCTCATCAAACTTCAGATTTTTCATTTTCTGCAAAATAAGAACACATTTTAGTCACCAGATTCCAGATTCAATTTCAAAAAAATTCAATTATTCAGCTCGAGTGAATAATATTATCATTTTAAACTTTCCAGATCCACCATTTATTCAACTCAGGTGAATAATGGTATTTTTTCAAAAATTTTCAAACCCATCATAGTTTCCGAAATTTCCAGCACACACAGAAGAAAGAAAACATCATTACCAGACACTTTCTGATCTGGAAGATTCGGCAAAGCGGCAACCAGAGAGCATACTCGTGCTGATAACGTGTTGTAAAAATAAAATGGAGCCGGGGCAGAAGAGAAGAAAGCAGTTCAATATTAACTGCAAAATAAATTGGGATCAGAAAGTAACCTGATAATTTTAGAAATCTTGGAATTTGAACTTATCAACTAAATATCTATTACCAAACTTGAGTACAGAGACGGAAATGAAAAAGAAGCAGAGAAAACAATTGTGTTGCGTTTACATTCATTCACGAGATTTTATATATATAGATATAAATATAGATATAGATATAGATATAGATATAGATAGATAGAAAATTGGGAGGGCGGTGTTGAACATGCAAAACTTAGATACATGCAAAGGGGCATGTGGGTATATGGTGGAATTCACCTCACGCTTTATCATGTTTATTACAGTTTAATTTAATTAAGTGGTGAAAAAAATCCTAATATGTTTTGGGTGGGAAAATTTTTATTTTATTTTATTTTGTTAGATAGTACTATTAAAATGAATTTATAATCTCATTTTCCCACATGTCTATCGCATAATGATGATAAAATTCTATGTATTTGGACATTCCTGAATTATTTTTGTGTTCAAAAGTACATGTAATTTTAATCAACGAAAACGTAAATAGGTCAAATTAAATTTTATTAATTTTTTTAATTTTAGTCTTAGATCAACTCTAATTTTTTATTTTAATTTTTGAATTTTTTTATAAAATATTATAAAATAAAACTTTAAAAAAAATTTGTAAAAAATGAATTTCTTAATATGTACTGCCGGAAAGTAGATAAAATTATGTCTGCTTCCTAGTGTGTAATACCAGAAAGCGAAAATTTATTTCTTGGTACTACACACCAGAAAACTAAACATCAAATTTTGTATGTTTCCCGACGGTATTACATATAGGAAACTAAACTTCATTTTTACCTATTTTCCTGTATGTTATATGTTGGTTTATATATAATTTTTAATGCTTTATATATAAAAGACGGAATTTGTAACTAGTTAAACTTTACTCAAAAATTTGATTTAATATAGTAGTACCATTTTAAAATCTAAAATTTTATTAATATTCGAATTTTCAATTGAATTATTCATATAAGTATATTGAAATTTTCAATTGAATTTACTCTATTCTATTTGGATTGATTGAGCTTTATTATTTATTATATTAGTTTTAAAATATATGAAATTTTTTTATAAATAATTTTTTTAAAATTTAATTTTAAAAAATAGACTAATTTTGAAAATCTTGTTGTTGAAATAACTTGAATCTAATTCTGTTTGCTAATTAGATTTTCTGTTTCTGTTCTTAATTAGGTTTCTGTTTGTCTCTAATTAGGTTTTCCGTTTCTGTACCTAATTAGGATATATTATTTCTGTTCCCTAATTAGGTTTTCTGTTTGTCTCTAATTATGATTTCTGTTTGTCTCTAATTAAGTTTTCTGTTGGAGTACTATAAATATACCCCTATATTCTTAACCTAAGATATAGAGAAAATACATATGAAAAAAGGGAGTCTGTTTTTGTAATATGTTTCCTTCTAATAAAATCTGGTTTCTCTGTCGGGTGGAGGTAGTTAACACATTATTAGTGAACCATGTAAATCTGGTGTATCTTTTGTTTTGCCGTTATATCACTATCTTTCGCACATCCATTATAACACTTGCAAAATAAATATTTTAAAATTTTATTTATATTTCATAGGTTGTGTTGACATTTCTACCACTTATTTGATTTTTTTTTTAAAAAAAAACATCTCAGAATTTGTGATTCGCGACCATCCCTAATCAGAATTTATGATGAAAAATTACTGAAAAGTATATTTATATTGTGAGTTAAAAAATATTTAAAATTTGCAAAGATTTATTAAAAGTATTCAAATGATATTTTAAAAAATTAAAATTTCAATTAAAGATAAAAATATTAGTATAAATTATAGAATACAAATAAATTTTAAAAAATATCCATTAAAAAAAAAGAAACGGAAATCAACCTATTTTTAAAAATCAAATTTTTAATTATATAAATATAATAGCCCCACTTAAATTCAATTGATATATAAATAATGCATAGAATTAAAAAATAATATATATTAACTAAATTAATTTCAATTAAATAAAATGCAATTTATTTATTACTATTATTTTTTTAAAATTATTTATTATTTTATTTTATTTTTAATGAAGAGAATGATAAGTCAAGTAAGGTCGAAAGTATGTCGTTTAGAATTGGATGACAGCTTAGGTTGTGGGTAGAATTTAGTGATGGAGATTCATTCCATTACATTACAGCTCAGCTCATAGTGAAACTTGTCCTCCTCCACCACCACCATATAGAGAGATGTATTTGTGTGGACCCCATTTTTAGTTGGATCACCGTCAATCACGTGGACTCTGGTCACCGCTACAATAGTCAACGCCAATTCTATTTTCATTTCCTTTATTAAAATATTTACAGAATTTACCGTCTTTCCAATTCGCATGTATCTCATCTCATGCAAACCAAACAAGGCTGATTGCGGGAACTCGTAATCTTCTTCACTGTCAGTACCTGTTGTAGACATGTAATCGAACTTTGCTACGGAAACTCATAATCTACACGCTTCCATTTTTGTCTCATATTCTATGTTTGTTTTTCACATATGCACACACTAAACTAGGATAATTATACTATTTCCATATGCTTCCATGTGATTGGTTAATACAGAATTAATGTAATCATGTAACCAAGTTTATTGTGTTGAATAAAATATTACAACATCTCTCCAATGCAAATTGTGTGGCATTCACATAATTAATTACATTATGATTGCATTGACCCTCGCGCACTCCACTCTTTATTACCATTAAATTTAACGCTGTCCCATTGTCTTTATTACAAATTTTTTTTTAAAATTTATTTATTATTATTTTTTTTAAAAAAATAATAATGACTTTTATGTATTTACAGTTTTATTTTTTAAAAATAAATATTTATTATTATTATTATTATTATTATATAAACTCTTGCATTTAATTTTAAAAAAATTATTATTAATCATTAATTATATATTTAAAAAATATATTATTATTTAATTTTTAATTTTAAAATGATTATAAATTTAAATCGATTATAATAATTTCGTGGTAAATTAATGTAAAATTTTACGTAATTTATGATTCTAGTTAGTGTGGTGTAATGTAAGATTTTATTAAAAGAAATAGTATATTTCATTAAATTATATTTAAATTAAAATAAAATATTTTTAGTATTTAATAATTTTTTTATTAATTTTAATATTATATTAATTAAAAAAATATCTATACAAAATTAGATAAATAGTTTATAAAAAAATATTGAAATCTTGTCATGAATATATGTTCAAATTCAATCTATTTATTTTCCTTTAATTTTTTAAAAAAAAAAAATTTCTTAAAAAAATATTTATTTATCTCTCTCATTAAATAAACCTGCATTACATTTACAACACAGCGCGTAAAACGATAAGATCCTATGGCACGTTCTACTATTCCAAATCCGGGTCGGGTCGGATCATCATCACCCGAATTCCCGACACACGTCAACACAAAAAATATAAACTTTTCATATAAATTATTACACTTTACCATTTCAAAAAATAAAATAAAATCGAATCAGTGTCGGCTCTTGGGTTCTCTGCTTTAATGGAGAAGAAAAAAAGTGTCTTTGTCAAAAAAAAAAAAAAAAAAAAAAAAAAGAAAAATCAGAAACCAAACTTGTATAAAAAGCCATTTCCACTTCCTTCTCATAGTTGTTTTCATTCACAAATGTACTCAACTCAACTGGGTCTAATCTAATCTAATTTAATCTCTCTAACACTCTCCACATACACAAACTAAGACCCATTTTTGTTTGAAGGAAGAATCTAATGTCTACTTCACCTGTAAGTAATAACAAAGCTTGATGCTTGAGACTGGAATGTGTTGGCTTTTGGTTTGTGTATATATAGATATGCTCATGCTTTCTGATTCTGTTTTTTTTACTATATGCAGAAAATGGTGGATTCAAGGTGGAGATTGTGGTTAAGTTTTCTGGGTTTTTTTGGACTTGCTGTGTTGAGTACTGATGCGTTTAATGTTGGAATAACCTATGTTGAAAATGCTGTGGCAAAAGGAGCTGGTGTGTGGTTGATTTTAATTTGATTGATTTGTGTTTTCTTTTTGATTGCTTTGTTGGATTAATGGGTTGGTGTTTTTTTGCAGTTTGTCTTGATGGAAGTCCACCAGCTTATCATATGGACAAAGGTTTTGGTTCTGGGGTCAATAATTGGTTGGTTCACATTGAGGTATGGCTTAGTTTCATTATTCATGTTCATTGATGTTGAGTTGTTAAGAATGGTTAATAGTTTTGGTTTGTATATGTTGGATATGGATTTGGGATTTTGATGCTTTTGATGTTTTTGATGGTGAGGATTGATCTGTGTGTTTTTTTAGGGAGGAGGATGGTGTAATAATGCCACAACTTGTCTTTCTAGGAAAAATACCCGGTTAGGTTCCTCAAAGGAGATGCTTAAGGTTGTTGCTTTCTCCGGAATGTTGAGCAATAAGCAGAAATTTAATCCGGGTATGTCTTTGAGCTTCACTCGGCTTTTTTCTGATCTGCAGATTTGATTTCAATAGACTAATTGGACTGATTTCATTTATAGACTTCTATAATTGGAATAAGATTAAGGTTAGATACTGCGATGGAGCGTCGTTTACCGGTGATATAGAAGCTGTAGATCCTGTGAGCTACTTTTTGTTAAAGTTTTAGATGGTATTTTTTCTTTTCTTCATTCTTGTTGATCTCTAATTGAAGTTTATTTCGCCAGAAAACCAACCTTCACTACAGAGGAGCAAGGGTTTTCCTTGCCGTCATTGAAGATCTTATGGCGAAAGGGATGAAAAATGCTCAAAATGTATGGTTACATGTTACATTGAGCAATATTTTTACTTGACTAATGTATAGTTTTGCTTTTGATAACCAAATAAGACCATTCACAGGCTATTCTTTCTGGCTGTTCTGCTGGTGGATTGACATCAATCTTACATTGTGATAAATTTAGAAGTCTCTTGCCTGCGACTACTAAAGTTAAATGCTTTGCGGATGCTGGTTATTTTATCAATACGTAAGCTCATATAACTCTCTTGCTGATGTTACATTCTGAATTGGGTTGGAAAATGATCAAACTTTGTGATTTTGTTTGACAGAAAGGATGTTTCTGGAGCTCAACACATAGAGCAATTTTACGCCCAAGTAGTTGCAACACATGTAATCTATCTACTCTCTTTTCTTAACATATTGTGAGAGTTTGTTCCTTGAATGTTGCTCCTCTAATTATAATTTGGATATCTTGTTAGGGATCAGCTAAGAATTTGCCTGCCTCTTGTACATCAAGATTGTCACCAGGACTTGTAAGTCTATACTGTCTTCTTATTGTGATGTTCTCATTCATCATCAATTTGGTGCCTTAACAGATTCTTCTCAATTGTATTGCAGTGTTTTTTCCCACAATACATGGCGCGACAAATACAGACGCCGCTATTTATCATCAATGCTGCCTATGATTCGTGGCAGGTTAGCATGACAATACTATGACGAAACGCATTTCATTCCATCCTTTTACATTCTTACTATTTCTATTGACTTTAAATCATTGAACTTCTCTTTTTATGCTGTTTTCCAGTCAGTTATAGAATAGAACTTGATGAGTTTCATTTGCATAATCCAAAATCTGCATATCATGCTTCATTTTCACTTATTAGCTACTTGGATTCATGAATTTGCTGTTTATCCACTAGTGATTAGACTATCACATAGTGTAAAGTTAAGTGGTATAACATACAACAGTAGTCAACTTTTTGTTCCCTGTTCAGTCATATGCATATTAGTTGATGACATGTCTAGGAACATTAAAAGCTAACAATAACTAGGAAATCCACATGCAATGTCTCAAACATAACCTTATACTGTTTGCTACATTACTAGCTAAGACAGCTGCATTTCTCCACCCACCTGATCTTATCTAATCTTTCAACACATGTGACATGTTCAGATAAAGAACATTTTGGCTCCTGGAGTCGCCGATCCACATGGTACTTGGCACAGTTGCAAACTCGACATAAACAAATGCTCGTCTAGTCAGCTTCAAATCATGCAGAGTAACATCTTGAAGCCTCTATTCCGCAGCTGTTACAAATAGCTCGTTTTGATACTATCTGCTTATAATCTCATTCCGGGGTCTAAATTTCAGGTTTCAGGCTGCAATTCTTAAATGCCTTAACTGGTCTAGGCAACTCCACAACTAGAGGGCTGTTTGTAGATTCTTGCTATGCTCACTGCCAAACCGAAATGCAGGAGACATGGTTAAGAGCAGACTCACCAGTTCTGGGCAAAACAGTAAGATAACAGAATGATTGCTTCAGTCTCTTACCAATCTGCGGAAAAAAAATTAAAAAAAATTGAAACTTCATGTTGTTTCATTATAGAAGAACATATACTAATATTAACTTTGTGTTAAATGTGTATATGCAGTCAATAGCAAAAGCTGTAGGAGATTGGTATTTTGACAGAAGTCCATTCCAGAAGATAGATTGTCCTTATCCTTGCAACCCCACCTGCCACAACCGCGTTTTCGACGACAATGAACACCCAGTATAGACTTCATCCTTCTCTGAAACTCATCAAAAATTATGATTCAAATTTATTACGATTACAAGCTTCAATAATATGAAAAAGAAAAAGAAATTGGTACGATTGAATCAGGCGTCTACAATAAACAAAGACAAACCACTGCACCAAACTTGTGTGCTGGGTGTCTTCCTTCCTTGCTTATGTAATTTAATCTCTCTATTTGTTAGTAAAAAAGTAGATTTAATTCTATTATTACTACTATGGCGTTTCTTGTGAATCAAGTTATTATAAGAAGATTTTGCTGTGGGTTAAAAAGTAATTTAAAAAAATGATACCATTTCAGCTATTTAGCAACTTTTGTGGGGTCTTAAGCAAATTCTAATATTTAAAAATATATAAGCAGCTTTGGACGATTTCACAATTAAAAAAAAAAAAAAAAAACACTGTAGACCGCCGTTGCCGTGTCCGCCGCCGCCGTCAAGAATGGAGAACGGAGTTCTAAGCTAGCTTACTTGTCGCAGATCAACCTTAATCTTTTAGATTTAGTGTGAATTCAAAGCATATTTTAGCCGAATCAAGATTTTTGTAATTTCAATTGATACGATCATGATCTCTTAAACAGAATTCGAGTACCGGTTCTCCTCCACAACATCAACCTCAACCTAGTCCTCTTCCTCCACTACCTAACTCTCGCAACGGAGGCGTCCGTAAAGCTAGGGTTACGAAATTGACGGCTGCGATTTTACTTCCATTTGCTTTGATGTGAAGAATTCCGGATCGCGTGTGAACGTTGAATTTCGTTGAGTGTCGGATCTTCCGGTAAGCGATTTTCAGTATGACTGAGCAGATCGTATCGTATTAGTATGATCTGTATACAAATAATGAAGTTAGTTACTGGATGTACAACAGGTCAGCCATTGACGATTGCTTTGTTTGATCCAGTTCGAGCTTGATGTCTACCGTGTACGGTTTCTTCTTCTTGTACTTCATTAACTTATTCGTATAAGTTATCTGGTGATCGACGATGGAATCGCATGGCAGCTTTGGTTGAAGAAGGAATTGTTGATTTCTTATTTCATGATGGTATGTAAGTTGACGACACAGATGATTGATTGAAGCTGATATTGATATTCAATGCTGATGATTGAGAGATAGAACCACTGCATTTTGCTTTTGCTATTTGCTAACTGTGGGCAGAGTACAAGTCATTTGGCTATAAATTTTGCTTTCCGTTTCTGTACAGCCTGTAATATGATTCCCATATACCAGTTTTTTAATATTATTTTTCTATTGAACTGCTATTTTTAATTTTCTTTTAAAAAATATCATTTTATAATTAAAATGGATAATAATATTTGGTGGATAGATTTTAAATTCTTTTGAAAAACTTTTGGGAGGAAGAAGGATATTTTTAATAAATCAGTTTGAATTTTAAAATTAGGTCCATATTAATTTTTTTCTTTTTAAATAATCATTGTAACATTTTGTTTGTTGTTTGTACTTTATAAGTTGTGTCTACTTTTTTACCTTTATAATTTAAAAATGAGTTACTAATTTATTTAAAAATATAAAAAATATATATATGAAATGTGATATACCCAATTTACTTCGATGTACGAGAACCGGTTTGAAGATGAAAAATCAGCCTGAAGATGAAATCAGTTTTATGTTTGTTCGATTGTTCTGCTTCAGCCGCCAAGTTAACTCTCTTCGTGTAGATATCTCCTCTACTACCTTCTGTCCGTCGATAATTGCCTTCCACCTCTACTCCCACCTGCGCCAGCATCTGAGAGAGTTCCTTAAGCTGATGCGCTGTGCTTTTAGGGTTGAATTCATTTGTGTTGATTCGCTGGTTGCACATGTAATTTTCTTGTCCTAGGATTGTATCGTTTTCTATGTTCTAACTGTTGAAGGTAACTGAATTTATCAACATTGTCAGATTGCATGTAATTGAATTTAATGAATTTGACGTTGGAGTGATCTAGAATCGCCATTGATAAGTAACTTTTTTAGGGAATGCAGTATGATTTTTTCATCAGCAGTGAATGTAGTTTTGATAAATTGAACAATTTATCCGATTGAATTTGTTTTAGATGTACTAATGTCTTTTATAAATTTTGATATTCATAACTGCAATTGGTGCTGTGATCGGTTTTAGTTTCTATATAATGTTAATGAAATGATATATTCGGTGTTGTATGTTTCAGTTCTGTCTTGTTTTTCCTGTTGGAAACAATATTAGATGAACCTTCATATTATTTGATGAACTTTCATTATCTATGAAGAAGAATACCAGAATCGTTGACGAATATTTTTTTTTTAATGAAATCTAAGTAGTAATGTATGTTGAAGTTATTCATTGGTTTCAACGCTTTTCAGGTATGTGGCGTCTTTTAGAGTTATCATTAACTATGACTCCGTGTGGGATGAGTCTTGTTATGATGTTTGAGATGTTGTGGTGGTGGTATTTGATGAAGGATTGAATTTTGAGCAGGTTTGTAGTAGGATATACTTGAAGAAGAGAATTAATAGGGAAAGATGTGATATATTGCTATACTTCTTGTACCATTAACCTGGTGTTTCTATTAGGAGATTTCATATTCGCGAGGGTAGTGAGCTTAAATTTGCATGAGTAAGTGATGATCCATTGGAAATTTACGTTGAGAACCTGGAAAAGATCATTTGCGGTGATTGGGATGCTGATGCGGATGGATTGGTAAATCAATTGTGTGCGGGTAGTGATATACTTATGTGTGAGGACGAGAATTTTGCTGACACCGAGCTAAATGATAATCTAAACAATATTGTCTTCCTGGTATTTTTTCTGGTGGCCTAGGTGGCGAGGAAGAACGATATGTGAATAATGGGAATAATGATGATGATGTTGATAATGTGAGTAATTAGGAGAGAGAAACAATTAATGATTCGAAGTCACAGTTAGGGAATGAGGAAAAAGGCACTAATGGTTCGACTTGTCGGGCTCTGAACGAGAAAACAAGCACTGTTTATCAGCTGTCCGGAAATGAGAGGCACAACTTCCCTGATCAACGTATTTATTGTTTAGATGTCGGGCCAAGACACAGCTTCTTGATTAAAAGAGGTGTCTTCAACAAGAAGGAGTGTATAAAGCTTGCCATATTCAAATATGCACTGGAAAACAAGCTTTCTCTATGTACACCAAATTCCAACAGCACAAGATTTAAGGTTGAGTGCATTGAAAGATGATGCCCATTTGTATTTAGGGCTAGAAGATGTCACCATGGATTTTCTATTTGGCATGTAACTGAATTTGCTTCATCGTGCACCTGTCTGCTTGATTCGAATAAAGCTGAAACACACAAAGTAAGTGCTAAAGTAATTGGACAGTTGTTTGCTAATTGTCTGTTGGAGGCAAAATTCGCTGCTGATAACATAAATAAGTGAGATTAGAATGAGGTATGCGAGGATTTCACTTTATAGTAAAGCTTGGAAGACTCTCCAATATGCCAAAGACCTTGCATAGCCAAGAAGAGTCATGACAATTGCTTCCTTCATATCTGAATATTTTGAAAGAGAGAAACCCTAATAGCGTGATCGATCTACAGACTTCTACATACAATCATTTTTTGCATTCATTCTTCCACCTTCAGTAGTGTATTGAAAGGTTCAACAAATTTATTCGTCCAGTTGTATGCATGAGTGCCACTCACATAAAGGGTAAGTTTGTTAGGATTATATTTATGGCTATTGGGATGGATGAGTCAGACTGCATATTTCCCATTGTGTTTCGATTTGCTCCAAAGGAATCCAATGAATTGGACCTATTTTTTGCATAGGCTACGTAGGGTGTCAGTATTAGAGATAACCTTGTTTTTGTCACTAATTGTGGCAAGAGTATACCTCAGGTTGTTCGATCTGTATTTTCCAATGTACCTCATTTGCCTTGTTATTACCATTCGAGGAAAAATTTGATAATGTATTTCAAGAGGCTAGATATTGAGAAAGCATTTTCAAGAGCTGTTTATACTCACTCAATAGCAGAATGCGATAGGTTGTTGGAAGGACTAGAGGTTTTGTGCCCTAACTTGCACACAGAACTAGTTGCTTTTGGGAAAATTAAGTGGGCGAAATCGTATTATCCTATAAGGGGATACAACATATTGACTGCTAACATTGCCGAGTCTATTAATGCCACTATTCTTTTCGCACGTTAACTGTTGATTACTTCCGTTCATGAATTTCTGAGAGGGATGGCAACGATGGTTCTGTTCACGACTTGAAGCTGGAAATAAGCATTAGACTTCTATAACTTCAGCCGTCGTTGAAAGAATTATGGAATTTATAGATGACATTGAGAAATACGAATTATTTCCTATCACCGAGTCATCAAAGTATCATGTCAAGTACTGAAAAAGGCTATCTATTTTTGCGTTTTGCGTTTCCAAGTACCAAAGTATTAAAGCTTGCAGAAGTTGTCCATTTATATTTCCAAGTCTTTGATAGAAGTGGTATGGTTGGTAATAACAAAATTAGTTTTCTCCATATATTTAATAAGAAGATCCTCCATGTTAGATTTTTTTGTCCTATCTCCTGATATTGAGACTGCCCTCGCTGTTGGTAACCATGCTGAGGGTTTCTCTGATAATAACCCTGATTTTGATGAGGATGATTTCTCTGGTGATAGTATGACCTCTATTAGTTTCCATAATTATTGTTGATAAAATTTACTTGCTCCAACTCATCAGATTCATCTTCATCATCTGCATCAGCAATTCCTTATGCATAATCTGCCAGAGTTGGATTCTATTTATCAACAAAATTAACTGAAGCCTTCTTATTTTGATAACCTTACTTGTTTGATGTTATATTATCAATCTTTTTATTCAGCAAAGCTATCTGAGTAGAGAGAGCATTAAATGACTCCAGTTTAAAAATTCTAGACTGCTTCTTTGTAGCAGCCTTGTCTCTTTCAATCCACCCAAAATCATTATTAGCTAATAGCTTAATAAAGTCATGAGCATATTTTGGTTTCTTGTCCATTATTGATCCCCCAGTTGAGGAATCAATATGCATCTTAATTTGAGGTAGTATAACAATTTAAAATGTCATCACTATGCTATATGTAACGGCAAACCCCCTCCCTAGTAGAACCATAGGACAGGAGTCTGACGCCACACACCTAATGCAGTATCTAAACTTGTAACAGTTTATAAATGCAAAACCGATTCACTCAATTGTAACTGAAATCATTCATAAAATATTCAAATACATTCTAAAGATCTCAATATCCAAAAGTAATAATAGCTCAAATGTGTTTACAAGTTCCAACGGCCGCAATAGTAGGATACTAGTTCCAATACAAAATCCCAAAGTTTAACAGAAATAGAAAATACAACTAAATGGTAAAGATGAACATGCTGATGGATGTCGTGCTCTATGAAATGAAACAGCACCTAGTTGATTGATGTACCTATACTCAACCTGGGGTTTTAATCCCAGATTTAAAAGTAGAAAGAAAGAGATAAAAGCAGTGTTAGACTATGAACTAGTCTAAGTTAACATCTTAAGTTCCAATATACACACACAAATGCCCTAAACTCAGCTCTAATCATGAAATCACATAATGCAAGTATCTAGGGATTCCCTAGAATCTGCTACAGCAAACAACATACCAAACAGTCCTACCAACCATCCAGTTATTGGTTAAGTGATTAGCCTCAAACATTCATCAATTTTCATTCTTGTTACCGAGTTCATTGAGTTGCTAGCTAGAGGTTCTAGACTAAGTGATACTATACCGATCAACGAAATACAAGATGTGTGCACACGATAGTTTCGCTATTTAACAGCTTATTAAACACGACGCGCACACGGCGGTCTAATTTCAACATACAAATAGTATAATTACCAACTTATTAAACAGATCAAATTATTCAACACAGTAGCCACCAATCAGACCAAAACAACACACTTAATTCTGCAGTTAACCAAAGTATTGCCCGTAGTAGCTAGCATTAAAAAATGGAATATATCTGTTCAGTACAGTATTGGCCAAAGCCCAGTATCAGTAATTCAGTATGACCGATGCCGAACAGTTCAGTAACAGTATTAACACTTCAAGCCGTAAAATTCAGTGTGAGGATTCTCTATTCTTAGGCATGCCATGGATTCTACTAGATAGCTATCCTAAGGGCAATAACACGATCTAATTATTCAATTACCAGTTCACTTTTCAGATGTCAATCTAGTTATCTAATTTATTTACCAGTTATTATACTGATTACATTAATAGACCAACTATATCCTACACAGGTAAACTCGGATACAAGCATACAAAAAACATTCACAACTCATGCAGCAAACAATAACAGTACATCAAACAATCTGTGGGACTCAAAACCGCTGCTAACCTATAAATGCGCAGAACACAACCAAAATCACTCCTACTCATCTGTTCGAGCAGTCTCTTCGTCAACACCTTCTGTAGAAAGGCAATCAAAACAATAAGTCAACCAAGCACCAGAACTTGACTCGAATAGAACCTAACTGCTTAAACTCTCAGCCGAAATGGACAGAACCCTAACCTCTAATTCGAACCCAAATAGAAAAAGAATTTCTCCTATTGAATTTAGCCCTTAATCACTTTAAGAAAAACCTTAACAAAAGAACCCTTAAATCCGTTGGAAGGCAAAGCACAACAGAATCTTAATGATTGAAAACCCAAAACCTAAACAGAGCATCATCGAAATTAGAGGGAGAGAGAGAGATAGACGGGGCTTACCAAAGCTCTATTCGACAATGGACAAGAAACTCTCAATTGAAAATCTAGAGGTAGAGCTCTGGTTTTCACTCTATGAAACTCACACAAGAGCTCTCAAAATCATGATTGAGAAAATTATGAGTATTCTAGGGTTTACTTAGCTTAATATATGGTGGCAAATTCAGAATACTCCCTCTAGACTTAAGAATTTACAAAATTTACTCTAAAACCTAAGACATACTAAAATACCCCTTAATAATACCAAAATTAACGACCCTACTACTAAGCCTGGAAACCATCTGTTACACTCCATGGTGCTAGGCCATGATGTGGACATTTCCTGATCAACTCCTTAAATCTTTTCCAGCTTTCACAAAGAGATTCCCCTCTATGTATTGAAATGAAGAAATCATGTTCTTCAGCTTGTAACACTCCATATTGGAACAAAGGTTAAAATGAATTAAATTACTACCCATATCACTAATGCGTATATTATTTTTCGGGAGCCCGGATCTTGAGAATTCTAAAGTTAAGCGTGCTTGGCTTGGAACAATCTTGGGATGAGTAACTTTCCGAAAATTTTTTCCGGAAAGCATGCGAGTGAGGACAAAGCATGCTGGAAAGCGTAATGGTGGTCTGTGGGGTTAGTGGTTAGCCTTAACATTGGTCAAGTAATGACGTGGCGCCCTGCCACTGTGCCTTGGGTCATCCAGGGGCGGGGACTGGACATTACAAATGGTATCAGAGCAACCCTACAACCACAAGTGCACCTATGGACATAAGAGCTTAGGGAATTCGTCTAGCGGGGGTAAAGATTTTGGGAATGATGTGGGTCAACCACAACGAGGACATTATATCCTAAGGGGGTGGATTGTAACACCTCATATTAAGACATGGTTAAAAGGAATTGAATTTCTACCCATATCACCAATGTGTATATTGTTTTTCGAGAGCCCAGAACTTGATAACTTTAAAGTTAAGCGTGCTTGACTTAGCACTTGAGAATTTACCCTAAATGGTCTACTCTTATTCAAACTATTCATGACCCTTGAGTTCATAAAAAAATTATTTGCAAAGATGCAAGAGGCATGTAAAAAGAATGTAGAACGTGCATTTAGAGTTCTTCAGGCACAATTTGCTATAGTCAAAGAACCAACTCGTTTTTTGAAATAAATAAGTTTTGCAAGATATTATGACAGCATGCATTATAATGCATGATATGATAGTTTAAAATGAACGTGATCTTGAAGGGGATATCAACATTTGGGGAGAACCACCAATAACAAACGTAGAGAGAGATGTAATAAAAAATGTTGATTTCGAACAATTTATTACTCGATATAGGAAAAATAGAGAACGAAAAGCACATTTTGACATTCGCAATGCTTTGATCAAACATTAATGGGAGTGATATGGAAACTCAGAAAATTGATGAATTTAGTTATTTATTTGTAGTAGTAATACTTTACCTAATTATTTTTTTTTATTTTTAATATATACTAGATTTTTGGACCCGTGCGATAAAATGTATTCAGAATATATTATTTTGAAAAATTTCACAATTAATCATAAATAAATGAAAAGTGTACCGCAATCGAATAATCTATCATAGGATATCCAAATCTACCGATAATAAAAATAAAAATTAAAAACAAAGAAAATTCGATAGAGATAGAAACATATCATTTAATTGAAGAGGAGTGAATGAGATACATCGCCGAAGTGGAGCGAAGGACATACCGAAGGACATAGAGTTCGTACACATTCATAGTCAGGGGAAGACTTCTTTGAATACAACATTGGTTGTGGTTTTCTGTATTGCGCCATGCTCGTCTAAAATTAGTATTTTTAGGCCTTTACAGTTCGTTACTCTGGATACAGCGACATATAGTTGACCATGACTGAAAACGGGTCTTCTGAGATAAAGACCTATATTATTTAGAGTTCTCGACTCTTGTTTATGGTCATTGCGGATGACAACGAGATAGTGAACTGTCTCCTCTTAAATTTGAAAGGTAGTCTTGAATCTAACGGCGTCAATGTAAGTCGTGGTATCAACACCTTCTGCCCAACAATCAAAACTTGCATGACTTTAGCTTCCAAGATTCTTCTTAACCTGATAATTTCTCACATATTTACCTTAGACTGTTACACCCAACCCCCGCCCACGAAGGAACCGCTAAACGATGGCCGAGATGCTACACTACACAATATACATTCCATTACATTCCAATAAATTATCCTGTGCAATAAATAAAAATGAATAAATAAAGATACTTTAATAAATGGAGTTAATAAATCAATAGTTCAATTCAAATGAAAAATCCAAAAACTGCACTAACTGCAATACAAATCCAATGAAAGAAATAATTATCCAATGTTTACATCTGAAATTCCAAAACAGTTTGAATAAAAATTAAAAATTGAATAGCTACTGAAATATGAGCTGCTATGCTGACTAATGCGGATGCAAACGACCCGTACTAGCTCGATCAACCTATTAGTTTTCAAATAGAAGAGACAAAAAGGAAAATAGGAAAGCATCAGGCTATCGATGCTAGTGACAATTCCATACTCAAACAACCACAAACATATGTGCCTTTATTAGCATACAATCATGATATTCACACACAAATGCACTTTACACAATGCAATCATCAAATTCATTCAATGCATTGCACTTTAATCAATACATTAATTAATGTCAATCAAAACATCATTCGATTAATGCAAAAGAACATTCAATATAGAGGAAATTGCAACCAAGCTACCTGGTTAATAATGATTTGCAAATTTATACTTTTTATTCATATTTGCAACCACACTATCTGATTACATGCTCAACAGTTAATTTTAATGAAAAAAAGTCAACTTTAACGGAAAATCATAATATAATAAAAATATCTATTTAATCACTGCTACAATTAATATATTATTATAAATAAAAAAAAATTATTTATATTTATAACAATTTGACTATCTAATTTTATAATATTTAAATAATTGTAAAAAATATATAAAAGTAAATTACTATTATTAAAATAAATTTTAAATCAAAAAATAAAATAATATTAGATTTTTCAAAAATTAAATAATTAAATTTATTAAATATATTTATAAATTCTAATCTAAAGAATTATAAGAAAACTTCTTACACGCTAGAGTGAATTAAAATAATATATTCAATTATAATAAATTAAAATAATATATTCAATTAAGTTTCATGTGCACTCAAATTTATAAATATATTTTATAAATTTATAATTATTTAATTTTTGAAAACTTTAATATTATTTTATTTATTTAATTTTAGAAACATTATAATAATATAAATTTAACTTCATTTTTTTACAATCATTTAAATATTATAAAATTAGAATGTCGAATTGTAATAAATATAAAAAATATTTTTATTTATAATAATGTATTACTTGAAATAGTAATTAAATAGATATTCTTGATTATTTTATGATTTTCCGTTAAAGTTGACTTTTTTCCATTAAAATTAACTGTTAACCATTTATTCGGGTAGTCTGGTTGCAAATATGAGTAAAAAGTGTATAAATTTGTAAATCATTATTAACCAGGTAGCAGGTAGCTTGGTTGCAATTTACTCTTCAATATATCTCACACAATGCACTTAGATCAATACACCAATTAATATCATTTAACGCATCACACCTTTAATGTTCATTTAATACATCACACATTTAATGTAAAAAATATCTAATATTTAGTGAGAATGTGGCACGGTCCGTGTGGTTTCATGTTCAGACTGTGTTAGGCTCGGTGGAAAATTGTGCCCGTGTGAGTGATTTTACACAGTCCGTGTGATTTTACACGGGAGACCGTGTAACATGCTGGTAGAGTTGTTCTTGGGCAAGGACAAACACGGACCGTGTGACATAACACAGTTAGTCCGTGTAAGCCGCTGTCAATTGTCTTCTGATGGATTTTAGAACACGGTCCGTGTGAGGGCACACGGGCTGTTTAAACGTTTAACCATATTCAACTTGGTTTTCCCACACAGTCATTTATGAATTTAGGTCTTAGTGTCACGTAGTCTATACTCCTCCCCATGTCATTAATACACCAACAAACATGTTTCACAACATTTAAGGCCAATAAATGCTAAATTTTAAATGAACCAACATTGAAGTAAGCAAACAAAAACATGACATTCAAACTTCATTACACAATACTCCTTAGCCGATAATCGATATACCAACTATAACAATATCTCATTTATAATTTAATGACTGCCCCTAATCTATATCGAAACGGGAAACAATAAGGCCGAAACCTGACAATAGGTCCGAAGACCGAAATCCGTAGTGCCATTTAATCCCCCTCGGGACGGTCATCTATCTATGGATTTCAACAATAGATCCGAAGATCAAAAATATCAATAGCCTGCAGGCGGTGGTGCCGTCACACCCAATAAAAGTCGTCATTTCGATTTCCGATAGTGGTTAGCTAAACCACAAATTACCTACATTTCAATATGCCGAGATCTCTAATTTTTCTCTAATGGTATGCCACTTCATCTCTATACCAATCTAAGAATAAGGGCAAGCAATTATTAAGTAATTAAATACACATTTCCATTATCTTCATTATTTATAAATTCAATAACCTATTAAAGGTATTAGAAACCATACTAGCCATCATGTGAACCACATAGTAATTACCACTACCATATTATGTTATGGTTTCAATATCCATATTTAAACACTTACATATAATAAATGCTATTAAATACAATGCATTTATTACATAATAAAGACACATGATATTAAATTCATATTATTAAATATATATAGGGAGTTGTTATATGTACAGAAAAATTGCATACAGACTGCACAGATTTCCTTTAGTTTCCAATTATACCCTCCACATATTAATCACTCTCCATTGTGTTTCAAGTTTTCTATTTTCCAATAACCATTAATATTACTGTTATTACTATCAAGCAGCGGCGAAGCCACCTTTAAACTTGGGTGTTCAATTGAGCACTCAAACATTTAAAAATATATTACATATATTTAATTTTTTAATTAATTTTAATGTTTAAATACATAAAAATATATTATTTTTTTTCACTCTCTCATTAAAAGTATATTAATTTAAAAAAGATTTACATAATAATTTATAAATTTATTATTATTATTTATAATTATATTCTGAACATCTAAAACATTTCCATCTTCGCCACTGCTATCAAGTAATAATTACTAAGTGGAAATTAAGAGAGGTTAATCTCTCTCCCAATGTAATATCTTTCTCAATCTAATTTCTCTCTCCCAATATAATTACTAGGTGTAATATGTATATTTTATTTTTAATTGTACATCTTTAATTTTCATTTTATTCTTTTAAAATCTTAAAATATTTATTTTTAATTTATTTTATTTTATCCACACCTTTTAAATTTTAAAAATAATAAATAAATTATAAAGTAAATAATATACTTCCATAAAAAAAACAAATATATATCAAATTTCCTATTAATAATTAAAATAAATTAACTCAATAAAAACAACAATTATTTATCAATAAATTTTTAATATAACAATATTAAAATAAAGGTTTGGCTAGGTTAGATTTATCAAACGATTCAGATAATAATATCAATAACTTTATTAAGAAGTCAATATAATACACTCATCCAATGGTGTAGAGGCATTAATAAATTTACTACATACAAGCAATATTGTCAAAATTTTAAATTAGTTATGAAATAATATTTATTTGTACTTTCTAATATGAAAACAATAAAATTTAATCGGGTATATTTTCATTGGAATCTTCAATTCTTTTCATTTGGGACGTCTTCTCCTTTATTTGGGTTTCTAATCACCTATAAGGTGAAAAAAATTTGAGATCGGGGGGACACTGAATGGTGTTAGCTGATTAGCTCTTCAAAGAGTTAAGGTCCTTTGGGGAGAGGAATCCAAACGGAAATCATTTGTGTGTAAATTTGATATGAGATTTAAAGAGGTTACATATTAATGATGAACCTTATTTGTAGGGAACAATAGAAGACTAATCATTTATACATATTTTAACAAATTTGGATAAGGATCTAAGTTAGATATTTTGAGTGCATTAGGTCAAGCCCGTATGGATTTATTCTTCAGGGACTCCCAATAGGTCTTATACTAATGAAGTTTTATCAATACTATATATGCAAGATATTATCCTCTTATATTATCGATGTGGTATTGAGTTTGACACCTTAACAATCACCTATTTCAAACCAATGACCATATTGTATTCTCTCAAGATAATCCACTGATCCATCAATTCATCATGCACTACTGTTACTGACTAATGGGATTTGTCACCCGACCACCGCTACATTAGAAAAGCTTTTGAAACAAAGTACACCAAATGTATATTTAAATGCAGTTACTAATCAACAAGACTCGTTGCTTAACCACCATTAGGTGAGGAAACCTTTTGACATAAAACACACCAAGCACAGATCTAACTGTCCGCTCCATCCCCTAATCAAGACTCTAATACTACTTGTTGAACCCTCTGGATCCACATTAGTATAATATTGTTAGTTGGGTCAGGGTCAAACTCGAAAAGATTTGTTCTTGGGAACATTGCAAACTACCTTGTATTAATGGAATTTTATTAATATTATATATAAGACGTCTAGACTTAAATTTTAAAATTTTCAATACCGAAAAGAAAAATATAACAAATCAATTATGAATGGTTTATATTTCAACTACCATCTCATTACCCACCCATAACCCACTAAAGATGCTCTCATAATAAAAAAGGTGATGTGTTTAATTTTTAATTTTTAATTTTTTTTTTAAAATATGATATGTGATGCCACATTAAATTCAAAGACATTGTATTAGAATAAAATTTTGCAACACAAATTTAATTCACCTAAAAAAGATAAAATATTTCCCCATGGCTCCTAAATCTTTCACAAAGGCTTACCTAAGTTGGTTCATTTTAATCAACATTTTTATGATAAAATTTATTTTCAGCCCCATATATATATATATATATATATATATATATATATATATATATATATATACTTACTACTGATGTACACCCGCGATGCGGGTGCATTTAATTTTAAAAGTTTAAAATATGGTGATAATTCAAAAAAAATTACTATATATTTGAATTTTTAAAAAAAATCACATAAATTTTTTTTAAAAAAAATATTAAAATTTTTAAAAATAAAATTTATATTTCGGTGGACATCAAGAGATGGTTCAATGTTGGTGGTCTATCAAGAGATGGTTCAATGTTGGTGGTCTATCGACAATTGATGGTTGAACGAATGGTGGTGATCTATCGGCAATGGGTGGTTGGGCGGAGGAGAAATATAGAAAAATCAATTTTTTCACAATTTTTAATTTCATCGAATCTCATCCGCTCAGCCACCAATTGTAGGGAGGCTACTGCTATAAGACTTGTCTCTTAGAGCTCTACTAAAATAATAATAAAAAAATTATTATAAATTTTAACATTTTTTGCCTGACAGAAGTAAAATGAAAAAAAATAATAAAAAAATAAACTGGTATAATTTTTTTTTTTAAAAAAAAAAACCTAAACCTACACTAACTTTGTAATATCTTCGACACATGAATTTGAAATATTTATTTAATCCACTATGATTTTTATTTTAAAATAAAAATAATCATGAGAAAATTTTTTTTTTAAAAAAATTAAGAGTTAAAATTCCTTTTATACAGTTTATTAATAAATGTACACAACTCTAGTTTGGATAGAAATTTATCTTATTATTTTAAAAATTTTAAATATAAATTTATTTCAAATTAAAATTTTAAAATTCTAATTTAATCTTAATATATTATTTTTATTATTAAATATAATAACTATTTTTAATTTAAAATAGTACTAAAATTTATTTAAAAATATTATAAAATTATTAATTTTAATTTAAAATTAATTTATTATCTATAGTATTATAGAGCTAATTACTTTTTATAATTTGAAATTACTTATTCATTTTAGTTAGTTAATAAAGAGATAGTCAATTTAATTTATTATTATTTAAAGTATAATAATAATAATAAAATTTTATAATTTAAAATTATTAATAATAAGGAAGGATGAGAATTACACAAATAAAACAAAAATAATTAATACATCAAAGCTGATAATCACACACCAACATTAACGCCAAACAACCATATTCTTATATCGGAACTTGGCATCATTATGTTCATGGGCTTTATCACACATAATGAGACCCATATCGCTTTGAAAGCGTAGAGAGGAAGTTTGGCTACTGTTCATTTGAACAGTAACCAACATCCTCAAATAATATATATACATATAATATACATATAATATGACAAAATTGGTCTATGTATAGGTTGTTTTTTTACCCCTTCTTTTATTTATATATATATATATATATTTAAATTGGTCTTTATATTCTTCAAATTTACCATTTTCGTCAATCTTCTTTCCTTAACATGTGATGAAGTTCCTTTTATTGACTTTCATCATATGGACATGCTTGAAATAAAAGTTAAATATTTATAAATTTTCAAATTAAACAATAATATACTTCCTCCGTTTCCAAATACTTGCAACATTTCATGTTGGCATGCTATCCAATGTTTAATTTTAAACGTAAATATTTTAAATAACATATAACTTAAAATTATATAAATTTAATATTTGAAAAATATACACAAAGACGAATAAAACAAGACCCAACTTTACTATATTTTTCCTTATACATAAGGAATAACATATGAAAGAAGATTGACCAATGAATAGTATACACTATTCAAATGTTGCAAGTAAATAGAAACGAAGGAAGTATAATTTAAACTTTTTATTCAAATAATATTAAATTAATGAAATTTGATATTGAATTAGTTTTATTTTAAAAAATAATATATATATATATATATATTAATATTTTAAATATAATAAATGAATAAGTTAACAACTAACAAATATATTTCATAAATGAAAACAATCACACCTACTGATACAGAGTAAGAGAAGAATTAATACCACCTGTTTTAAAAAAAGAAAAAAATCACGACTATGAAATAAGAGAAAATTAATACCCTCTACTTTTCAGGATATTATCTCCTTCATTTTTAATAACACATTCTCTCCCCTAAAGGTTAAAATAGTCTAATATTTGTGTCTGTACACCGCCTGTACAATATTGTTTGTACACGAATCATTTCCATATATATATATATATTAATTAGTGCCTAGGTAACATATCTACAACAATGTTCCAATACACAACACAATTCATATATCAATCCTCAATTCAACCACACAATAAACCATGTACACATTTATCCATGCATTAAAACAATGTACACATTTAACCAGACATATATTCAAAATATTCTATATTAAATTTCAAGCACAATTTCATTCAATATAGTTATATTTAATTAACCCGTTTAATTAAACACCCAACAAACAATATATAGAGCTTAAAACGGAATTGCTAGCCTATCCTCCACCGGTAAGCTAAGCGACGTCGGTAGGATTTCCACCATCACCAAAGTCGTCTAACAATTACAATTCACACAAGCATTTCATCAAACACTTGGTCCACACCAAAAACCAAACAATATAAACCTAATGTACAACCCTTAATCAACTCGTCAATCGGACCTATAGAGTCACTATCACAATGATATCTATTCCATCAACTAGAATTTAGTTTTTTCCAATATGGTAAGTTAAATAATTTCTAGGGTTTCCTACATATCAATTTGAAAGAATTTTAATAGACAAATCAAATTCCAATAACTAATGTACTAGTAATAAATCATGGTATTATTAGCAAATCGATTTACAAAATGTGAAATCAAAACTTAAGGTTTAAGGAAGACTTACAATATTCGTAAGAAGAAACTTGAGAAAAACTCCACAGTACGCGTTTTGGTGTTTTTGGAGGGAAATAAACAAATGAAAGAAATCAATTGACTTAGAGGTTTTTGAATATGGGTTTTACTTTAAAAATGGGTTGTGGGCATTTTTATAAAACAATTATAAAACATCTTAAAAATGATTTAACGATTTTTAGAATATTTTCCGCTCATGTAAAAATTGATTTTCATTTTAAATTCCTATATTCTTAAAATGCTTTTAAAGACGATCAATTTGATATATTTGACTCTATACTTCCGATTGACTTCCTAAATACCATTTTACCTTTTATCCCGAATTTTGACCAAAAAGTCAAAATTCACCAGAAAACACGAAAGATTTTTAGACCCTAATTACGGACGTTACATAAACAAAGGAGTTTCATCATTCACCTTTACATATTCAATACCATTCAACAATATTGAAAAAACATGATTATAAATACATATGGATTCAAATGCTTTTTTCAATTTTATATAATTTTAAATTTAATTTGATGAAAAAAAAACTTCATTGAAGTCATCATTGTATCCCCCTCCAAACTTTTGCAACAGTTATTTTTTCTCCGTCAACAGTTAATAATAATAATAATAAATTATATATATATATCATACACAGCAGTTTGAGTTAAATATACTTACCTCATTCAGAGCTTCTTTAATCATTTCACTTGTCGTCTTTCCATATATTTGAAATTCTTCACGATCACAAATAGTCACAGTAATAGGTGCGAAGGAGTCTATGACATTAGCATTAATCACAAACCTACAACGAATTCAATTTAAAATAATAAAGCATTACTAAAATATGGTATCGGTGGATAATTGATTAAATTAAATACTATGTTTTGTGAGTATACTTCTCAAAAGCTTAGTCTGCGTCGAACTACAATTACCAAAACTGAACTTGCCCTCAATAGTCATCAAACTCCTGTTACACTTTTGGCACCCTAAATAACACCATTTTTCACTCTCTCCAAGACCTACGACAGTACCATAAAATCCATCCCATTTGACCTTAATAAATACAATTAACAACGATTAATTAATAATGGCAAGGCGATAAAATATATATAAAAAAGAAACAGATTTGAAAAAAATATACCACTGTAAGGTCTAATAAGCTCTGAATGGTGATTACAGGGGAGCTTGCTAACTCTTCACCGATGGAAAGAGCCATTGATCCAGATGCTATGCTAATAACTTGAGAAACACTTTCTCCATCATGAATTCGAGAAAGATTAAAAATTGTATGACACTTGTACTACTTAGAGGAAATAAATACTATTACATAAACTGACAAAACTAAATTTAGTTTCAATACATGAAGTCATATAATAAATCTTACTTTTGCTTAAATTCTAGGATAGGTGGCATATCAACGTTTATTCACAATTTTGTTTCTTCACACCATGAATTGCTAAAAGTGATGGTTTCTACAAAATAAATATTTCTCTTTCAGCATCATTATATATATATACATATATATAATATTAGTGTACTCTTTATAAAAAGAGAGAGATAGAGATAAAGATTGTACGCTTAAATTTCTTAAATTGGCAGTGTTGCAATAGCAGCACGATAGGTTTTGTTCTTCAAAATTGACACTTTAAGCAGCTGGTCAACATATTGTTCCCATAATGTGCACTCAATAGTCGTTCTCCTGCCACAATCATTTATACAATTAGAATTTGGAGGTTATTATCTCTAATCTTGATGCAAATATAATATTATAAATTTATTATTTGAAATACTTATTGTAAGTCCTCCAACACTATAGTAATGCGTTTGTTTGGTTTACCATTAATCAATGAATGAACTACTTAGAGACTACCAATCTGATTGTATCCGTGATGAACAATTGATATATTAAGAAAACATAAAATATAAACATCTTATTTTAAAGTCACTAATTTTATAATTATACTTCAGTACGGTACGAATATTCACTTACCAAAGAGATAAGCCTCGTTTAAATTAGTTGCATCTTTAATATTGGCGAATGTCTTTAAGTTGAATACATGAGGCGGGAAGGTAACATCATCAATCTCGTTTACTATAGTTCTACGATCGAAATTCAATTTATATTTTATGTTTAGAAACTTTTGTTTGACGGTCCTTTACGGTATTTTCATCCCAACAAAAAAAATTTTGATTTAAACTTTTTTTCTTCTTTTATGATGTCTTTAAATTTATTTGTCTGGTTCTTTGAGAATGTACCCCACATATCAGTACTCTATATAAATTTATGTAGTGAGACATTAGTAAGATGTAAATATGAAATTAATTATTCTAAGACATATAAACCAACAATGAATACAATATTTACCTTAGAGTCGACCATATAAATATATATAGTCGCTCCAAATGACTGACTCACATATTTGTTAATCCATATCCTTAGAATTTTAACATTGATATCTCAATTTTGTCTTGAATATTCAAACATCTCTCTACAAATCAGTTTGTTTGGTCATCCTATAATATATGAGACAACATGACAACAATTTAGATAGAGCGTGAGAAATAGTAGTGCTTCTATCATAACAAACTATAATAAGTTTAGAGAAAAGAAATACTATTATGAAAATCTTCTCCTCTAGAGTTTGAAAAAATTAAGACAACTTCTAATATAACGTTATATGATTATACAGAACAATTTTCATGCTCAATCTCATGGATGTAATCAATGACATTAATGTTAATTGTAATTCTTTTTTTATTAAAAATTTAATATAAGTAAAAGTTATAGGAATAAAATCAAATCCAATATTATTTCCAAATTATATTATTAGTGTATACATATAAGGTTTCTTGATATGATTAGGGTTTTGTGTAATAATAATTTTATAATGTTATTACTAATAATGATTTATTTTTATTATATTAATAAATATGGTATTACTTCCAAACTAATTGTATTATAAAATTATAAATTATAAAATTATACTACTTGTAAAATATGCAATTTTATAAATATGATAGTATTTCCAAACTAACTGTTATGATTTCTTTTGTATATAAAAATAGCATATAAATAAAGTAGGTTAATGTGGTGGGATAACAACTTACGGTCTCAGAAAGTTGCGGGCCCTCAACGAATTGGAAACAAACCCAAATCCGAAAAGGAAACCAAGTCTAAGAAGGAAACCAAATCCAGAGAGGAAACCCAGTCCAAGAAGGGAACCAAGCCCTAGGAGGGGACCAAGCCCAAAAAGGAAATCAAGCCAAAGAAAAGACTAAGTCCAAAAAGGAGACCAAATTCAAGAAGAATAAGGAGTCCCAATCCAAATAGAAATAGGACCCAAATACCTTCTATAAATAGTGGGTAGGGATGATTGTAAAGGGATCCGATTTTTCATTCATTAGAGCTAAACTCTGTGAGATTATCTCTGTAAACTTTTTAACTACTTTCTCAAGCAATCTTAGCCTAATATTTGGCTGTGGTTTATTTGGCACCACAGTTAATAAATTGTGTTAAAATATTATATATCTTTTATATAATAAATAATATTTAAGAAAATATTATTTAAAATAAAAAGTAAATACCTCTATAATTATGAATTCGAGCACGCATGAAAAATAAATTGTATAATATATATATATATATATTTAAATGTATGTATGGTAGTCAAACAGTAACAAAATAGACTGAGACTTGATACCTTTAATTTTATTGATATTGGTCATTGAACTAATTTTAATACTGATATTATGACTTTTATATATATACACACACTTTATTAAAAAAATAGGTTAATAAATATTGAGAGAATATTACATATTCAATTAATAAATTTAATTATGAAATAATAATTTATATATCAATTATGTTTATAAAGTAAAAAAAATAATTTCAAATTGTTGATAGGAACCATGCAAACAGTTACTCATCATCATAAAATATTTTTCATCATTTTTATTTTTTATTTTTCCGTTTCCATGTCTCTTGTACTGCATAGCTTTGGACGCTAAATCAACTTCAGAAGTACTCTTTTTTGCTGGTGTGCATTCGGTAGTACTACTTCTTTCTTCATGCTGAATCATATTTCATCAACCATAACACTATTATTTACCATAACACCATTTATTAATAAATGATTCTTTGAGTTATTTGATTGAATCTAAATTGATTTAGTTTAATTAATATAGAGTAAAAATATAATCAAATAAGACAAAGTTTGAATGTTCACCAGATCATTATTTTGAGTAGTACTTTGCTTAACTTCATAAAATATTTGTTCTTTGTGTCGAGAATTTTTTGAAGTAGTGTGAATGAAAACATGTTTTATTGAGTGTAATGCATAAAAATATTTAAACATATTTAACAAAAAAATAGATAAATAAAAACCTCATTTTCGGTTAACTCATTAACATGGTTCGGGATGAAATGCGGACTATCGGTGAGACATTCAACACAATAAGTGTTATTAGATATGCTGTAATAATTTTTGTGCACCTTAAAAATGAACTTTCTAGCAACCAAAATGTCTAACTCCTAAAGTACGATTACAACATCACTGTTTTCCTATGCAGATGGAAAAAAGTACGGTATATTAGATTAGCCAAGTAATAAATCATACTTAACAATATAATTAAGTATATAAAATTTAAAGCAATAAAATACAATCAGTCTATCTTAAAATATGATATATTGTTTCCTATGAGTTTTTCAACTTCTTGATCAAACAATAAAATATTGATTATTCCACTATTATTAGATACCTGTAAATGAACTCTAAACCTACAATAGTCATTAATGGACGCTCAATGTTATATTTTTATTTTTAAAAAATCAATAAGTTTATAATGATTAAAAAAATATAGTCTTACTTCTGGACTACGTTTTCGACAATGCAATTACATGTTTTGCATAAAAACCGTGATGGTTCGCTAATCGCTTTTTTCCTACACACCCAACATATAAAGTAAAACCATCAAAATTTTTTAATGTTGTCGATCCTTCTATATGTGATGTATTTCCAAGCTGTAGTTAAAAACATACAGTAATTTAGCAAACAAATAAATATAAATACATGAGTAGATAATTAAGTAATTGATTTCAAACCTCATTTATCTCTATAATTTCGTACAATGTATTTAGTTTGGTAAGATCTCTAAAAATCCTATTTAACTTATAATCTTTGATGAATTTGGGGATAATGCTTCTCCACTATTCAATATGTGGAAAAAAAATTAAATTTAGTGCAGACTTAAATTAGTATATTAATTTAGAGATATTACAATGTCATATAAATAATATTATAAAGATGTAGAAATAAAAGTACCTCTCTTAGAAGTTTTTAACTTCAGGAGCATTTGTATCAATTAAAACTAGTGACCCGTAAAATACATTTGAGACATATCTTGCCCCTATTAAAATTATAGTATAAGTTTAATTAAGATAAAAATCGAATAATCATATGCTCAGGTTATGACAATAAATATAATAATGAATAATTGTTACCATTAAATTTCTTGATTTTTACCAAGTGTAGAATCATTATTACTTCATCCAATTTCCTTTTCTTCATGTATCTGTTGATCTGCAAAACTAAGTTGTACCATAATGTACATTGCATAGTTCTTGATCTGTTGAAAATAAAACAATGTTTATGTATGAGTATATAATAAAAAAAAATTATACAAATTGTAATAAAAATAATGTGATGTAGTAATTAAAAAATTTAAAACAAATCTACTCTAAATCCTCCACTTCTAGGTCGAGTCTTTGACAACACCGTCCGTGATATGATGTCACAACAATTTTTGTAATAGAAATAACCCTTCCAATAACATATGCAAAACGATTAGGTTATATAATTATTTTTTTAAAATAATGATTATAAATTCTTAAAATTAGTAACAATGCACATAAATATAAATAGGATTTTAAAAGTATACCTATTAAATAGCGAATGTCTGTATTGTTCTTGTCGAGGATATCTTTCTAATTTCTAAAGTTATATCCACATAACGCGACAGTGCTAACTCGCATTCCTCTAACAAAGTTATCCATGTCAAATGAAGGATACAAGAACTCGTAGATGCACGATAATCCCCCATGTTCATTTCTACTCCAAATTTGAAAATATTATAGCATCTTCCTTCCTCTAATTTGCTATTATATTTTTTGATGAGATTGTTTTTAATAGTTGCTTGTATCAAACTTTCCCATTTAAAAGTAAACACATTAACAAATTATCACATGTGTACTCATATAAAGTAAAACAAAAATCAATCATATCTTATGTTAGTAAAATAAGATAATTAAAAAGTATATAAATATTAAATAATTACTTTTTCATCCTTGAATAATAGCTCTATGCTTCCCGTTTCATTAAGTGATTGCAATGTGCAAACTTCCCAAACTCGCAGCAATGTTATAACCAATCGACATTCTAAATTGTTTGGATCAAGATCGGCTATATATTGAATTATTGGTTTATCCATGATACTCTTTCAGTTTCAGTTCTGGAAAAAATATAAAATAACAATTTAAAAATGTAGGTTAAATAATAACTTTGAAATGAAAACTAAATTAATTATCAAAAAATTAAAAATATATTTTACTATTCCAAACAATAGTAAAAATATTATTTAAGTCTACACTTGAACACAAATAATTGTTTTTTATTTCTATAAAAAATACTAAAATTCACATAAGGAAAAAACAAACTACGAAATTCACACAAAATTAGGGAAAAAATATCAAAAGAATACCTTACGATAATACGGTAAACGAAAAATAGATAATAACAGTCAATATGTTGGAAAACGTGAGAAAAATAGGATATGAAATATAATAGTGGTAATATAATAACAAAGTATAATTAATTTGGGCAAAGCGTGAAGAAATCTCTAATTTAATTTTACTCTTACATAGTATTTTTTTTATTCTTTCTTAATTGTCATTTTTTATAAAAAATATAATATTATTAAAATAAATCAATCAAATATTATTTCCATACTTTTATTATTATAATAGAAATATTAAATATTTTTATGGAAATTCAAATATGAATATAAATTATTAGGGGTGGGCATGATTTTTGGTTTTTAACCAAACCGGATCGACTCGGACTAACCCGAACCAAGTAAGTCGATTTTTGAACTTATTTGGGTCGATTTGATTTTATTAAATAAAAAACCAAACCATTCGGTCTCGATTCGGTTTTATCCTTCCAAAACCGACCCAACTAGAATAACCAATTCCAGCTAAAGTAATAATATAAAATTCAAATTATTTAGTTAAAAAGAAAATTGTTTTGTGATGTAATATTATTATTATCATATATATATATATTAATTGGTTTTGGATATTGTGTTCTAACATTTTTATAATTAATTATTCTTCTTTGATAAAATTATTATGTTGTAGTATTTATAACTTTTTTTAAAAAGAAATATTTATTTTAAAAAATTTATTTTTTAATAAATTTGTGTGTAAAATGAGTTTTCAGACTTGTAAATTGATAAATTAATTTTAAATTAATATTATATGATACAATGATAGTATCTTTGTTATTGGTATAGTGTAATAATAATATCATAAAAATTGAATCGTATATATTGTAATAGTACTAATTTAAAATACCGGTCTAATCCTAAATAAAACATAACGAAAATATTAAGTTCAATAAAAATCCCAAACCAAGTAAAACAAGACCGACCCTAATCGACCAGACAAAAATCAAGCCGGTTAGTTTTACCCATCTATTTGGGTCAGTCTGGTCCTAAACATGATAAAATGAATAATTCATTTTTGGTTCGGTTTTGCTCAAAACCGGACTGACCTGGACTGTGACCACCCCTATACATTTTAATGCTCATGTTAATAAATAAATATATATATATATTGAAAAATTAAAATAAATCATTTAAAATTTTAAATATAAATTAAAATATAATATAATTTAAACATATTGCCTCACAAAATTTAAGAATAATTATTTAATCTATATTATAATAATTAAATAAATTAATACATCAATTTATATAATTTAAGAATAATTATTTATTTTATATTTTTATGATGGATTCACTTTTCCTTTAAGCATTACTCGTTTAAAGATTTATTTGCACCACCGTTATTGAGGTTCTATGTGGTTTAATGAAATTAAAAAAAAATTATATAAAAGAAATACGGCTTTAGTTGTTAAATAAATTCTCAAAGTTACGGAAAGTATAATTTATATGGTTTGGTACATCTGTATTGTTTTGTGCATGAGGACTTGAAACCAAAAGTCTATACATTCCATAGATTTAAATAAATGAATAACTAAAGGGCTGGACCTTCCACTCTAAACCCTATTTTGTAATGAAGTATGCACTGAAGTTTAAAGCGAGTAATCCTCTTTGGCAATATCTTTTTGATGCAATAAATACTACCATTGTCTAAATCAATTACTATTAGCTTAGACGGAGCTTCCTCTAGTATTGTTAATGAAGTTAGCTACACACCTACAACTTTCATAATTTTAAAAGCACATTCATCTAAAAATTCAATCATATAGAACCTTGGTCAAATAATCTACTACCCAACTATGCCAAAATAACTTACATTTTAATTCTAACTTCTCTACTCGGACACCAAACTCGAGGATATACTTCAGCTACCTTAACGCAAGCCTCTTTGAGTTTCAGTCCTGCAGCCCTATGTATAGCTGATACAGGACTCTCTAAAGGGGAAACAAAAGTCTTGACTTGCAAGTAATTGTTAAGTTTGCAAATACCTTTTAGTGATTTTCAACCCCACTCATTTATAGCCTCGAAATGGGATCATTATGTCAAAATCTCAAAGGAATCGATCCATACTATTCTAGCTTTCAATGCCCTCATCATGGTGTTTCCAATTTCAAGAGTTCCTGCGAATACCAGCAGCAGAAACACAGAAAATATTATCAATCATGGAAAAGAATTACCAGACAAGGGATCTGGAACAATTGAACTTTAAAGTAGGGTATGAAGGCAATGAGAACAATGAGTAAAGTGAGAAAAAGTTAATACCATATCATATTGTACTCTTTTCTCTAAATCTCCCAAAGCCTGCCATGTAAACTATTGGTTAGATTTTAAACATTGTAAAAAAAGGCAAATTGAAAATCATTCTTGACCAAGATAAATTTTGTTATTGTCTAGCATAAAAATAATCATACATATAACTCTATACCAACACATTTAGATAAAAGAGAAATAAATACTATACTCAACGATGTCAAAGCATAAACTAGGTAAAAGAAGGTAACCAACCTGGAAAAATTTTACACTTATATCATAAATTTCATTATTATTTAAATACTATACAACCTAGCACTACCGGCCTCTTATCTCAACAACAAAACAATTCAAAACATCTACTAATTCACACTCTAATCTCATCATCACAAAATTTCCACAATTCATCAAAATTCAAATATCTCATATCATCTACGGTTTAAAAAATGGTTATGACTGACTTTGATGTGTTGTAAATGGCTACCGTTCTGTATCAGCTATAGTAGATGCAAGTCATGATTTTAAAGAGCATTCCCCATGCTAGAAATAAAGTTGTAAATGATAGTTGAAGTTCAATGTATGTATAAAAAAGAAAGAAATATTTCTTCTACCGCGTACATATCATAAGACAATGTTGATACTATTACCTCTTTGAATTTGATAATATTCGGATGCCTAAAAAATCTATCACTGTTGATTATCTTCTGATCATTCTCAAAAATCTTAAACCAAACATACATAACCTCTGATCAATACAGGTAGTTCCGAAAAGAATAAAACGTTGACCAACTTAACCTTCATTTCTATAATATTTGCAAATGACTACCAATATCGAGATTCATTGTCATCCAGTTTTAGACTAATAGCAAAAAGAGAAACCTAGATGAAGCATTGAAAACAAATATAGAAATCTAAAAGTCACCGTCAAAACAAACCGAACACGGACTCAATCACTAAACAAATCAATAAAACCTAATCAATCAACAATACAAACAAATCAAACCCTAATACAAAATGAATCGAAAACCATTAGAGATAAAGTAACTCTTTGCCATTCTGACTAAAACAATAAAATTAAAATAAATTACCATCAGTACAAAATCAGATTTATCTAGATCCATAGAATAAACCAGATCTGACAAGTATTTGAAATTCTCTAAATCTGAATGTCCTTCGGAACAGTAATAGAATCAGAGAGGGGTCAAATCGATGTTGGGACACAATTTTTTTAAATCAAAGGAAAACACAAAAAAAAAAAAGTACTCGGTAAAACCCAAACCCCATAAATTCCTATCTAATCTCTATCACTCACCAAATTTACGTCAATGGCGGCGAGTGTAAAGTTTTCGGTGAGAAACGACAAAAGAACTAGATAGAGCGAGCCTATAGTTGTGAAACAACGCGGCGCGAGGTGATTTTGGCAGGCTGAAAGACGACAACGAGAACATGCGAAGGTGAAAAGCATCGGACGAGGTTCTGAGGAGTACAGGGTTTTTGCTATTTTCACTTTGATATTTTGATTTGACGGGATTTAGGATTGGAAATTTGAGCTGGTAAACGGGCTGGTTTGGCCTAGACCGGCCCAATCCATGATGGATTACGAATTAAACGGATTAACTCGCACGAATTTTTTTTACTATGCGAGCTGATTTTACACTAATCCTAATCCGGCCGACATGGATCATGGGTTAAACGGGCTAGCCCGTTAATTCGTTATCAAATAAAAAAATGAAAAAAAATTAAATTTATATAATTTTTTAATAATAAGGATAAAATATTTTTAAAGAAAAAATATAAAATAATACATTATAAGCATGACTATTTATACAGAAAAAAAAAGAAGTTAAAAATTATGTCATAAAAGAAGACTACTCACCCTTTAATATCCAATATGAAAAAATTATTTGATAGCGTTGAAAAGATCCAATATTATTGTAAAACGTGTAGAAAAAATCAGAATAAAAAAATTTATCAATAAAATTTATAATTTTGACTCTTACGTTACCAGATGTTGTATTTGATTTGTCCCATACACTTTTTGGAGTAGTCAAATTGAAACTGAAATCCTAAAGTAAAATATTATAAAATTAAGATTAGAATATCAATAAGTTAACTATGGTTTCACACAAAATATTACGAAAAAGAAAATCTCACGTAATCAATCAAATAGAAAAGTAACCGGTAAATAAGAGATTACATTAATGTAAAATATAAGGTAGTCGTCGAAGGTTAAGACTACTGACGGTTGAGTGGATTGCATGAAATTAGGGTTAAAAGAATTTAGAAAATTGAAGTTGACAACACTCGTAACTAGTTTTTTTTTTTTTTTTTTTTTTCTATAGGATTGCAGGTTAGCCCGCAGTTAATCTGGCCCAGCCCATCTAAATCCGCGGATTAAACGGTCCACATTAAACGAATCCATTTATTTGGCGGACCAAAATTTGATTGATTCTAAAACGGACCAACACGTGAACCTTGGGTCAATTTACCAGCTCTATTGGAAATTAGTTTAATCTAAGGGAATAAAATTTTATTTCACGCGTGGATTAATTAATTAATTAAATTATTAAAATTATTATTTTTAAAATAAATTTGTATGCTCAATATATTTAGAGCGTGGAAGATGTGAATGATATTTTTTATATAAATTAAAAAACTCATTTAAAATTACCCATTTAACTATTAAAATTGTCATTTTTCCAACAAATACATGACTGCAATATAATAGAATGCCACTTATTATCTCCGGGATGAATTCAATCTAATCATATTTATTTAATTAATGAATTAATGAATTGAACCTCACCTAATAAATAAAATAAAAATTATATTTATAATAATTTCAAATTAAAGTTTTAAGTTAATTTAATTTATTAATAAATAAATATTATAAATTATTTAATTTTACATTAAATTATTTTTATTTATAAATAAGTTCTTATTTTACAATAGAGTGCTGTGGTGGGAAATGGATGAAATATTTAATTGAAATATTTATTTTCAAAACTCTGTTATATATAAAGATGCAGTTTGGTGTATGGTTGGGATGGTCAGATAGCAAAGGGAATAAGGTACAATTTTTAGAAGAAATTTGTAAAGAGCGAAATTTATTAGTGGTATCCAGTCCAACCAACGTACAAAATATTATATTATATTATTTATTTATTTAAGTTAGAGTTGACAAGTTTCTTAAATAGAAGTTTCATAACAAACTGTAATCCAAAGACCAAGAATTCCAAACAAGAGAAAAACATTCAATTTCTTGGTTTCTATTCCGCTGTCGGATAACCCGACACATCAGCACACAGATCCTATAAACATTCTCTTTTCCAACATAACTCCGCCTTAAAATGGAAAAACAGTCCACAAAACATTCAACAGCTACCGATTTCTCTGCTTCAATGGAACACCGTCATTCTCGAGACCAAACAAACTCCTTCTATAAAACACCATCACTGCTTCTCTACACTCCAAACTCGCAAACTCAAAATGATGAGGTTGAGATTGAGTATTGTGGTGTTGGTTTGTTGGCTTCTTGTGTTGAGAACACAAGGGATTGATGTACCCTTAACTGTTATTCAGAGTGCTGTGGCTAAAGGAGCTGGTTTGTTTGTTTGTTTCTGCTTTGTTGAATTTTGTTGGCTTTGATGGTTTTTTTGTTTGTTTGATTGATTTGGGTTGTTATTGTAGTTTGTCTTGATGGAAGCCCGCCAGCTTATCATTTTCATCCGGGGAATGGTACTGGGGCTAACAATTGGTTGGTTTTCATTGAGGTATGGAGGACACTAGTTTGATATGATTGATTTTGATTTTTTGAGGTTAGATTTAGGTTATATAGCTTGATTGGATATATTATGCATTTGTGTTTAATCTATAATAGTTTGATATATTTGAATTGGTTGATTGATTTTATAGTTTTGTGTGTGTGGATTTGACATTTTGATGTTTCCATCTTGAGGATACTAATTGATTGCGAAAATGCATTGGCGTTATGTTCATTCAAGTTTTAGGACTAGTGATTGATTGCGAAATGCATTCGGGTTATTTTCATTCAAGTTTTAGGATTAGTGATTGATTGAGAAAATGCATTTGTCTTATTGTTTGTTTAAGTTTAGGATTCATGATTGGTTTACAATGGCTCAAGTCACTTTATCAATGTGAAATGTAATAGGTTGATATATTTGCCATGGTTGATTTAGTAGTTTTGTGTATATTGAGGAAGTGTCTATTGCTTTTCTTAGGGAGGAGGATGGTGTGAGACTGAGGAACTTTGTCTTCAGCGAACAAAACTCCCATATGGTTCCTCTAAGCTAATGGAACAAGTAATGGGTTTCTCTGGGATGTTGGCTCATGAAGCGAAATATAATCCGGGTATGTCTTTAAAATTTAGAGAGTTAAAAGTTTTCTTCTTCAGCTTCTTGAGCTTTTTCATTGGTATAATTTGTCTAACTATCTGCCATTTTGTTTAGACTTCTATAATTGGAATAGAGTTAAGGTTAGATACTGTGATGGGTCATCGTTTACCGGTGATGTAGAAGATGTAAATCCGGTAAGTTATATTTCAATAAAATGTCTTGGCATTGTGGTTATATATTTTGTTCACTGTTGATGATCTCTTAAACCTTTTGTTTATATCGACAGAAAACTAAACTTTTCTATAGAGGAGGAAGGGTTTTCAAAGCTATTATGGAGGAACTCATGGCTAAAGGAATGAAAAATGCTCAAAATGTATGGCTATTTTCCCTTTTTGTTTTTCACTTGACGAATTTATGGTTTCACTTTTGATAATTGGATTGGTTCCAGGCTATTCTTTCTGGTTGTTCAGCTGGTGGGTTGGCTACACTTATCAATTGCGAAAAATTCCGAGCTCTCTTCCCTCCAACTACTAAAGTAAAATGTGTTTCGGATGCTGGTTATTTTATCAATGCGTAAGCTCATTTGAATCTCCTATATGAATTTACTAGCTGAACCATTTTCGGATATTGATTTGACGAACACTTTGACTTTTGGCTTTCGTGTAACAGAAAGGATGTCGGTGGAGGAAACCATGCTGAGACTGTTTATGCTAAAGTAGTTGCATTGCATGTAATTTCTCTACCTCTCTCACTCTCACACTTTTACTGGCACAATGGTCACTTGAATGTTTCTACTCAGTTGTTTTGATAGAGTTCTTTCGTTATGGTCACATCCGCCTGATTATATTATTTGAATATCTTATTAGGGATCGGCTAAGAATTTAGCTCCATATTGTACAGCAAAGATGAAACCAGAATTGGTGAGTCACTATTCTTATGTTTCCAACTCTTCTTTATTTGTTCTATAGCTGACTCTCACCAATTCTTCTCTATTATATTACAGTGCTTCTTCCCTCAGAACTTCGCTGCAGAAATGAAGACACCAGTGTTTCTCATTAATTCGCCCTACGATTCGTCGCAGGTTAGTGATCTGAGAATGTCAAGAAAATGATGAATGAATTTTTGTGTATACAGTTACCTGCTTTTGGCATTGTTATAATTGTATATCAGTTTAGTTTATGATATGTTGATCTTCACTTGTTAAGTGCATTCTGTTGGTGCTCTCTCAGTGTCTTGCCTATCATATAGTGTGTCAATTATATGCATATCAATATATCTAGAAACAATAGTTTATAATCACATGTATGTCTCAATCTTGGTCAATCTCATCTCTCCTGCTATTTAACTTGTTAGCTTGTTAAGTTGTAATCGGCCTATTAGGGATCACTTATCTCCTGTCTTCTCTGGAAGAGCTTCCGAAAGGCTAGAAGCTCTTGTGATAGTTATTCAAACAACACTAATAACAACTCTCAGAAGTCGCAAGTTAAAAGTCAATCTATCTAGACAAGCTCAATATGTTTGGTCTAACTGACCTAATCTTTCAACTCATGTTCAGGTCAAGAACAGTTTGGCACCAGGTGTTGTGGACAAAAAAGGCGAGTGGAACAAGTGCAAGCTCAACATAAAAGACTGTACGCCTGCTCAAGTTCAAATCTTGCAACGTAAAAGCCTACACCAGTCACCATTAAAGGTTTTTTCACTTCTACAATTTACAGCATAACTAAGGTCGGACTTGTTATTTTATCAGGTTTCAGACTGGAATTCTTACAAGCCTTGACTCAAGGCGGCGGCAACCTTCCAACAAGAGGATATTTCATCAATTCCTGCTACGATCACTGCCAAACTGGTTCAGGCGATACATGGTACCAACTCGACTACTCTCCAGTGGTGGCTAAGTCGGTAAGTAGAATAATAGCTTATCATCTTATACCATATTTCGTTACATTGCATCTAAGTAGAATATGCAATTTGGTTTCTGGTTGAAAATGTGTGTATACATTGCATTGCATTGCAGACAATGGCAAAAGCTGTAGGAGATTGGTACTACGAAAGAAAGCAATTCAAGGAGATAGATTGCCCTTATCCTTGCAATCCGACCTGCCATCACCGCGTTTACAACTCTACGCCTAGTCTTCCCCCACGTAGTTAGGCAGACTCTTCTTCTGCTCGAATTTACTGCAATTAGGAGCTTGAATGTTCTTGTCCATAAGGGAAAATATGGATAGTATATGATTATAATGTATGTGTGTATCCAATGTATGAATATGTAAAAGAAAGGACAACCATCACTGCTCTGTGCTCATTGTTTATGTAATTTTAACCAGTCTAAAGGAAGGCAATTCTTTTAGTTGATTTCAACTCAATAATATATGTTGTATCATTTATTACTACTATTCTACCATTAGTTCTTTTCTTTGTATTATTCAAACATTTTATTTAGCTATGTGTTCTTTCAATCATGTAGGTATGAAACTTATTTCATTTCATTTCACTGTATCAAAGAATATAATAATAATAATAATAATAATAATAATAATAATAAGGTTTGACTATTTAATAAATTATATAAAAAATTATTGGATGCTTGATGTATTTTTAATAAATAATTATGTTAATAAATTTAAAATCTAAAATTTCTTAATATAATTATTTATTAAATATCACGTAAAATAATATTAATCATGGTTGAAAAATACTTTCCCTCCATATGTTGAAAAAAAAAAAAAAATATATATATATATATATTGATTTATTGCTTATATTTATATTCGATTTTTTATTTATTTATTTACGTTTTCAAATTGTGTGTTAAGTATGATATGCGAACTAATATATTAGAAACTTAATAAAAAGACAAAAAGGAAAAAGAAGAGTATTTATAATATTTTAAATTCTTGTTTTAAAGAAAAAAAGCCTTAAAGAGAAAAGAAGCTAATAAGTTTATATATATATATATATATATATATATATATATATATATAAAGTTTAGAGTAATGTAGTAAAGAAGTTAAGGTATGAGTAAGTAGAGTAAAAATTCATCTTGCTAGGAATTTTTCGATGTACATTCATGTTTTTAAAGTTTTTCAAGATGTTTAGAAAAAAAAAAAAAGTAGCTATTAATGTTAGATAAAACTAAAAAAATTTATGGAAATTTATAAGGAAGATAGATTTTACCCAAAATAAAAAATAAAAAATTAGAAGCTCAATTCAATTCTTGTGAAATTAGAAGACTATTAGATAAATATACGAAGCATTTCGAGAAAGAGACTGTGATGTTGATCGACTTAATGAATTAGGAGATATACTTTCAATTGACTTACTGCATAAGGATTCCGATTGATAGATTTAAGATTTTATCTACGTTATAATGATATACATGGTCACCTTTTGTTTTATTATGATGTGTTAGAAACATTTTTACTATGTTTTAGTGATATTATACGCACCTATTCAGAATCATTATTTAAATTTTTAAATTTTTATAATTTTAAATATTATTTTATTACTTTTAAATACCAACATATTTAGGGATGATAATGGATTGGGTTCGGATGGATCAGATCCAAATCCGAATCCTTTAAGAATGAACGGGTCCAAACCCTACCCAAACCCTTAACGGGTCAAGCGGGTTCGAGTCAAATTTTGACCCTCGGATTCGAATCGATCCAAAAAAAAATTTTAGCATGTCTGCATTTTACTAATATTCTATCAATTATAACAATATATATAATTTTATTATTTAATATTTCTTTCTAATCAAATTACTTTTGAAAGAATTTAAAACATTAATAATCCAAACAAATTGTATTAAACATCACATAACATAAAAGAATAAAATAATAAATAAAATAAAATAGTCCAAATGTGCTGATAGAAGCACAACAAAACTAATCCGTATACCATGTCCGCAACTTTAAATATTAAAAAAAAATAAAATAATAATAAATAAAAAATAAAAAATCATCCGAAATTAATCCAAGTCTGCTAATAGAAGTGAAAAAAGAGTAATAAAATAGCTATATATCTAATTTTTCAATCTTAAAAAAATAATAAGAACTATTTGAAGATATTCGACTTCCAAATTCCATACAATTAATCCAAATTTCCATAAATGCAATCAAAAGAATAGTTTTTTTTAATATAAGATATAAGTAAATAAATATATTCTTACCTCATTTTCATCATCCGTACATTCACTGTTGATATCAAAAGTTGACTTCTTATAAGTTTTTGCTTCTAATAATAAATCAAATAATAATTGTTTAAAAAAATAATCAAGACACTAGAATTGAAAATATAATTACTATAATAGTAGTAATAATATACCTTTATATTGCGTCCATAACTAATCTTGAGTACACATCAATACTTCTAATGTCTTAGGTAAGACGACTACAATGAGACAGAGGCGGATCTAGCAAATCAAATGAGAACAAAATGTCCCCCATTTTTCTAGAAAGTGTCTAAAATATTTATATTTTCATGGTTGAGTTATTATTTTGGAATTTTGAGAGTTTTGGACAAGCTCAAGTGAGAGTGCATAAAGAATTTCAAGAATTTAAGTGAAAGATTAAATAAAAGTTTATATATATATATATATTCCATAAATTTATAAAATTCCTTTATCTCTTAAAATATTTAACTAAAAATTTATTATATAAGGAGTAAATTTGGACTGTAAAAAGACTACCTTAATTTAGTATAGGCACAAATTGCGAGTATAATTGATAATATATATTGTTTACACATCAAAATTTCTGAAGAAAAAGCCCCCAACTCTGCTTTTCCCTTCCCCTATTTATAGGCTCTCTCAAACCACCTCTTTAACCCTTGTGTCCATGTTGTAACCTTTGGGTTTTTAATTGTTTCACCTGCCTACATAACTTTCTCCACTTCCTAGGATGTTTTTTCCTGCCAGGTGCCCCAATATCGTTTGACTTTCTATTTTCTTGTTATATTCAGTCCTTCTTTCATTTGATTTGACTAGTGTTCTCCCTTATTCATGAAGGATCTCTTCTGCCTCTGTCATTGTTGGGCTCGAATCCGTTTTGGGTTCTTTATCCAAGGTTTGACTCTTTTCGTGGTTTGACTCATTCGTTTGGACTGATAAGCTTGAAATGGATTATTTGCCTTCAATTTTTGATTGGGCCCTTTTTGCATGTTTATCTAATTTCAATTTGAACAGAATCATTTAACTGATTGGACATTTTAATTTGGTGACTACAATAGCCCCATGGCTTGGTCCATGAAGGAAAGGAAGCAAGCCAAGCCCATCTATTCTTATTTCGTCACCAAACCTTTGGGATTCTCAATCCACTTAGTAACGAGATCCTTAGCATTCTAATTAGTATTTACTTGTAATTATGATCTATTCTTGACCGGTCAATCACAATCAAATCACGATGTCCCTTCTTTTCTGCTTTGTCGACTTCAACACGTTTGCTCTTCCACTTTCCAATATTAGTCGTTTCTTTAAGAGGTTTAGTGGAGGATGGTGGAAGACTAAATGGTCCCTCTACTCCCTTTTCTTTATCTCTAGTAGTGGCCTTCTTCTTGCATGTTCCTGTCATCTCTCCAAGTAAACCTTCATTCTCTATCCACTATTTTGTTAAGATGTCTTTCTCCTTTTCACATCTGTTCTCCGACAAACCTGAGAGGCCTTCGAAACCTTCATCCGACATTCATTTTTGTTGTCCTCATTCACCTTCTGACCTTAGGCTTCCTTTTCGCAGTCCCGAGTCTCTCTTGGTCGTCCCTCATTCTTCCGCTTCTAGACGTCGCTTCACACGCAGTGCAACTAGGGGTTTTTCTTTTATGGAACAGTCTAACCTGAATCCTGAACTTAATACTTCTATAGACGGGTCGTGTCCTTCCGATGAGTCTGTGATCCCACTTTCAGAGCCTCTTTCTCCATCTACCAGAGTCAGGAACCCTCATTTCGACAAATTAAAATCCAGGGTTTTTACCCAGGAGCTTGAACTCGTTTTGGGTAGGGTTAGAGTCCCCCTAGTGTTTTCGTGAGGGTCCCGAAACCATCTGAGCGTTCTTCCTGACTTAGGCCAGGCGAGGTTGCCTTCAATTTCTTATCACTCGGGTTGTGTTTTACTTTTCCTCTTCCAGATTTCATTCGTCGTGTCCTCTATGAGATGAGGGTCAGCCCTATATAGTTACACCCTCATGTCTTTGAGTTCATTTTCTCGTGTCACGACTTTTGAGGTTCACAAGGGTGGGGTGAGCCTTCATTTGACAAATATGGGGGTATTTTGCAAGTTAAAATGGACAAGAGGGGCATTGTTGTCTGTCGCTCCTGGGATGCCTCAGTGAACCCCACCCGTCTGAGTCTGTTTTATGATAGGAACTAGTCATCTAAGTAGGTAGTTGTGTCAGGGGATTGGGGAGATGAGGTTAAACTGAACGGTTTATTTTGTATGGTCCCTACCTCAGTCAACCTCTCAGGTGTCATTTTCGCCCTTTGGAATGTTCCTCTATGTTTGTTGTCTATTGATTTCGGAGTTAACTCACTTCATTATATTGCTTTTTTTTAGAGATCAAGCTATGGAATTCTTGGTTTATACTTCCATCTCACAAGATCGAGATTCTGCTCAAGCACGTGATAGGTATGTGTATTTCTCTTCTTTTTCTTTCTCTTGTTATATACATACATGCATATGTATTTTGCACTCTCTTCTTCTTACGTTATTGTTTCTATTCTTAGAAATGGATCAGATGCCTCCTCCCTCTCCAGTTTCGCCTCCTGTCTTAGTTGTGAAAGAATAGGGTTTTGGTTCAAAAGGAAAAGATAAGGCGATGGCTCCTTCATCTGTCTCAATCGACCGCCGCTCTTTACTAATGAAGGCGTTGTCTCCTACTGCTGGTTCTTCCTCACACCATGTCTCTGCTACTATTCGAAAGCCTGATTTATCTCCTTTTGCCAAGCGCTTGTGGGATATCTCGCCGTCCTCGAGCCCCAAAAAACTTTTTGAGGCTATCTCTTTCTTTGAATCATGTCTTCTTAGTGAGAATACATCCCAGGTCACTCCTTACTCTTTGTCAAAGGCTGTGGAGTGTTGCGGCTCGATCACCTATCTGGTAAGTTGCATTCTCTGCTCATTGTTGACATTATCGATCGATAGTTCATAGTTGGGTTATTCCATATCATATTGCGGGAGTGACCTTAGGATTTTCTGCGTTGTCGCTGCTTTATTACTTTCCTGATGCCATTTCTCTGTTCTTTTGTTTCTGATACCCGTCTCTCCTTTTCTTTTTCTTTTTTTTAGTCGGTCTATGCTGCTCTCAATTCTAAACATTTAGCGGATCAATTGCTTGATGATTATAACATCTTAAAAGCCAAGCACAAAGACACCCTGGCTGACCTGTTCTCTTCTCAGTCAGATTTGGAAAGTTCTCAGAAAAAAATTACTAAGCTCAAAACTGAGTTACAGAGCGCCCATGACTTCAACGATTCCTTGAATGGTTTGTTCATTAACTCTGAATCTAGCCTTGAAAGCAAGTGGCTAAGTTCCAAAAACTGGAATCTCAGTTAGGAGACCTTATTTGTGATGGCTTCTTATTGGCTCAAGAAGAGATTTTATGCCTTTATCCCAACTTGGATCTCTACGCCATGAGTATCCCTCCTGCTACCTCTAATGTGCCTGACGTCAACTCTCATTCCAACAGGGGCGGGGCTGCCACTGGTCAGGGCGGTCAGTCAGATGCGAATGCCTGATCTTTCTATCAAGATTTCACCCTGCGTGTTATCTTTTGGATCAGTGTCTTTACTTTCTCACCTTTTTTTGTGATATATTTTGGACTATAAGGCCTGTTGGACTGGTGCACTTTGTTTGCGGATCTACTTTTAGCTCTTTTTTTTTGTTACTTTTGGACTGGGCCCTTTGTGGGCTGTTAGTTAGCTTTATTTAATGTTCTCTCTATGAACCTCTTTTGGGTTTCGAAGTCCTATTTTGGCTTTGTGTTGAGGTTATTGTATGGGATATTGACTTGTCTTAATGTACTTTTTGCTTCAGATGAGCTAGGTTCCCTTTCATTTTCTCTCTCTTTTTTTTTTTTTTTTTAAGAAAGTTGTGGAGACTTATTATTGTCGTTTTTGCCATTATTGCTGTTATTGCCGAAATTCAATTGAATTATGGGACGTCGTCTCCCGTAAAATCAATTAGATTTCCTACAATATGTAAGCTTATGGGAATTTATTCCTTCCATTGGTAAATTTTTGCAATTTTACCGGGTCGCTACCCTCGGGTATTTATTTGGAATTGCATCAGATCACGCCCATGTTGTTTTTATTTTTTGGGTGACTTTATCACGTGTTCTGTGACTTTTGTTGGTTTTTGTACTAAATTCACAATTGGTTTTATTCATGTGATGCATTGTGGGTTTCTTTCATTCTTCATTTAAACATCGCATATTATGAGTTTCATAATTGAATCCCTTGATGGAAGATGGCTTTCATTGCAATTTACATGTATAAAAAATGGGCAAAATAATCTCCCAAGAGTGATTCCTGTGTCTCGATACAATTCTTGGAATTCAAATTAACTTTCTTATCTGACTCTACTGGTAGTATTTTCTAAGGTGTTCCATATTCCAAAATTGCCAAAGCATTTACCCTGTTTCATCACTCAGCTTGTAAGTTTCAGGTCGGAGTTTAAGTATAATAAAAAATAAGTTTCAGATTGGACCTTTCAATTTTGTGACTACATATATATTATATTATATTCTATTCAGATTGGACCTTTCAATTTGGTGACTATATATATTATATTATATTATATTATATTATATTATATTATATTATATTATATTATATTATATTATATTATATTATAGTGAGTATGTTTTAAGATGATAATTTTTATTTAATAATTTAAGTATAAAAAAAAATTTGAAGAGTTATAAATGATATAGAGTTAAGAATATATCAAAAAATAATAATTTTTATAATTTATAAACAACTTTTTAAATTCGTTAAATAAAATGTCCCCCATTTCAAGAATTCTAGATCTGCCATTGCGGTGAGGAGAAACAAATCTTCCTCCAGAACTAAAAGCAGACTCTGAAGCTTCTATGAAAACCAGAATAGCTAAGATATCTCTAACTATACGATGTAGTATTGGAAAATTAATAGAGTTCATAGCCCGCCACTTTAACACATCGAATCTTGGAACTGTTTTCTCACATGCCTTCTCAAGATAAAAATCCAACTTTATTTTCACTGTGATCATGGTACTTGAACTGGAGGCTTCTTGATTAATCTTATAAAGTTGGAATTTTGATAATTCTTGTTGTTGATGAAGTACTCAAAGTGGGAACTTGAGGAGTGATTAAGGTACTAATTTTGGTCTTAAAACTAGAATTTTTGTGATTTTCTAGATTCAAAAATCATCTTCCTATCTGCATGTATATGTTGTAATATACATGATGCCTAACTAGATAATTACGGCTCCATTTTGGGTTATATGTTTAAGTTTGGTCTGAATAATGCTGCTATAAATTCTCTCATAAGTTATTATTACAAGTTTTCTTTTTCTAGAACACAGAGCATAGGGTTATGTTTTAACAATATATATGTTCTTTAAAGATAAATGTTGTTAAAAGTGGTTGTTGTTTCCTTCGATTGACTTAAATTTTTCCTGCCTTTTACTTCTTAAAGTAATAGTCATTTTGTGTGCACATTGTTCAGGTAAGGAATAAGTTTCAATTTCATTGCAAAAATAGGTAGTAGATTACATCATAACATTATTCATTTTATTAGCAGTACAATGCTAATCATGATGTTCAAATAGAATATTAACTTTAGATACATCAGATCATTTGAAATTTTGTCATTGTTATCAACCACCATTGAATTCAATACCTGGATTGATGCATTACCATTATTATTAGCAACATATTATTCTGGTTCTTCAGGTTTTGCATAGGTCATAAATTTTCCATTATCTCTGACCTATGTTGCACGGACACTAACACGCGGACACAGATACGACACTGACACGGACATGGAACACGACAGATTAAAAAAAAAAATGACACGACACGATTTCGACACAACTACTATAATAATATTAAGATAATATATAGTAATATTAAGATAATATATAATAATATTTTTATATTAAAAAATATAAGTAAATATTTCTATATCTTGGTACAGAATTAGTTATATAATATATAATATATGCACTTATATTTTTATCTTAAAATATACAATCGATGGTATAAATTCATAAATAATGTTAAATCGCCAACATTTACCTTTCAATATATGAAATTATTAGAGTTTTAATTTGATTTTAAGCATTTTAAATTGATAAGTGACAAATCGATGTTTTTAATAGAAAAATATAAAATAAAGTAAATAATTAATAATATTTAAAAGTGTCGGCTATATGTAGGACACGCATGAAGTGGCGTGTCGGACATGTGTGTCCAAAATTTTCTTTTATTATTTATTTACTTATTTAATGGACACGGTGTTCAGCAAGTGTCGGGCAATTAAAGTGTCTGACACGGTATACCCACATCTACATAAGTGTCCGTGCATCATAGCTCCTGACTAATTTCATCATCAGGTTCTCAAAACTAGTAGAAACCACAAACTTTGCATTTAGAAAATAGTTTCATCGTATTTTTCGCTGAATCTGATGCAATCATAACTTCAAAATGTGTGCTGTAAAAGAATTTTCAATTCTTGAAATTGATTGTCGTGCCGTTGATATTTTGTCTCGATATTGTGGGTCGTCTCTTGCGGACATGACTAGAGTATATTGCCATTGTTGTTGGTTGTGTGTGAACAGAGTGTTGATGTCTGACCGATCAGAATACAAGTTTATTGTATATGTTTCTTTCAACTTGTTTTTGTTTTATGAATGGGGTATTGGCGAAATTCTTCAGAAATTGATGATGGTATTATGCTTCGGATTCTCTATAAATTGTGAACTTCGGAACACTTTCCAAAAAGTTTTATTTGCCTTATATAAACAAGGTTAAACCCCCGGAATAAGATATAACGATTTTCCCCGTAAAACTATATGAAAATAGTTTCTTCAAAGATAAGAATATGAATGGCAATCTGAATCCACCCCGCGGGTTCCCGTCCTGCTCCAACCCGTTCGGGGCGGGTTTAAAACCGCCCCGCATAAGGGTGGATTTAATCCAATTGAAAAACCGGTTCCGGGGCGGGGTGGGTTCGGGTTCTATCAAAATCCGTCCCACCCCGCACCGGTAGATGTATATTAATTAATTTTATAATATAATATTATATTATTAAAATTATTTTAATATTTAATTTATTTTTATTTTAAATTTTTTTTAATTGTATAGAATTTAATGCTATTTATGTATATTTTTTTAAATGTTGTATATTGGTGTAGTATTTTATTATTTATTATTTATATAATTTTAATAATAAAGCGGGTTGAGATGGGGCAGGGCGAGTTTAAACCCGCTCCGTGCGGGTCGGATTTTTTTAACGTGAAAAGAACCCGGCGGGGCGGGTTGGAGCGGATTATAATTAATTATAAAACTATCGGGGCGGGTTCGGGTTGACTAAGAATCCACCCCAACTCACCCCATTGCCATCCATAGATAAGAAACTAATATTGTCGTCACTGATTTTTGTAAATATTCAGTGTTGATATAAAAAACTTATGAAATTTCCATTTGTGCATTGGCTATATATAGCCTTAAAAAGGCACTTATGAAACATTACCATGTTTTAGTAATGATATGACTTTTCAATATGACTTTTATAATAGTCATATTCTTTCATATAAAACACTACAATGTTTTAATATGAAATGACATGATTCTTCATTTATATAAATTCCTTTAGAAATCCTCTAACATTCCCCAACCATTTCAAAGGAATACAATATATTATCTATTAGCATAAAAAAAAAAAAAAAATACTAAGAACACATGCATAGTAAAAGTGTCTTACGATTGAATCTTTATTTAGTGAAATGAAATATAAGTTCTATTGATCTGATAGTAAAGTTTGTACAAACAATTAAACTTTCCAACCTATCTGACTAATAGGATATATCTCACATATGGTTTCCATTATATATTTCTTTTAATAAAATTAACGCTTTTATCGGCCCTGCGTTTTATCCATTAGTGAATGCATGAAAGTTAAACCCATAATTTTTTTAAGCGGTACCACATCGCATTCCACATAAATAGACCTTTTTTGTACTTCTACAATAGTACAACACCATCCAGATTTATTAAGAATTAAATAATTCAACCTACTCAAACAAGTTGCAGGCAAAGCACTAACCTTTGGGATGGTTAAATATTTTTGTGCTTTCAATCACTAAAAATGTCATCATTCATTGAACCTGAGACTGGACGTTATATCAAGCGTTAGGTCGAAGTTTCACCCTTAGTGATCATTCATTATGGGCTTTAGTCCCATCACTTGTAATATTCATAATATCATGTCTCTACCTAATCCTTTTGTAAATATGATCCACTTTTGCATTGGTTATACTTCAAAAGGCACTATGAAACATTATCATGTTTCAATAAAGATATGACTTTTCAATATGACTTTTCCTAATAGTCATATTCTTTCGTATACAACATTGCAATGTTTCAATATGATAAGACATTATTCTTCAATTATATAAATTTCTTTAGAAATTCTCTAATAGGAAATAGGGTTGGTAAGTAGGATTGGTTTTTATAGCCATTATGAGTTCGTGACTGTTAGGGGTAACAATTACAAGCTGCAAAATGAATTCAAACAATTATTTCCATTTATTATGTTGCACGGGTCAACTCAAATACCTTCACAATTTCAATGTTCCAAAACTGCATGGCACCCATTCACTTAGGCCAATTCCAACGGCGCCTTCATTTTTTCAATTTCATCAATTCTAATGTCACTGGCTTACTTATCTAGAGAGGTTGTGAATAGTTATCCTCTAGAATTGAAGCCAACTATTGATGCTCCATTTTTTTTAAATTATTGTTCACATGTTTCCATAAATTTTACATAATAATTAATTAATTTTGAGTCTGTTATTAATAAAAAAAAAAGTCATTATATTATTTTTATTTATTTATAAATTAATTAATCTTCAAATTTTACAATTGATGATCGGACTTGATCATTTGCCTTCAATTTTAAGATTTGAAAATTGAAAGATGCTTTGAAGATCCTAGTTGGAGAAGGCCTTATCTCCTATCATATTAGAAGGTAAAATAGTAAATTCTTTGACCAATAAAACCTAACCAACAAACAGCCATTGAAATTGATAATAATAATAATAATAATAATAATAATAATAATAATAATAATAATAATAATAATAATAATAATAATCTATATATCTATATAAAATTGTTCCATATTTGATGATGTGACATGTCTAAAATTGCTCTATTCTATATATGTATATGACTTCAATTTTTACACTATTTACATAATTGCCATTACAAATATAAATAAAATATATTTAGGGTCTGTTTGGCAATTAGCTATTAGCAGTTAGCGGTTAGCGGATTCAATTAGCGGTTGGCGGATTCAATTAACGGTTTGACCAACTAATAGCGGTTAGCGGATTGATGATACAGTGTTTGGTAATTAGCTGTTTAATAATGTACTATTAGCGGATTCAATTATAAAATGACGTAAATGAACATTTTAAAAAATTTACTTTTATTTTCAAAATTTATATCTTACGTTACTACCTTCAAATAGGTAATACAATAGGTTAAATATTTTAATATTTATTAATCATACTAATAAATTATAATTTTAATAATATTTACTATTTTATATCAATTATTAATTAAAATAATATATTAAAAAAATAATATACTTGCTACAATAGTAAAAAAAATTATAAAAATTTTTAATTATAAAATATTATAATAAAAAATAATAGTGAAATTATTAAATATTATTATAATACGTTTCAATTATTTTATTAACATATAATTAATATAAATCTAATTAAAAGTGAGGTAATTTGGTCTTTTTAACAAACCTCTAATTTTAAAACCTCTCAAACGCTCCTACTATCAGTGTTCTGAAAATTAGCGTTTTGGATCAAATCAGCTGATTAAGTTTCTATTAACCAAACTAGCTGTTTTAAAAAATTAGAGTTTTGATTTTGGTCAAACATCTAAAACTACTGAAAACGCTAACCTCTAATTGAAAACGCTATCTAACAAACAGGCCCTAAAATATATATTATATATTTAAGATAAAGATAAAATTAATGTGTAAATAAATAATAGTTAAATGTGAAACGTCTAACTCTTCAATTCATTCCATAACTGTTTTAGCTAATATCTCTACATAAACCTCTCACTTTTTAACACTATTCACCCATTCAACAATAAACTTTTACACTTCTTTTGTTACTATCTTTATCTTTAATCTCTTCTCCTCTTACCATTTGTATTTTGGTGGTGATGATAACAGTTCATATATGAAAGTGAGTGAGAAGTTGTGTTTTTTTTATTTTATTTTTTATTCTTCTGTAACCTATTAGTCCTTCTTTTATTTGTTTTATTTATAAGAAATATATGTATAGTAAATGTTTTAATTTTGAATTTTTACATTATCCTCCGTCTGGATTGAACTGATTGTATACGCTTTTATTTTGGTACATCTTGTGTTTAGATCTATTTTTTTCCTCACGTGTTCAACAAATCATCATTTGCTTTCTCTAATATTCACTATTAATCACTAAACTGATGAATAATTAACTAATTAAAGTTTGAAGGCATAGTGTGAGATTCTTTCAAATATTAAAAAGAAAAAGAAAGAAAGTGTAGAGTTTAGCACGAACATAGTTATTGATGATTTATGATAAAATTCTACAATTTTATGGTAGATTTAATATCTTTGGTATGTATATAATTTCATAATAAATTAAATTTTCATAATTTATTCAAATAAAAATATATATTATGCACTATATTATATCCATTTCTCATTACCACCACATTGAATCATTATTACTAATGTATTTTTAAATAGATTTTAAAAAAAATTGAGTAAAAGAAATTATCAATCTCCATTTACAATAAATAAAAATAATTTAAAAATTACTAATCATTATCCATTATCCATTAGTACATATAATAATCAAAATAATAATAAAAGCAAAATGAATAAATATATATATATATATAATTGACATTAATAGGTAATGAATATATAATGAGTATTTTAAAGTCGGGTAAAAATTTAACTAAAGGATGTATAAATACAATAAGATCCAAACTAATATTAATATTATCAAATAACTAATTACTATACAGTATTATTCATAAAAAAAATAAAAATTTAAGGTTATCAAATAACTAATTAAAATTAATTAATAAAAAAAAATGAACGGATAAAAACCTACTCACATTCCAGCAGAATCAATTAATATTATAATTTAATACTTCAAACATTCATTATAAAAACAAATGAAAGGTTGATAATAGTTTGGTTACATTGTTCATGTTATGTTATTTTAGAATAAATATCTACCTATTAAATGTATAGCATAGTTTCAAAAAATATAATATATATACACGATACTTTAAAAAAAAATCAATTTAAATAATATTCAAATTTATTATAAATAATTTTTAATTTATAAATTAAAGAATATCTTTACCATTATTTTATATTTTTTTAAATTACAATATATAATTATATTTTAAATATCTTGCGCAAAGCGCAAAAATATTATCGTGTGATTTTAATAAAAGTATTCCTTCATTCTAATTTACTATTCAAGTTATACCATATTAATCTTATTTATTTAGTTATTATTCAAGTCAATAAATTATACAATCAAGTTGATTTATTATTTTCATATTAGTTAATTATAACGTTAGTTAAAATATTTTCAAATTTTTGTAACTTTCTATCTTTTTTAAAATTTTTATTTACTATCATTTATTATAAATAAATTAAACTCATTCTTTTCATATTCTCTTATCAACCATTCATTTCTGGATAAATATCTCTAATTAAGTTTCTAGATAACTTAAAAACCTCTCTATTTTCTCATATATTAAGTCTATCTCAAAATTGGTAATAAAATTTTCAAAAGTGGATGTTTCTCAATCTCTTCACTTTTTAAAATAATAATAATAATAATTAAACCCTTAAAAAATAATCACTAAATCATAATTAAACTACCTATCAAATCAAAAAATGAAATTTACATTAAATATAAATTTAAAAGAAAGAAGCAAATATTTTATTTCCATAAATTTTCATACTTTTCTTCACCCAAATAATTTTATTTCCAACTACTCAAAGTTTGAACTTATTAAATTAGTATATAATCTTGCACATCAATATTTAATATACAAAAATTAATTTATATATTAAAATGTTAAAATATAAAAACAATAATAACTATAAATAATTTTATATATAAATATTAGTTAACAAAAACAAATATTTTATAAGTAGTGAAAATTCTTTTAAATGGGCTTTTTAAAGTTCAAAATACAATTATAGGTATGTTTTGAAAAACATACAAAAACAAGCTTTTAAAAGTTTAGTTTTCACTCCATAGGCCAAGTTTCCCAAAATACCCCTGAATCTTTACAATTCACAGATTCTGTGAATTACGGTCACAATCTGTGAATTACGGTAACAGTCTGTGAATGGACTATGGAGTGAAAATCAAACTTTAGTTTTGCAAACTTTTCAAAAGTGGCCTATAATTGTATAGTAAACTTTTTATAGCCTATAAAAAAATTCCCTTTATAGTATTACATTAACAACATTACATATTATTCAATAAAAAAAATCATAAAATGTATATATTTTCCGTGAGAATATTTCAACTTCACTTTGCATGGATTTTTTAATGGACTGTGTTGACACATTATTTTTTAAAAAATTAAGATTGCTTTATTGATTATTTAAATAATTAAATTTAAATAGTAATTAAAATGTTCAAATACAAAATTATATTAATCATATATTTAATTTTTTTTAAAATACAAATTTATTTTGATTTATAACAAATAAATCAAGAAAAAAAACATAAAACAACTTAATGAATGTATTGATTTGTTGATCTTAATTCATTTTAAATGCAATATTTCATTTCTTGACTTTTTAAAATGTATTTATTTAATGAATGTATTGATTTGTTAATTTTAAAATCATCAAATGTAAGAATTAGAATCAATGCAAATAATGCACAAATACCAATGAGAAAAATGGATATACACATTAAATTAAAAAATAATTTTTTTTAAAAAAAATCTGCATTTCCTCATAAAATTATTCAAAAAAATAATTTATTATGTGAAAGAAAAATTAATAAAATAAAATTATTTTTTAATAAATAGAGATAAATTGGTATTTTTCTTAAAAATTTGGAGATAATTGATTTTTTTTCTAATAATAATAAACTAAATAAGATATATTTTTATAAGGGTGATTAATCATAAATTTTAAACACTTACATGCCCGCCGTAAAAATAAAACAAAATATTGTTGAGGATTCTGAGAACGCTAGATTCCCTCATAGTAGTTGCTATAAACAACTTGTAGATTCCCAAAATTCTTGCCAAATATAGAAACACCGATACCAACATTCCCATGGAGAACAATGAAGCTTTAATATTTTGTGTCGAATTGAAGAGCAGTAAAATATGAAGCGATATCTATACAAATTATAGAAATATTTTGTGTCTTTTAAACTATTATAAACAAACATAAAAATAAAATAAAATAAAATAAAATAAAATAAATACACTTACATTTGTAAAGATAAGCGCGAAAGGAGCCGCAAGTACGAAAATATACCACAATTTCGGTTGCTCGAATATTTTCGTCATATCATACTTTATCAAATAAATATGATTTTCGAAAATGATATTATACCATAAATTACAAATGCAATAACAAGAAATGACCTATTAAAATCAAGGGATTTTTCATTTTCATTGATCCTTGGAACATAGAACGTAAATGGATCAATGATAATCGAAAAAATCCATAGAACGAAAGTGCTCCAGTTCTCTTCCGGCCATTCCGATTCAATTCCATCCTATGTACTACGGAAAAATCTACAGATAATGCCTTTCAAATATTTCACTTTAATTTTGCACTTTTCATATCCGTTGGACCTAAAAAAAAATTAAAAAGTTTTTTTAATACTTTGAAATTAATTTAAAAAATATTTTAAAAAGTAAAATTAAAATAAAAAATTAGCTCATGCAATTGAAAAAATAAACTTACATTGTTGGGAAGAGCTTGAATACGCTTCTTAATATTTAATCAAAACAGTTTGCAACTTCTACTATAAAACCTAAAGAAATTTTAGTGCATATCTTGGTGTGGATCTCTTATCATTATCTAATACCATTATATAGTATCATAAACTAAGAAATGAATGAAGTAAAGTTACAAATTTTACCAAACCAAGAACTAAATTACTAAGAGACTTTATAAATTGTGTGCATAATTAAGGCAAACATGATGAACTTGTTGATATATACTTGATGAAACAACTTCCACTAAATTTCCAAACAATTTCTAGGAAAGTATTAGTTAAGTGTATGTGAAATTAAAAGGAAGATGCATAATATGCAAATATAAAGATAATTATTAATTAATAACAAATTTAGACAACTTAAATATCAAATTTAGAAAGAAAAAAATGCAAGTTGACTTGCATTATATAATGTCAAGAATGCATAAAGAGGAGTCAACATGTCCTTTAATCAAAGGAGAAGGAAAGTAAGTGGTAGCACCGCAACTTCCATAAGACATTGAACTCTCACAAAATGTTAAATAGTAAAAAAAAACATGTTAAATAAGCTAAAAATATAGTATAATATTACTTAGGAAATATCCATGGATTAATCTTCATCAAGAGCACAAGTTTACTGGCAACAAATCTACTCATACATATTTCACAGCATATAAACAAATCTACTCATACATATTTCACAGCATAGTCTATTACAGACCAATTTTATGCTTAGGATGTATTCTCAACATAGCTTCTGAAGTGCTGAACTTTTGAGAATAATTTTATTTTTATTTATTAAAAAAATAAAATCGCATGTTTAGAAAATCAATTTATATGAATTGAGATGTAAATCAAAATTTTTCAAAAATATTGTTCAAAGGAACAAAAACAATAACATTGAAAGGATAGAAAATTAATTTATTCACTAATAAAAATTTGATAGGAGTGGTAAATTGTGTTATCACATATTTTGTCCACCTCAACCCAACACTTCCAAGTTTTTTAATTTTAAAATTTAAACCAACCATTATTTTTAATTCATAACAACATTTGGTTTCAAGATCTTAAAATTTTGAATTGAAATCAAATACTTAAACTTTTTTATTTTTTATATTCAAACATTCTTTAACAAATAGTTAATGTAATAAGCATCATGCCTTAAATATTATACTAAAATCAAATAAAATATCTTGTGTATATAGTGGTATGAGAGAGTTAAAGGTTTGATATGAAATAAAAGAATTGAAATATAAGTATGCTTATTTATTTTTAAATATTAGTATAATATGTTTGTATAAGTACACATAGCATAAAGAATTAAAAATTAAAAAGTATAATATTATATATAAAATATATTTGGAAGATAAATCATATATTTGGAAAGTAAATTTATAAATATATATATGTATATATTTATATTGAAAAATAAAATAAAACGATATATATATATATGTATATATTATAAAATTTATATAATGATAGCGAAAGAAAAAAAAAAGTTTTATTTATAAGTTATATATTTTATTTTTAAATATTTTAGTGTCAAGGAACATAATATTGATTCATCGTGCCATACAAAATGCAATACCAGAAGGAAACCATCAACAATGCACCTATAATAGATTCTTACAAAGAGCTGTAAGGCCTTTCTTTAAGCTGATTGAAATTTTTTTTAGTAAGATATACCAAAAGGATTTAAAGTGTCATGATGGAGAATACAAATCTCACACAAGAAATAAGTCGAAAAGGGAGGGTTGGGTGTGTTAATTCTTATAATTATGTCATTTATTTATGACACAACTAGTTTTATTTGTAAAAGGAGTGTAGGTGTGAGAATATAATTATAAGAGATAAAAAATTAAAAAATATAATACTAAATTAAAAAATTAATAAATAATTATATTAATTAGTATTAAATTATATTTCCACTATTAATAAATACATACATGTACTAAAGAGAGATAAAAAAAAAAAATTCATTCATTGAATCGGATCAAACGTTATTGGTCCACGGTTCAAATATTCCAATTCGGTTTAAAAAGTTGCGACTGACTATGTCAAACAGTTCGATTCGATTCCATACCTCCACAAACCTGATTGGACCGATTAATAATTTAAAAATAAATATTTTAAATAAATGTATAATATAAGTAAGTATAATAAAAAATATAAATTAAATATATAAAATAAAAATAATTACATATCCTTATTTTACAATAATGCTTAAATTTAATTCATAGTAAAAAGTTTAATATTTAATTAATTTAAATTTATTTGTACAACATTAGATATAATTTATATATATATATTTTTTTTTTAAAATATTTTTTAAAAAAAAAATTTCAAATGAAAAACTCATTAAAGCCTCCACCAAATTGGACCGGACCAAATTAAGCATGGATCAATTGGAACCGGACTGATCGATCTAGTACTTTAATCAATCCGATCCGATCTAATTTTTTTGAAACGATTACATGAATCGGTCTGATTCCACCAAACTCAATTGAATCATACCATTATTCCTTTATTTAATATAAGATTTAAACGTACCAAACAAATATGTAATTCGGTTAAAATAATAATAATAATAATAATAATAATAATAATAATAATAATAATAATAATAATAATAATAATAAATTTCAATCTCTTGACGTCCACTTCTATGCCACGTATCTTGTTTTTAATTTTTCAATTTAGAAAATAAATAAAAAAATTAGGAAAAATAAAAAGAAGTTAAATGATGACTTTAGCCCTAGACTGATAGTTGCCGAAAATGTGACGTACAATTTAAGGAGGTGAAAATTTTTTTAAATGAGCTTTTTAAAGTTCAAAATGCAATTATAAGTCTGTTTTGAAAAACATACAATAACAGATTTTAAAAGTTTAGTTTTCACTCTATAAACCAAGTTTTCGAAAATACCCCTAAAACTTTACAATTCACAAATACTGTGATTTACGCTCACAGTCTGTGAATCATGGTTAGAGCTGTAAAACGGGTTAAACGGGTTAGCCCGTACGGGTTTAAACGGGCCGGACCAATATAGTTAGAGATTTAAACGGGCTGGAATTTTTTCAACCCTAACCCAAACCCTTGCGGGTTTAAACGGGTCGGGCCAGCCCGTATATATTATGACAATTTATAATATAATTTGTTATCCTATATGTTCATTCGAAATTACATCATTGTACATTTTAGTTTCTACCTTCATTTCAATAATTGCATGCATCAATTCTTCTCTTCCCAATGTTGAAAGGAGCCAATATATTGACATTCATACTCATCATCTAATTAAAATAAAAAAAATTATATTAATTATTAAATGGGTTGGCTCGCGGGCCAACCCGTATAAACTCTTTTAACCCGCGGGTTAAACGAGCCGGGTTAAAAAGCCCGTGTTTTAAACGGGTTACAAAAATAATGGCCCTAACCCTTTTATTCATGGGTTAAACGGGTTGGCCCACGGGCCTCGACCCATTTTTACAGCTCTAATCATGGTCATAGCTGTGAGTGAAAATCAAACTTTAGTTTTACAAACTTTTCAAAAGTGGCCTATAATTATATAGTAAATTTTTTATAGTCTATAAAAAAAAAAAATTGCCCTTTAAAAAATTCATCCAATTTTTTTATTTTTTTTCAAAAACAAAAAGTGATGTATATATATATATATATATATATATATAGGGTTATTTCCAAAAACCACTCAATTTTTCAAACATTTTACTTCTGGCACCTGGTTTTGCAAACTTATACCAAACCACCCCCAAAACCACCCAAAATTAAAACCACTAGTGGTTTTGGTGAGGTGTGAGTGGTTTTTGTGTGATTGAGTGGTTTTTGTATTTTTGAGTGGTTTTGCTAATTATTTAATTTTAATAATTATTAAATTTTTGTTTGATAATTTAACTAAAATTTAAATATTTTATTAAATAATTTAAATATATTTTATTTATTTTTTAAAAAATGTTACTAAACTAAAATAAATTATTACATAGTTTAATACTTTTTAAATATTTGTTTAATGTTTTGTTTTTTTTAATAATTTTAGTTTTAATTTTTATTTTTAAAATTTACTAAATTAAAAAAAATTATTATGCAGATTTAATCATTTAAAAAAATATTTGGTTAAATTATCTTTAATAATTTTTTATTTAAATTTTTATTTTTTAATTTACTAAAACCTGCTGTAAGAGATTATTTAATTATAAGTATGTTTAAAAATTTATTTAAAAAATTTATATTATTATTATACTATAATTTTATAGGTTCTTAAAAATAAATATCAAAAAGTAAAAAATATTTAAAATTGAAAAATAATTACAAAATATTGATATATTTAATAGTTATTTTATTTTTGAAAAATAAATATAAAAATAAAACTCTATTTTTCATTAAAAGCTGGTTGTATGTATAGAATTAAAAATTAAAGGTTGAAAATAAAAATTATTAAAATTATTCAATTAATTAAATAAAAGAATTAAAAATTTTACAAATTATTGATACTAGTTGTAGTTTAGTAAAAATAAAAGTAAGAAATTAAAACTATAAATTACTAAAGTTAATGAATTAAAAATTAAAAATTTCTAAAACTATAAAAAAAAAATTATTTAAATTATTTGATAAAATATTTAAAAATTTACTAAAATTATTAAATCAAAAATTTAAAAATTATTAAAACTAAATAATTAGTAAAACCACACAAAAACCAATTAAAAACACAAAAACCACCTATACCTCACCAAAACTACATACACCTCACCAAAACCAGTAGTAGTTTTAATTTTGGGTGGTTTTGGGGTGGTTTGGTATAAGTTTGTAAAACCGGATGCCAGAAGTAAAATGTTTCAAAAATTGAGTGATTTTTGGAAATAACCCTCTATATATATATATATATATATATATGAAACTTGGGAATCTGCCTTAACATAATTACTTATTGAGGTGTTAATAATTTAATGAAATTATAAAATAAAAATAAATATTAAAATATAACATATTTTTTAATATTTTATTATAAATATTTACCACTGAAAAATTCAAAAACCAACATTACTCACTTATTTGAGACTATTATTGGCAGTCGCCGGAATCGTATTTCGCTTCTTCCATCGCCGGAAATGGAGCGCAGAAGTCGGAACCTTAATCATCGACGGTACAGTTCGACATTGCTCGATCGATTCGATCCCAATTTCTTAAACAAAAAAAATCAACTATCAATTCGATTCACAATCTTCAAGCTTTCTCTACCTCCGATTTCTCAGAAACCGGAAGCTAGGGCTACGAAATCGACGATTCGATTTCAATCTTCAACCGCGTGCGTTCGTGTCTCCTTGGTTTCAGGTCACGAAACAAATATGTGATTCTCTCTCGTCCGGTGATTAAGGTTAGGTTAAAGCACTATAACTAGATAGAATCATCAGTTCATTGAAACTTGTATGTGCAGATCCGCCATTGATGGCTGCTTTGGTGCTTCACTATGATCCAACAGCGTAAGAGTTTTTCTTCTTCGTCTTGTCATTTGATTACGTTGTTAGTTAGACGTAATAAGCACGTGTTAAACTGTGATTTGTTATTATTACTATTTTTTTTAAAAATCTGATTTATTAGTATATTAATATGGTAAATTCTAGAAAAACCCTTCAAATTTATCTTATTAGTAAAATAATTGATCTTAGTTCTACTTTTATTTAAAAGAGGCTCATATATCTCATTAAAATTAATATTTAAATAATTTTGATTTTATTAAAAAAATTAATCATCCATTTTGATATAAAAATTTATTAAATAAAATAATTCCGTAAATGTCAAGTTAATTAAATTTAAAAGTATAATATAATATTTTATTTAAAATAAAATTTAAATTATTTTTTAAATATTATTCCAAATATTATATTTTTAATTTTTTTAATATCGATCAATTAAGATGGAGAAATAGTGGAATTATATAATTCTAAAAAGTTATAAATATGAAAATTTAATAAAATAAAATTTTAATATTATTTATTAAATTGGTTCAAATTTAATTTAATTAACAAAGAAAAAATTTCTCTTTTTAGTATTATATTTATATAAAGTTTTATTTTTTTTAAAAAATTTAAATTTAAAATACTTTTTGTTTGATTTTATATAATTATTTTTCTAATACTACACTATTATATTAAAATTTATTAATAGTGAATTAATGAAGAATAATATTAGAAAGTAACTATTTTTTTAAATTCCGTATTCAATTAATTTTTCCTATATAAAACGGATAAATAGAGAATGTTATATATTTAATATATAATTTAATTTCAAATCCTTTTTAATAAATATATTATCATTTAGAATCTATATTTAATTGAAAATATAATTAGTATCTTTACTATTTTAATATGTACATATATAATTGCCAAATAAAATTTTCCCTTTAAATATATTGCAAGTATTTGTTTCTTTGGCATCTCCTATCCTCTCTCTTAGCTATTGTGTAAGTAGATTCACTAAGTTACTATGATATAGCTTCACTTCTTCTCTCACTGTCTCCATTTCATTATAAAACTAATCTTTTTGTACACATATTCTTTTTATATAATATGTATACACTACTTTCATGCTCAAAATTTTAAGCTATTTTTATTGCTACACTATTAGTTTTAATATCCGGGACAAAATTGTAATATTATATATAGTATAAAATTTGAGTTGTTCAATAAAAGTTAGGTAGGTAGAAGTCTTAATAAAAAAAAAATCTGTTCAGTTATTTTATAATTAAAAAATATTTAATCCGAAAAACAAGACAACAAACATCTTTTTCTCTCCTGTAATTACAGAACATAACTCGTAAAAAACCATGAGATTCTGTTCTGTTTGCATGTCTGTTATTCGAATCCGGGTCGGATCTACCAAATCTCACAAAACTGAACATAATCTAATCTTTCCTTCTCCACAAAAATTTACCTTTTTTATTCCAAAAAATATAGAGAAAAAAAATCTCAAACAAATAAGGAATAAGTGTCGGTTCTTGATATCCTTGCTTCAATGGAAAACCGTCTTTGTCGAACAAACGAAACAAACTTGTAGCATATAAAATGGCAGTTCCATCTCATACATCTTCTTTTTCTTCTCATTCTCAATGTTGGTGTGCTGAACTGTACAGGGTCTCATTATCGTCGTATCAATCCCACTTTGAAACCCATTTCAGGTATTCAAAACTGAATGTGTTTACATATATATGTACTTATTACAATGTAGTGAATTGGGAATCTTGAATATGCAGAAAATGGTTGATTCAAAGTGGAGATTGTGGTTGAGGTTTCTGGTTTGTGGAGTTATATTGTTGACAACAGATGGGTTGTTTGTAGAAATCACTATTCTTGAGAGTGCTGTGGCAAAAGGAGCTGGTTTGTTATTATGAAAATTCATTGTGATAGTTTTTGTTTTTGATGGTTTTTGTTGATTTGGGAATTCTGTCATTGTAGTTTGTCTTGATGGAAGTCCACCTGCTTATCACCTTCATAGGGGTACTGGTGCTGGAGCTAACAATTGGTTGATTCAAATGGAGGTTTGTTGTCATTTGATTGATTCAATTATGTGATTGTGATTGCTATAGATTGATTTTTTTTTTTTGCTTTAATATTGAAATACTAGTCTTTTGGTTTTCTTAGGGAGGAGGATGGTGCAATAATGTCACAAATTGTCTTGGTAGAAAAAATACCAAGTTAGGATCCTCTAAACAGATGCTTAAAGAACTTCCTTTCTCTGCAATATTAAGCAATAGTCCGCAATTTAATCCTGGTATGTTCTGAAAATTTGCTGCATTATGGTCTTTTCTATGGTTTTCCGTTAAGTTTCGTGAGCTCTGATTGTTGTTTTATATTTATAGACTTCTATAGTTGGAATAGAGTTAAGGTTAGATACTGTGATGGATCATCGTTTACTGGGGACGTGGAAGCTGTAAATCCTGTAAGATATATTTTCTTTGAAGTTTGAAGTCATTGTTGTTGTTTAGATCAGTCTTGAAGCTTTTTACTAATCAAAGTTTATTTTTTCAGAAAACTAATCTTCACTTTAGAGGAGAAAGGATTTTTAAAGCCGTCATGGAAGATCTTTTGGCTAAAGGGATGAAAAATGCTCAAAATGTACGACTAAGTTCCTATTAGCTTTTCATATTATGTTTTTCTTACTTTCCCTTTCGATTTCTTAATAAGAAAAATTGCAGGCTATTCTCTCTGGTTGTTCTGCTGGTGGATTGACTACAATGCTCCATTGTGATAAATTTCGAGCTCTATTTCCTGCAAGTACTAAAGTAAAATGCCTAGCAGACGGTGGCTATTTTATCAATACGTAAGTAGATCTGAGTCTCCTATCTTATTCTTAATTTACATACCGAATCAAACCGGAAAATTGATTGAATCTTGTTGTTTCTTTACAGAAAAGATGTCTCTGGAACACCACATATTGCAGAATATTTTGCCCAAATAGTCGCAACACATGTAATACCTCTCTCTCACACCTATGCATTCCCTTGAATGGTTTTTGTCAATAAAATATTCTCTGATTATAAGTTCAAAATCTTGTTAGGGATCTGCTAAGAATTTACCTGCTTATTGTACGTCAAAAATGGCACCAGAACTGGTTAGTCTACAAGTCTCATAATGTTTCGCTTTTCATCAAGTGATATATAATGCTTAATCGAATTCTTCTCAATGAAACTACAGTGTTTCTTCCCACAAAATATAGCACGGCAAATACAGACACCACTATTTATACTTAATGCAGCCTATGATTCATGGCAGGTTAGCATATTTTCATGATCTTCTTGATATATGATTACATGAATCTATTTCATTTCTTGCCAGAGAAGAAACTATTTCCGTCATATTTTTCAAGTTTATTGCCACATAGTGTATATCATGTTTAATCTCTCATACAATATTTTCACTTTTTAATTACCAAGACATATGGATCTAAGTTTGGTCTTAAACAGCTTCATTTCATTGAACTACTCTTTGCTGGTTCTGTCTGGAATCCACATGCTATGTCTCAAACATAATCTTCTACAGTTTGGTACATTACTTGTTAAAGCCATTGCATGTTCTCTTGTCAAGTGACTAATCTTTCAACATAAATGCCATGTTTTCAGATTAAGAATGTTTTGGCCCCCGGTACTGCTGATCCACGCGGCTCTTGGAGCCATTGCAAGCTCAACATAAACAACTGCTCGCCTAATCAGATTCAAATCATGCAAAGTAACACATGTTTTTCACTTCTACAATTCACTGCATTATAAAGTTTTTCCTTTTATACTGATTGTCATCTTCTGTGTTTTCACTTCAGGTTTCAGGTCACAATTCTTAAAAGCATTGGCTGAAATCGGCAACTCTACATCTAGAGGTTTGTTCATAGATTCCTGCTACGCTCACTGCCAAACCGAAATGCAGGAGAATTGGTTCAGGTCTGACTCTCCTATGCTAGATAAAACGGTAAGTGAAATATCATGAAACCATCACAAATTCTCTTCTGTTTGGTCTTCCGCCTGTTCATGTCACTTGTGTTGTGCATGCTCGAATGCAAGAAGAACTACTTGTTACCATTTTTTTTGAGTTGGATAGCCAAAATGTTGTATGCCAGTCTATGATTATGAAACCATCACTCATGAAATAGTGAAATTCCAAATATATCTCCCCTCATTCTAAATTTACGTAAAGAAAAATAATTTATGAATATAAATTTAGGATTAGAGGAGAGATATGTTTGGAATTTCACCATCTAATAAATGATTATTTCATAATCGTATAAGTTATCTCGAAAAGCATAGTACCAAGGCCAACTAAATTTGTTTCATTACAGAACATATAACTGATAAAGAAAATGTACATGTATATGCAGACAATAGCAAAAGCTGTGAGAGATTGGTACTTTGACAGAGTTCACTTCCAGAAGATAGATTGTCCTTATCCTTGCAACCCGACCTGTAAGAACCGTGTTTTCGAACAAGCCGGTCTTCTCTCAGACTCGGAATAGATGAGATTCTGTTTCAGAGAAGCATCAAATTCATCATTCATATTCATTACATAAGAATAGAAAGGAAAATTTGGTATATGATTCATTCAACTGTATTATATAAACAAAGACAACCATTGCACAAAAAGTTGTGTGATGAGTGTGTCTTCTTTACCTCATTGTTTATGTAATTTATTGATGGCTCTATATCTCAATAAAAGGAAGGTGTTTCTTATTTTATCATGTGATGTTGTTATGATATGTACATAAAACCTTATGTTTATATGTGATTCATATAATTTACAGGGATGAAAGTAAAATTTTACAATTTTTTCCATCCAATGAGAATTGACCACTGGGTTTTACTATGTAGATATACACTCCACCACTTGACTTCCAAATTCAAGTAATTAAAAAGAAAATCAGATAATAATTAATTATTTATTTTGAAAGGAGAAAATTTAGGGGTCGTTGCCGCCGCGGCGAGTGGAGGTGGTCGGAGCATGAAGCAAGCTGACCGTACAGCAACGAAATTGACGGCCGCGATTTCTATATAGTAGTTTCGATTTCTAATTTGTGTCAATGGACTGGGGTTTCGTGCGTAAAACTTGGGAGAAATGGGCTTCTCTCAGTGTCGGATCATCCGGTATAGTAGATTTTCAGTTCCAGTACGTAACTAGTTTTATTATCGAGCTGGTTTGTGAACGAAGTTGTTTTTGATGTGTACAGGCCTGCCATTGACGGCTGCTTTGCTTCTCAATTATGATCCTACTGGACCTTCTCGCTTGTTGTCTACGATGTACGATTTCTTTATCTTCTTTTGTTTACTGTTTAATCACAATGTTATCGTTATTGTTTATATTTTTTGAGGGATTTGATGTGAGATAATGCTTGTTTTGATTCTCACTAAAAGCTGTAGAAGTTAGTTATTCACAGCTTGTCCTTAGATTTGATTCGGTTGGTTGGAAAGAATTTATAGTTTTTGAAAGAACTGTTGTTGGAATTGGATTGTATTGTACATAGTAGATTCGTTGTTTTGTGAATACTGTGGTGTATTTTTGTGCTGTTAATGGTGATAGAATTAGAGAAAATTAGGTCTTCTTTGATTAGCAAGATGTGATTTTAGATTATTAAGTTATGGGAACCATGCTTATGTAATGGGTTTGTGTCATTTGTTCTGTTTGGTTGTTGATAGTAATGTGGAGGTTTATGATGGTGCTTGCAGTGCAGAACAAGCGGGGATAAAGGCGGATCCAATGGAATTGACTCCTTTTCTTGATTTTGTCAAGCATAATAAGCTTGAAATGGGGAACTTTATCATTGGCACAAAGGAATGTAAGTAATGTTGTTTATGATCATGTGTCATGAACTTTTGTTCCAGCTAAAATGTGGAGGAGAATACATCCTAAATAGTATTTTAGAAGATTTTTTCTCTAGGGTTTGAATCTCGGTTATGAGTAATTGACTAACAGAATTTTCACAGCTTCAAAATTTCATTTTTGATTATTGTTCTTGTGCTGAGGTAGCATTGGCGTCATGTATGTCTGCTCCATGCTGTTCTTGACTAAACCATTACGGATATGTTCTAGAGACTTTAGTATATTTCCTTGCCTTTCTTGCACTAAATATAGCTTTACCAATCGAATTTTTTTGTTAGATATGGTCACAACAATACATGAGAATTGGTTTTCCGCAAGATGCATGAACACATTACGACTTGCTGGGGAAGGTGCTATTGTGATGCAGACAAAATCATTCATCTTGGTTGCGCTGTAAGCATATGCTATATTCTTCCAATCTATGGATCCTCAGTTCTTTAAATCTTAACTGAGACACTAAGCATCTGATTATGAAACTTCTCGCATGCTTCTATCTCTTTTTGACAGTTACCAAGGCTCAATCGGCGCAGCATCACGTGCAATGTTGTCCGCCGATCAACTCACATGGCAATTAGGTCGAAGAAATCTTTAACCGGTCTCCTTCAATGGTATAACTTGACAGCCTTGCTATCTATCTATATTTTCAATTCATGGCTGTTTGTCTCTGTCATTTTATTCAAGCATACTGTTCTAACAATGATTGTAGCATAGTCTATGCTTGCTCATTTATCACATACAGTACCATTGTTGTGTTTTTTGTCTACATTTTCATAGGCTGTAATGTCAGTATTTATAAGTATGAATGTTTTCAATAATGTTGACTTTTATCTCATACATGTGTTAATACATGAATAATATTTTATAGCACAAGGTGAGAGATCTGGCCAATTATTAGCCCTTTGAGACTGTTTGTAATTATAAAATAATGACTTGTATGATAAATGCTAATCATCTTCGACCATCCTAGATGATTATTTCTATTTAGAAATAATCTCAAACGCAACATCATGAGAACTTTATTAGAGTAAACATTTCTTCTATTTCATGAACAGTTTGGGACCTAAAATGTTGATATACATATATTTGTCTGTATGTATATGTTTATTGCAGCTTTTCATGTGCATTTTCAGTTACATTTTGCTGTTGCCAGGTTTCTCTAGAATCTGAAAACTAGTATAAAAGGGAAGAACTAAGAAAACATCACACTTTAGGACAGGTCATACCCATTTGTGACCAAGAAATGGTTAAATTTTAGTGAATGGCCTGTGATGGAAGACACAAATGAGGCAATGATTGTGTCTGATAAGAGCATGCTCATTGTTTCCTGAAACAGCCAAGCCCCAACATGTTCATTGATAATAATGTTTTTGTAATAGTAGTAGGACTAGTATAGCCTCTGTTACTTGTGATTTGTGAATCATCACTCGACAGTGGTTTTCATTTCTTTCAATGGTCAGTTTTGTTTTTGATTCTTTTGAAATCTTCATAATATACTAAAATCATTTTTTTTTTGGATTTGTATAAGTGTTTGAATTAAATATTCTATTCCTTGATACCTTTTTACCATTAAACTTGGAATTAATGGAGTTAGATAGGCAAATTATAGCCTATAGGGTTGTTGGTTCACTCCCATTATAAATAAATAGTAATGATTTAATAAAAATACAAAATCTAAAAATAGATCATTTCTGTTACAAAACCAAACCAGAATCAATACCCAGAATACTAGAACCAACACAAGAAATGACTTACATAATACTAGAGATAGAAAGAGAGGAGGAAGATGAAATAACAAGTGAATTGGCAAAGTCTCTCATTGCCTTCATCTTATATTTATAGGCAAAAATATGGACACTTGTCACATTTTGGGTTAATAAACCCATGCAACATGACAAGTAATGGATTTGGTGGAATCCATATATACACCATTACATAATACTCCCCCTTGGATTTCACCATCGACTGCCTCGTTAAAAACCTTACCAGAAAAACCCAGAGGGACAAAAATTGGATAAGGAAAAAAGAGTACAGTTTGAACCCAGACATTTTACAAAACTCCCCCTGATGGAAACACCCATGAATCAATCAACTAATTTGGAGAGTCTTCGCATTCCGATTCCGTGAAGCAACCTTTCGAATGTGGAGGTTGGTAATGTCTTTGTCAGTAAATCAGCCAAATTGTTTGAAGATCGAATCTGCTTCACGTTGATTTGTCTGGATTCTTGGAGCTCGTGGGTGTAGAAAAATTTGGGAGATATGTGCTTCGTTCTATCCCCTTTGATGTATCCACCTCTCACTTGGGCGATACAAGCAGCATTATCTTCGTAAAGAATTGTTGGCTCGTTTGATTGTGGGATACCACATGAACTCTGAATATGATGTATAACCGATCTCAACCAGACACATTCCCGGCTGGCTTCATGCAATGCCAAAATTTCAGCATGATTTGAAGAAGTAGCAACCAAAGTTTGCTTTATGGATCTCCAAGAGATAGCTGTGCCATTATATGTAAAAATATATCCAGACTGAGAAACGAGCTTTGTGTGGATCCGAAAGATAACCGGCATCAGCATAACCAACCAACCCAGAAGGATTATCTGAATTTGAATAAAACAGTCCCAAATCAACAGTTCCCCGAAGATATCTAAGAATATGTTTTTAATCCCATTCCAGTGACGACGAGTCGGGGCAGAACTGTATCTAGCCAATAAATTTACAGCAAAAGCAATATCTGGTCTCGTACATTGGGCTAGATATAGAAGGGCACCAATTGCGCTCAAGTATGGTGTTCCAGAATCCAAAACATTTTCATCATCATCTTTGGGTCTGAATGGATCCTTTTTGGGATCAAGAGAACGAACGACCATTGGGGTGCTTAATGGATGACATTTTTCAAAATTAAATCTTTTTAAGATCTTTTCTGTATAAGCTTTCTGATGGATCAAAATTCCATTATTTCTATGTTCAATTTCTAATCCCAGACAATATTTTGTTTTCCCCAGGTCTTTCATTTCAAATTCTCTTTTCAAATATTCAACAGTCTCTTGGATTTCATTTTGAGTTCCAATCAAGTTCATATCATCAACATACTGCTACTATTGCAAAACCAGATCCTGATTTTTTAATGAACACACATGGACAAATAGTATCATTAATGTACCCTTCCTTAATTAAGTATTCACTTAGACGATTATACCACATTCGTCCAGACTGTTTTAATCCATATAGTGACTTTGTAATTTCACTGAGTATAACCCGCGAGGTTTATTAATTTCAGGGATTTTTAATCCTTCTGGAACTTTCATAAAGATTTCTGTATCCAGGGAACCGTATAGATATGCAGTTACCACATCCATTAACCTCATTTCCAGATTCATTTCTTTCGCTAATCCAATCAAAAATCGGAAAGTAATTGTATCCATCACAGGTGAATACGTTTCATCAAAATCAATCCCAGGCCTTTGTGAGAAACCCTGAGCAACCAATCGGGCTTTATATCTCACAATTTCGTTTTTCTCATTTCGCTTTCGAACGAATACCATTTATGACCAACTGGATTAACACCTTTGGTGTTTCAATAATGGGTCCAAAAACGTTCCGTTTATTCAATGAACTTAATTCTGCCTGGATTGCTTCTTTCCATTTTGGCCAGTCATTTCGTTCCCTACAATCAATGATGGATTGAGGTTCATAATCATCATTCATCACATCAATAGCTACTGCATATGAAAACATATTATCAACAACAAAGTTTTCACGGTTCCAAATTTCTTTTGTATAATTAATGGATATTTCTTCATTCTTGGATACATTTACCTCCTCATAGGTCTTTTCCTCAGTTGGATTTTCGACTTCCACAATTTGTAAATTTTGATTAGTATCTTTCGGAGGTATCATATCAATAGTATTCTCGATTCTAACTTTTCGTTTTCGTGGTACAATATCTTTGGACCCAACAGGTCTACCACGTTTTCTCTGGATTTCAGATGCCTCACCAGTTACCATCTGTTTTGATTTCTCAGTAGGCACATCCAGTCGAGCTGGTGCATTACATGCTGGTATATGAGATTTCGTAACTTTAGTAGCATCAACAAAACTATCTGGTAAACGGTTCGCAATCATTTGTAAATGAATTATCCTACGTACTTCATTTTCACTTTGACCAGTACGTGGATCTAAATAATGCATCCTTTCACTTTTCCAAACGAGTTCATTTTTACCAGCATTTAGAAGGTTCATCCTTTCCAAGTCGTGGGAATAATTCTTCATTAAAATGGCAATCTGCAAATCTTGCAGTAAACTATCACCCGTCATGGGTTCCAGATATCTAATTATAGATGGTGAATTATATCCAACATAAATTCCCAAACGACGTTGTGGTCCCATTTTGGTTCTCTGAGGGGGTGCTATGGGAACATATATAGCACAACCAAAAGTTTTCAAATGAGATATATCTGGTTTATTTCCAGTTACCAACTGTAACGGAGAATATTCATGATATGCAGTGGGTCTCAGACGTATCAGTGTGGCTGCATGTAATATTGCATGACCCCAAGCGGAAATCGGTAATTGAGTTTGTAACAACAACGTTCGGGCAATCATTTGAAGCCTTTTAATAAAAGATTCCGCTAATCCATTCTGGGTATGAACGTGGGGTACTGAATGTTCAACATTTATACCAATTGACATGCAATAATCATTAAACGCCCTTGATGCAAATTCACCAGCATTATCCAAACGAATATTTTTAATCTGATAATCTGGAAATTGTGCCCTCAATCTTATTATCTGGGCAAGCAACTTAGCAAACGCCACATTCCGTGTTGATAATAAAGATACATGTGACCATCTCGCAGATGCGTCAATCAACACCATAAAGTACTTAAATGGCCCACTTGGTGGATGAATTGGTCCACAAATATCCCCTTGAATTCTTTCTAAAAACGATGGACATTCAATATTTACTTTTAAGGGGGATGGTCTAACTATCAATTTCCCCTGAGTACAAGCAGTACAAAAATTATCTTTTGATATCAATATTTTTAAATCACTTAATGTATGTCCATTAGAATTCTTAACAATTCTACGCATCATTGTGGACCCAGGATGGCCAAGTCTATCATGCCATAATTGAAAAACTTTAGGGTCAGTTATTTTCTTATTCATTACAGCGTAGGCTTATTGGAGATATTTTCGTAAATATAAACCAGATGATAATGTATGGAGTTTTTCCAGAACAATTTTCTGTCCAAAAACAATAGACGTGATATACAAATACTCCATATTTTGTTCATTCACTGTCTCAATGGTATCCATTTTTCCTGATATCTTTAAAACTCAACAAATTTCGTTTCGAATTACTCGAATATAATGCATTATGGATACATATTTTTGTTCCCTTTTCTAACAGTATTATAGCTTTTCCATATCCCTCAATTAAATCAGCAGAACCAGATATTGTATTTACTCGAGCCTTATATTCAGATATGTTCAGGAAATATTTTTTATCTCGGAGGATAGAATGGGTTGTAGCACTATCAATCAAACATATTTCTGACATATTTCCTGGAATTTCCATATCCTATCCAAATAAACAAAGCCACATATCAGAATTTTCCAATTTTTCTGACTTTAATCAATAAATACATCAATATACTAAGTCGAAAATATATCCATGCAATTATATCCCATCATGGATTTCTCATATAATTTCTTCATAATTTTTATAATTTAATCTCTGAGATTCTATCTCAATAAACTATATTTATTTAAAATATTCATTGCTGAGATTTTTCTAGGCTCATTTCTTAATTGGATCCTTTTTCCCTTTCAAATAATCAGGATTATGATCTGGGTTGGAGAGTAATCTCATTATTGCCATTTTCATACTCATCCATTTATATCAATATAATTTTTCCCAGATAGATTCAGAGCCTTTTCAATATTCCAATTTCCGACACTTCTCAAGTGTCCATACCAATAACTAAAATAATAAACACAACTAAATAAATTGACAATTAAATTAAAATGCATTGCGTATGCTCTAAATAAAGATTAATGATGCAACAAAAATATATACATATATATCTGGACCAATTTTCTATCTTGGGTTGGCAGCGCCAAACTTCACACAAGATTTTCTGGAATAATGATATCTTCTTGGTAAATATTTCAACTCCCAAAATAATCAAATATAATTTCTATATGGTCCAAATCAATTCAATTCAATCAACCAAATTGAATAATTCTTCTTTTCTTTTCAAAATTCCACATCAATATTTCAATAATTTTTCATATATATTTTAAACTTTCCACATAATCAACCTTCTTCATATTCAATTATTTATCTTTTCCTGGATAAATAAATTTAACCATCTTCTTGGTCAATAGATTTCATATGACAAAATTTAAATACAATAGATGTCCTATTCTTTTGTCATTTTTGTTTCTCCCTCTATAACAAATAATAATTTGAACCTCAGAAATTTTCATCTCAAAAGTAATTTCTTTCAAAAATAATTTCTTTCAATGGAATTTTTATCATCATTCATTATTTCCATATACCCAATATATGAATTCTATTTCTCAACCAATTTCCAAATTAACTCAATAATCTAAGACCAACTCACTTGATGAAATCAATTTCATTTTCATCTTAATTAATATACATATTTTTCATATCTCAAGATGAACAATTCCCTTTTTTCAAACACCAAACAATTAATCAATAAATATATTTCCAATTAAATAAATATATTATCCTCTTTTTCAAATAATTATTCCTCTTTTCATCCATTTTTTTCAATTTTTTATTTATTTATTTCCTCTTTTATACCAATTCTTTCCTTTTCTCTTTTCTACCAAATTTCCATTTCCCTCTTTTTATGGTTCCAGCATATTTTCCATTTTCATCTTTTTATGGTTCCAGACCAACATCTCAATTTTTTTTTTCAATATAATTCCGGCAGCATCTCAGTATAACCAAAACATCGTTACCATCACTTTCTGATCTGGAGGATCCGTCTGGGCGGCAACCAGAGAGCATACTCGTGCTGATAACGTGTTACAAAACCAAACCAGAATCAACACCCAGAATACTAGAACCAACACAAGAAATGACTTACATAATACTAGAGATAGAAAGAGAGGAGGAAGATGAAATAACAAGTGAATTGGCAAAGTCTCTCATTGCCTTCATCTTATATTTATAGGCAAAAATATGGACACTTGTCACATTTTGGGTTAATAAACCCATGCAACATGACAAGTAATGGATTTGGTGGAATCCATACATACACCATTACATAATAATTTCAAATATATATTATTTTGGTTGATATTCTTATTTTAAATTTATAGAATAAGCTTTCTTAGTAATTTTCTATAATTTTAATTTATTAAAATTTTATATACTATCCATTAATTTTTTACATTTTAAAGAAAATGTTAAATTTAATTTTAAAAAAGTTGAAAGTAGAAAGAATATCTTTTTTATTATTTTGTATTTTCTATTTATACTATATATATATATATATATATATATATATAGTTAACTTAAAACAATTTTGTTTAAAAAAAATTCTAATTTTTATCATTTGTAAATGGCCCGTATTAATTTGAAAGGGTAGTTCTGAAAATTAAAATTTGTAGAATCCAAAAATTATTTAAAAAAATTATATTTTTTTAGAGTTAAATTTTTAAATTTTATTTATCCATTTTATATATATATTTAAAAAAATTAAATATTTTTCAAAAATATAAAAAAAAAAATTAACAATTAATTTGAATCAGTAAAATTAAAAATAAATAAATAATTGAGTGGTTCATGTTTAAATCTCAAACCACATCTCTACAATTAAAATTCAATATTTTCAAATTGATAAAAAAAAAAAAATAAAAAAAATTAAAAGACATTAATTATTTTTGTTTTCTTCTTCAGACAAATTTAAAAATTGAATCCATACGTGGAGCGTATGCGCGCTAGGTACAGTTAAATAAGCAGGTAGGAACTAGATGACATGGCGAATTCCAATTGGTCAAATACGCCATGTAGGCAAAAATCAGCTGTGATTCCCCATAAACTCACATAATTACAAATTAAACCAAAATAAAAATTATTACATCCTCAAATAAATAAATAAAGTGAACCAGAGAGAAGAGAAGGGGAAAGAAGAGACACCATGTATATTTGTTCACTCTCTCCATCCACTCCATAATAAACAACACTTGCTTTGAATCAAATCAATCAAAGCCTCTCTCTCTGCAAGTTACTTGGTCTCATTCATCACCTAAAACGCTCACTTTCTCTTCACACAAACAAACATTTCTCTCTCTCACTCAATACATATTTATTGTGTAAATTTGCAGATCTGACACTCACTCTCACGCCTCCAATCCAATGCATTGATTAATTTCCATCCTACGCAGCAACTTCAATGGGATCATCTGGAAGCAAAGCCGCCATTTCGCGTGACTTGGAGAGTAGTAGTGATCGGAGGAGAAGGAGAACAAGATCTAGACCTCGTTTTCAGTCTGCTTGTCTTGGTTTGCCTTCCGGATCTCGTCGTCATGATTGTCGCAACCAGGTGATTCAATTTTATTTATTTATTTATTTATTTTATTATTTTAGATTGTGGTTAGTGGTTGTTGATGTTGTTATTTTGATAATGTAGCAGAGAGAAGAGGAGAGGAAGCAGGAGACGGAGTCTGATGAGTTGAAAATCGATTGTGATGGGAAAGTGAAGGAGGAGGTTCCGTCGGATGTTGATGGTTGTTGGAGACAATCGGCTAGTATTGCTTCAACTACTGGTAGTAGCTCTGCTAGGTCGTCTTCTACTCCTAGTCGTTTTCTTTCTCGTTTTAGTTTTGTTCCAGGGAATATTAGTTTTAGATTAAGTAGAGCTGCTAGTTTAGGTTCGTCCAGGGCTAATAATCTCTCTGTAATGAATGATGAGGAAGAGGAAGAAGAAGAGCTTTCTCTTCCTTCTATTCATTCTCATCGAGGTACGGACCGAGTTGTGTCCTCTGTTGGAAGAAATGTTGATAGTAGTAACAGTGGAGTGGTTGATGGTAATGTGGATTCTGGTATTGGTGGTCTTAGTGAGTTGGAGAATATTGGAAATAGGTTTTCCGATAGACGGATTGGTATGCGTGAGCCTGTTGAAAGGAATGTTCGGTTTAGTAGGACTCTTAGTGTTGGTAGACTTCGTGATAGAGTTCTTAGAAGGTCTTCGATGTCGTCTGACTTGACTTTTTGTCCTATGCAACAAGAAAGAGATGGGAGGGAAGGTAGTCAGGGTAGTGGTAGGCATGTTTTTGGTAATGAAACAAGGATGCCTTCTTCTGAAGCTAATACCTCTCCTAGAACATCTGGTTATCCTTCTACTGCTTTGTCTAGTTCCTTATTCAACATTCAAGATCCTGAGGTGGAAACTTCACGATCTAGAGAAGCTAGATATCATGATTTATTGGAGCATAGATCAAATTTCCTAGAGCGGAGGAGAAGAATACGATCTCAGGTTTGTTTCTTTTGCATATAACATTAATTAAGATTTTCAGTTTGACTGTTAATACATTCTTCTTGTTTGAGAACATTAGCTATATGTTTGGGTTTAACTAAGTGAGTTAAATGTTGATTATTGCTTATGTTTAATTCATTACTGTATGTTAGTAATGGGCCTAGGGGATAAGAATAGTTGTTTTTGGGTATTGATTACACCTTTAGGTTGGTTAATTGGTTTGACGATGCAGGTTCGTGCTCTTCAAAGGCTGGGAAGTCGTTTTGAGAACCTTTCTGGGCATGAGAGGTCTTGTATATTATCTGGTCAACATAGAACGGGTAATTGCACCTGCCGTGTAACCAACCGAGACGCCAGTTCTAATGATGAAACTGGAACTAGGGCTAGTATATCAAGAATAGTAATGTTGGCTGAAGCATTATTTGAGGTAATGTTTTCTCCATAATGTCAATGCTAAATAAAATGTTTTTCCTCAAATTTATAAAATTGTAAGTCTGACTGCTGTGGGTTTCCATTTTAAGGTTCTGGATGAAATACATCAGCAATCTGTGGTGTTATCATCACGGCCTTCTGTGTCTGCATTAGGATCTGTTCCTGCACCGAATGACGTTGTCGAATCCTTGCCCGTAAAATCATATAACAAGTCACAGAAAAGTCAGAATGAGGAGGCTGCACAGTAAGTTATTATGCTCCTTTGGGGTTGGAGTCACTTGTATTTTAGCCCTTTGCAGCTGTGGCTGCTTTCTATAATGAGTAATCGGTGTGGATGGTTTTAAAAACCACTGAAATATTGATAGTTTCCATATCAAGCTATTCTTACATATTTGTTCTTAGTATTCCCAACTTTTTCTTTAAAGGCTTTAATCCAGGCTTAATGTGTATGATGATGGAAGGCACTGAGATCTCAAAAGTGGTAATGAGAAAAGACAGAATATATGCTATTCTTGCTTTGACCTTTACCATATCTTTCCTTGTAATTGCCTGTGTCTTGCCTAGGTTTCCCATTGTTTTCCTCCAGTTTCGCATTAATGTTCCGCCATGTCTTTCTTATGTAGTCTCTTTTCAGGATATCAAGCTTTTCCTTTCATGGTTGAATAAGGCCTTTTTAGAGACTTGTTTTTCTTTCTCTCATTTATAACAATAGTTTACTAACTTCTGGTCTGGTGTTTTGTTTCTACCTTTTATATTATCACCTCCAGTGATGTTATCTGATATAAAAGCTAGTTAAAAATTTTCACTAGAAAACATTAGGATATATATATTTAATTGGCCTCTCATTGTTCTAATTGCTGTTTGGTTTGGCTATCAGATGTTACATATGTCTTGTTGAGTACGAGGAAGATGACAGTGTGCGGATATTGCCTTGCCATCATGAATTCCATAGAACATGTATAGACAAATGGCTAAAAGAGATTCACAGGTATGTTCAGATTTCGTTGCATCCTTCTTTGGAATGGTATATATAAACTCATGATGCGCACATTGAAACATTTCAAATTAGCCGTAGTTGAGAAACTCACATTGTTTTCCTGATCAAAAATAAGAAGGCTATTTTATTTAGTTAAGATGATACAATTCTATTTATCTGCCATCACAGTGGAATATAAATCTACAAGATCAAAAGTAATGCAGTTGGCAATCAAGCTGAGGAAGTTTACTTTAATAGTAAATCATAAATGAAACCTTAGATAACATAGAAGTAATCAAATCACTTTGCTAAACCTTGTAATTCCATCTCATATACACTTCTTATCCTTGTTTGTGATGGAGATTAGTCCCTTTCTGTCATTTAAGCTATTTTCCTCAACTAGCTTTTCATGGTTGTCTACTTATTATGTTTATTTCCTTGTTGAAATGACTTCTGTTCAATTGATAGCTTGGTTTAACTCTTGTTACAATGACGTGCAGAGTTTGTCCTCTTTGCCGAGGAGATATCTGCAAATCCGACCCGCTTCCTTCAGAGAGCTAAAGCTCAAAAAAAAAACTGAGATTTAGCCTCAACCTGCTGCTTGAAAACCGCTCACATTATCACAGAAGCTAAGGTTCTCAAGTAGTGTTCAGCATGTTGTTTGTAGAGTGGCCAGTAGCATGGAAGTCACTGTCCTTCTCTACCAGACTGGTTGTTTTTGGTCTTATTTGTTTTTTGGTTTTGATAGCAGAAGAATTCTGAGCCATGAACATGGTGGAAAAGGACTGGAGAACTACTTGCTACTGGCAACAACAAAAATGAAAAGAATCAGTTAATTGTTGTGCATTTGATATTTGATTCATGGCTTCAGATATATATATATCATTGAAATGTTCTGTGAATGAAATTCTCTTCTCATTCTCCTGAATTCTTCTTTTCTCAGTATAAATGGATCAAATCGTTGCAAAACTTATATTTTCACAAACTTTTACAAGTAGTTGACCAATGGAGAGCTTTTGAATATTAAGTTGAGTTGTTGGTTGAGAGGTATTAAAATCTGTTTGTTTGAGATAATTCGCATAGAAAAGTAATTTAATAAAATATATATTTTTAAATAAAATGTTTCATTTAAATTGTACTGACAGTAGTATTTAAAAATTATAACTGAAAATTAATTCAAATTGGGATACAAATAGAAATAATAATAATTCGATTTTAAATTTGGTCCATATTCAAATAGTTTGATTTATTTATTTTTTTTAAAATTTAGTAATAACCTATGGTCATTTTTTGAATTTATAATTTATTTTTTAATTTAAAAATTAAAGTTCATAAATAAATGAACAATATATCGTGAAATGAGCAACAAATAATAAACCCAAGAGCCACTTTTGAGTTCATACAGTAAAAGCGAGAGTGGAAAAAGAGCGAGAAGCGAGAGAGTAGTGGTACTGTATAGCAAATGGTGGAAAAATGAACGGAATGGACACCATGGACGACAATTCGAATCCAAACCTAATGGATCCTCAACCCCAAACCCAAACACAGATCCAAACTCGTCGACCTCGTGGTTTCGCTGCGACGGCGAACTCAAACGCATCCTCCGCCGGCAAGGCGAAGAAAGAGAGGGAGAAAGAGAAGGAGAGGACGAAGCTCCGCGAGCGTCATCGTCGCGCCATCACTAGCCGGATGCTCGCCGGATTAAGACAGTATGGTAACTTTCCTCTCCCCGCGCGTGCTGACATGAACGACGTACTCGCGGCTCTGGCGCGTGAGGCTGGATGGACGGTGGAGACTGATGGAACGACGTATCGTCAGTCGCCGCCTCTTCAACAGCAAATGACTCCGTCTCCTGCTGTTAGGTCTGTTGAGAGTCCTGTCTCCGCTGCTACTTCTTTGAAGAATTGCTCTGTTAAATCAGCTCTTCGAATTGATGATAGTTTGTCACCTGCTTCGCTTGATTCTGTCGTGATTCCGGATAGAGATTCGAGGAGTGATAAGTTTCCTAGTGTCAGTCCTCTTCATTCTGTTGAGTGTTTAGAGGCTGATCAGGTAATTGATTTTTTTTTTTTCTAGTTATTCACGCTTGAAATTTATTTAGTGTTTTTAGATAGATATTGGAAATCGTTACTTTTTGAATATGCAGCTTATACAAGATGTTCGTGCTGGTGAGCATGAGAGTGATTTTACAGGGACGCCTTATGTTCCTGTTTATGTTGTGATTGCAGTAAGTGTTTCGTTACTTTTGGAATTGTTTGTTTGAACTGTAATATAAATTGTTATGTGCAAATGTGGATGCTGAAGCTGTTGAATATTTGGTGTTAGAATGATGTTGTGAACAATTTCGGCCAGTTGGTTGATCCTGAAGGTGTTAGACAAGAGTTGAGTCATATGAAAGCTTTGCATGTGGATGGGGTTGTTGTAAATTGTTGGTGGGGTATTGTTGAAGGCTGGAATCCGCAGAAGTATGCTTGGTCAGGTTATAGGGAGTTGTTTAATATCGTCCGCGAGTTTAACCTCAAGTTGCAGGTGAGTTTTTCATTGTGTATTACTTGTTTATGTGTGATTTGAAGTGTATTGTCCCTATGTGATGACTCTGGAGACTTAAACTTAATTGAATGTGACTTAACTTGCTAGGTGAGTTTATGGAAGTCAATTAACATTTTCTTTATTTATTTAATTTTTTCCTGCGGTCTTTCTTGATGATGAAGAAGACTTTTTTTAACTTTTCAAAAATTACTAGTTAAATACTCTATTTGTTCCTATATAGGTAAGAGCTCATCATAATGCAGATAAACTGCACTAGGAATAATGCTAGGTATTGTGTAGAGTTTCTTGGATATCTTAGATTTTCAGTACAATTTGCCCCTTAGCTACTACTAATTTTGCAACAAATTGTGTTATTGTGGTGGTTTCTTTTGCTTCTAAAAATTCCTTGCACATATATTTACAATGAGACAAAGATAAAGGTATGCCTAGCTTTTGAATATTTTTGGCGTGCTTGTGTCTTAATATTATATCTTTCTCGATCGTTTACTACTTATGGAGTTTCAAACTTCTTACATTTTACCATGGGATGTCACTCAAAAATAAAACTTGACTATGTAAATCATCTTTCGCATATTTTTTGAAATGTGTTTTCCTATCCATTCTTAAATTCTGAAGGTTGTGATGGCATTTCATGAGTATGGAGCAAGTGACTCAGGTGATGTACTGATCTCCCTCCCTCAATGGGTTTTAGAAATTGGTAAAGTCAATCAGGATATATTCTTCACTGATCGTGAAGGAAGGAGGAATACTGAATGTTTATCTTGGGGTGTTGACAAAGAGCGAGTTTTAAATGGCCGGACTGGTATTGAGGTATTTGATGTCTTCTATGCTAGCAACTGCCTTTTCTTATAATTGATGTGAAACCTATAATCAATTAATGTACTGCTTGTATGATCTATTTTTCTTCGAGAGCCATGACCAAATCGGTTTTTCACCTTTAATTTTTAAACTGTAATTTCTTGCTGAGGTTTCACAGGCACACATAATCATGTTTTTTTCCCAGCATGCTCATAGCTTTTGGATTTAAGATCGTCTTATCTTTTCAGATGGTCGTATATTTTTCAGGTCTATTTTGATTTTATGAGAAGCTTTCGAACAGAGTTTGATGACTGTTTTGCTGTTGGTCTCATTTCTGCTGTTGAAATTGGCCTTGGACCATCCGGAGAGCTGAGGTATCCTTCTTTTCCTGATAGAATGGGATGGAGCTATCCTGGCATCGGTGAGTTTCAGGTATCTTTATGTGCTGTCACCATATTCAAGATTCCTTAGATATTTTCCCTGTGCAGGATCTTTTGTAGTACTATACTGAATATCATGCTTGATCAATCATTTCCTTTTGTTTTTAATGTATAAGGTAGTTCTGTTCTACTAACATTGTCACTTTTACACAGTGCTACGATAAATATTTGCTACAAAGTTTATGCAAAGCTGCTAGATTGCGTGGACACTCATTCTGGGGAAGAGGGCCTGATAATGCTGGTCAATACAATTCAAGGCCACATGAAACTGGCTTCTTTTGCGAACGTGGTGATTATGATAGTTATTATGGTCGTTTTTTCCTCCATTGGTATGCTCAGTCATTAATAGATCATGCAGACAGTGTATTGTCTCTAGCAAGCCTTGCTTTTGAAGAAACAAAACTTCTTGTTAAGGTATGTGTACGAGTTGAAAGTTGTGCTTGTTCGAAAGTGTTATGTGCATATTCGAAAGTATTTGACATCAATAGACATACATAAAAGCACATTGTCAAGAGCAATAAACATGTATAGGTATAAAATCAAGCATATAACATATTAGAGTGTTTCTCTACACAAATCGAGCTGTCTGCCAATATGTAATTGTCTGAATCGGTAGAGGGATTTTATATATGATTATTTAAGCATGAAAATATGGGTAGAAAATACTGAAGAATCCTGATCTGTAGGTTCCTGCAATTTATTGGTGGTACAAGACTGTTAGTCATGCAGCAGAGCTGACAGCAGGATACTATAATCCTGCAAACCAGGATGGATACTCTCCTGTATTTGAGGTTCTGAAGAAGCACTCAGTTGTTATGAAGTTTGAGTGTACAGGACTGCAAGTTTCAAATATGGATGCTAATGAAGCTTTGGCTGATCCAGAAGGCTTGAGTTGGCAGGTAATGGCACTCTTCACCACTCCGTTGGCTTTAACTTTTTCTGGAAGGTTGTATTTTCTCATTCTGGGAGATGTTGGATTTATTGAGGATAAACTGCAGTGCTTAGCCTTAATGTGTAGAATAATGTGCACTTGGTTATGGGATCTAAATTTGGTCAATTAAGGTCTTGACCATGTTCTCATTTGCTCCCACAGATTCTTAATTCCGCTTGGGATCGAGGATTGACAGTGGCAGGTGAAAATGCACTTTCATGTTATGATAGAGAAGGTTGCATGAGAATAGTTGAGATGGCAAAGCCAAGAAACGATCCTGACCACCGCCACTTTGCCTTCTTCGTGTATCATCAACCAACTTCTCTGCTTCAGGGAACCATTTGCTTCTCAGATTTGGATTCTTTTAACAAGTGTATGCATGGTATGAATTCCTCAAACCTAACTTAACATTGTAACATTCAGTTGAATTTGACTTTTGGTTATATTTCATTCCATTGAATTTTACCGTAATCTATTTAACTTGCAGTAACATCAGTGAATAAATTTGTTGGTTTTCTATCAATACTTGTTACATTTTATGAGTGCAGAATGCATATTATTATCTTGTGCAGGAGATATAGTCAACGACCTGCTGGTCTGATTTCGGGAAGGAAAGTTTATTCTATCACAGATTCCTCCTGGTAGTGTAGAACGGATATGTGCTTGAAGGAGGCAGTGGTTGGTGTATCTTAGGTTTGTACAAATTCCGTTAAGGTATGAGGTTAAGTTTAGTTTAGTTGATGATGCTGCTGCTGCTGCAGCATGGTAGTGTTCCGCGATACGCACACAATGCTCATAACTAGGGCAGATAAAATCTATGAAAATATCAAGTGTAGTATTATTTAAGTATAATTTTATCCTTTCAGGATTTAAAATTGAAATGATTTGTTCTTAAAATCATCCGTCAATTCTGCTGAGGCTCTTTAGATGGTCACCAATTTTAATGTTTTCTGCTTCTGCAATTCGGATACTATTATCCCATACAATCATAAATCGACATAACTAAAAATCCAATTGTTGCGGTGAGCCAAATGTTTACAAGAGTATATGGATGTGTTACACAACCATATATCTATTTTAAAAGATTAACCATATAGCTACATTAAAAATTAATTCTAATGGCGAATGGTGTTCTGAAACATTTCAAAAAATACTTTAATACATTGTGTTGAAACAATTTTTTTCCTAACAAAAATCGCCGACATCTATCTCCGCCAATGTGGTTGGACTATTATTCTTCTCATACGCAAGTTACTCGAAAAAAGGTAGAGCCTAATCTCACTTAAATATATATTGGCATTTACAGAAGCCAATTTCGACACCAAATTCTAGTTTTCATACCTTGCCTTATCTCTGAACATCACAGTACTGAGGAAATTTGCATTGACAAGAACCTCCTCTTACCTGCAACGATGAAGAATTTAAGTTTTTAATACAAAACATATAATCAAAGATCAATTAACAAACATAAAATGCAATGCAAGCAAATTGATATATTTATCTTTTCTTAGTTAACTCAAAGATACAATTTTTTTAAAAAATAAAAATAAAAAATTCCGGATTTAAATTCATGAAAAGATCAATTAACAAACATAAAATGCAAGAAAATTGATATATTTATCTTTTCTTAGTTAACTCAAAGATTCCATCTTTAAAAAAATAAAAATAAAAATTTCCTGATTTGAATTCATGAAAAAAAGGTGAACATCTGTATTTATAGCTGGAAGGAGATGTTTTAAATTTCTATTTATTATAATGATAGGCAACTTACCTTCCGGAATGTGAAAGATACTCTTCTTGAACCTCTTTTGATGACATTGTCATTTACCATGTCAATCTGTGTCATATCACCATCAGTGAAATAAGTATTATATGGCTAAAATGGATAATGACCTTCAACTCTATCAGCATGATGAAAACTATATTTCTAACTCAATTCATTTCTGTAAACACACATTCAAGGATCTGAACAACAGATTTTGGCCTAATTAGGTACAGAATCTCCAATAAACTGAGTTCCTTGACTCCTATACCTGCAAACTTCACATTTCAACATTACCTGCTCCATAACTATTCACTAGTCTTTACTATCAGATGGTTTTAACATCTTTTTAAAGACTAATAAAAAGAAATACTTAACTAACTTCTACTAGAAAAACCGGTATTTGCTAGTGTTAATACATACCTTATGGTGAGGAATATAGTGATGCCAGGCATAGCGTGCCTCCCCAGATAACAAGAGCATGGATCGAGGAGGAAGATATACAGCCTTCCTTATGAAACTCGAACTATTATCAGGATTTTCACCCTTCATATCAGTACATGAGGCAGCAACAGGTTCAGGAAGCCATGAACCTTCAGAATACCTCCGAAACTCCATGATGCAAGGGCCCGCTAACGACAGGCTGCAAATTAATCCTTCAAATGCAGAATGGGTGTCAATGTGAGGAGACAAACCCACTCCAGGAGGATACTCATTAACCTGTAAAACAATCAATGATTTTTTCACTTTCAAGAGAGGTTACCATCTTAAAACAAACCATACGTTATAACCAAAAGATTATTATCAGCTCACTAATGAAGAGTTACATACCGTTAGTTGGTCCAAAGGTAAATAATCAGAATCTTCAAAGTCAGGAAATGACGAAACCCTATCAACTACTGAAGAAACAAATGATGGCAATTCACCCAAGCATTGTCTAGTATTCACATTCCTTGTCTGCACACAAATATCACTAATTCAGCTCATGTTCTCTAACAAGTTCACACTGAATGAAGTTTCAAAGAGTAAAAAAACCAGAAACACATACATCATAACAAAATTCATATCCATAATGTTGAACTCTTCTTTTCGCAAGCCTATTCCAAGGCCGACTATCAACAGCTGCAAGCAACTCCTAATTGATAACAAACAACAAACAAAATAAAATTGAAGGAACTGAAAACACATCATCAATAACAACACAGTGAAAAACACACCTCTTCTTCACGAACACTAACAAAGTCATGCAACAAGTAAAGTCCAGCTATATCCAACTCATCAGCCTCCAGCGACACACGAACCGGTTTACTAACGCTCAACTCAACATCCTACCAAAATTACACAACAAACACATAAGAAATAAAAAACAGAAACCTAATTGAACCTAAATCGCAACAGAATTCAACGAAGTACCGGAGAAATCGGAGGCTGGATGACGGAATATCGGATGTGAAGAAAGCGACCGGCGAGAGAAGGACAGGGACGGCCATTGAAGGCGTTGAGAGCAGCTTCGGCGGAAATTTGTTCGAGAAATGATACGATGACTCGTGTACCGGTGTCGTCGGCTGCGTATACTCCTTTTACGTCTCCGAAAGTTTCGAAGGCTGATTTGATGTGTTCGAATGAGACTCCGACGGCTGGTCCGCAGTTGGCTACGTATAGATTCGGACTCTGCTCGGCTTCGCCGGGATTCAATCGCCTGAATCTCGGTACGCCCATCTATTTGTTATTATTCCCAACTCGTGTTACGGCTTTGCTAATGCTTTCATCATTTTGTTACGAGAAACTTTCGTAAATAGGGCTCTGTAAACTTTGCTTTTGAGTTTACATGCCACAAAAAGTTATCCTTTTAAAATTTTATTTTCATATTATTATATGATTCATCACACTATTAAAATTAAATTATTTATAAATATTTATAAAATATAAAAGTTCAAAATTATCCCTTATTTTATTCATTTTAATATTAGATGGCTTTAGAAGGATTTTATTTTTAATAAAAAAAATATATTGATATGAAAAAATTAAATGTAGGATGTTATTTACCCAGATATTGAATTTAGTGTATAAATTTTCTTGTGTGCTTCAGAACGAAAATTTTGTTTTTTTTTTTTAACATATTTATTAAGCTCTTTACAGTGAAGAATCTACACCTGTAAAAGTAATATATCAGTAAATCTCTCCCCTTATCAACTAACACTAAAAGTGAACAAGAGAGTAAAATCCATACATTTATATTCATGCAAGAATATCTCTGCAACTCCTCTCTCAACACAACTCCTCTGTCTGGAAGATCCCTCTCTACTAGTTTATATTCATACATAACCCAATATGTTTTGTCACCTTTTGGTGCTTGGTCTATTTGGAGAACCGAAGTTTTTATGATACCCCAACTTCATTTTTGTAATGGACCGTTTATCATTTCCTGTGATTTTCTAATATTCAAGCTCAGTACCTCAGTTTGTTCTTATAAAAGAAAAACTATTTCAGATCCCTACTTTCAAACATGACTTCTCTGGAAAACAAAGTAAGTCATACCAGGAAAATCCCAAGAAGCATACTTGTAAATGTCAACTTCTGCAATAGCTTTCACCAGTTCTTTTACCCAAAACCTCTCTTTTTAAATAATACTTGACCAATTCAACATCAATTAGTTGAAATATTGGAGGGAAGAATTACATCTCCATTAAGAGACGGAAAAAGGAGTCTGTACAGAAAAATCTAAAAAGCTACCATGAAACAAAAACTAAAATCGTAAAAAATCTATAAAATTCTATAAATGACTGATGGTTGGAAGAGAAGTAACAGGACAAAAGATGGTTGCCTAAGTCCAATGCCGCATGTACATATGTGAACACCACAACCTCCCCCGACTCGTAAACCCAAAAGTACATTGAAGAAAAGATGTAGTTTTCTGGTTGGAATCAGAAGACATTTGGTGTGCAAGAGAAATCCCATTGTAAATATTATTAGCTCAACTACATGAATTCAGACAGGGAAAGCACAAATGGGAAAAAACAGACCAGATTTACCGGAATGTGACTGCGGCGGGACAGACTCGATCAACGATCACTCTGACTCTTAATGATTACTCTCAACTCTAATTCGTGAAAAGAGCACAAATGAAACTTAATTTTATGAGTAGTGCTATGCAGCCTACTCTTTGTGCCCACTTTCGTTGCCTACTCTTACGTGGCAATATACCATTGGATATAAATTTTATAACAATTAATGCATTAATTTATTTACCCAATCAATTCTTGCCATGTAAGAGTAGACACAAAAAGTTATCCGAAAGAGTAGACTATCAATCATTACTCTAATTTTATAAGATGACAAATAGCAAAAAGCGCCCCAACTCAGAAAATCACAATTTTAAATCGAACTCTTGAAAAATCCCAATTAAATGAAATAAAATTGCATTCGAGAACAACGGGTTAATCAACCCCAACCAACGCGCCAAGACCCTATTTGGTGCACAGGGAGCACTCCAGCCCAATACTATATTGTTTTTCTACAGACTGAAAACGTATGATGCAACACCGACTATATTGAGCGTGACACTGTAGAGATGATCAAGTGTACTTTTTCCATGTTTTAATATTAAAACCTCTTATATATTTTAACTATTAAATAAATACGGTTTTGTTTATTTTTATATTTGTTTTATTAGATATGTTTTTATTAACAGTTTTACGAAATAATTTTTTCAATATTTAATTGCTAATACAATAAATTTCAAATATAATTAAAATAAATAATTTTGTAGTTGATTACTTATTAACTAAACTTTAAATATATTTTTTAATTTAATTATTATCTTTTTAATAATATGTAATAGAATTTGTATAATATGTTAATAACAAATTAAAATGCAATATTATATTTGAAATTAATGGTTAAATAATTGAATAATAATTAAATTTTGTAAATAAATATAAATTTTCTTTAATTATTATTACAGTTAATTATTTTAATACTTTTTAAACTTTATAATTTTATATTATTAAACTTTAAAATATTTGTGGTTGGATGTAAATTCATTTTTCAGTAAAAGATAGGAAAGAATATGATTTTGAAAACTTTAAAATAGGGTGGAATTTGGTGGGTTGTTGGAGATGCTCGGAAGAACAGGCACTCTCTGCGAGATAAGGACATTACACCTTCAGCATATTATTACAAATTATTTATTTATTGAGTAAAACCACCGAAATCATACAGAAATCAAGCAAATTTCTACGGACAATTACTATTTTTTCTTTATTAGCGGTGGTTTTATAGATTTTACAAAAGAGATACCATATTATGTAAAATACAATCAAACCCATACACTATCTCAAATATAAAATATAATATATCAATCCATCGTTATATACAAGATTAATAATATACAAGACTGTTAATGTTAAATGTTGTGTTTGTAACTATAATTTTTAAAAAAAAAAAAAAAACTAATAATAGTATTGAAATGTTAGAAATAAATAAATAATTTTGTTTTATTATGTATTGTATCATATTATAGATTAGGAAAAAAATTATTAATTCTTATATTGTAAATACATCTTCAGTTAGTAGTTAATTATATTTTTAAAGAATAAAATAAATAACAGTACAAATAATAATATAATTTTTTAATAAATTACTTATAAAATTAGTTAACACTGGCATTATGGAAAGTGAATATATAAAATAATTAAATTGCATACAATCTAATTATTTAGGTTTGTTTAGATGGATGACACTAATTTTTCGTATATAGTTTAGTTTATTATTATTTTGTATAGTACTGAAATTCTGTTTGAATGGATGATATAGTTCTTTACAGTAGAGTTAAATCTTTTGTTTGGATTATAGGTATGGTATGAGTTAAAAGGATGTAAATTGACCACAATATCGTTGTGTATAGTATGCACACTAATTATTATTTTTAAATGTTTTAATTTACTTTTTTAATTCTAACACATTATGTTTTAATGTAGTTATTTATTTATGACTAATTTGATAAAGTAAAAAACTAATGTGTCGTTTTTTTTCCTTTTAATATTTTATGCTATTTTGTAAGTAATTTTGAGATTTTTTTTTTAATTTCATTTAAAGTGCAGAAAAGAATTATTTTTTTTAAAAAAAAAACTCATTTACTCTAATTAGATTACATATATTTAAATACTATTCAGTGTATTACCATATTAGTCATTTTTTGCAAAATAAAAATGAAAAAAAAATTCTTGAAATTGGTTTTTTTAAATTTTATTTGTTAATTACATAATAAGTATTTAATAAAATAATTACAGCCAATATTGTGAATCTTAAATTTATAAATTAATTTTTTTTTTTTAAATAAAATTGAGTGGATTGTTTAAATATTATTTTTTTTTATTGGTGAGTACTATATTATACAAATAGAATATAAACATGAAAAGTAAACCATATCAAGAAGACTTAATATTTAAAATTTTCAAATTAGATCTAGTTAGACATTAGTTTAAAAAAAAGACCTAATTAAATATTAATATTTTAATTAATTGAATATATTTTAATATTTTATTGAGAATCATATAAATAGAATTAAAAAAATATGAAATTAATAAAATAAAACTAAACCATATTTGAAGATTGGTCACACCAATTAACCAAGTAAAATATGTTTAAGAATTATTAAATCAAATAAATAACCAAAACTCTATATGAAATAACCAAATTAAATATAATAAATAAAAATATAAATCAATCAAATAAAATTAAACACTCTCAAACTAAACCCTAAAATGCACTCGAAAATAAATGTCAAGATAATGAAATAATGGATCATGATATTTTAGTAATATTCATAATATTATGTAGTTATTTTATTATTATTTAGTGTTATTATTTAAATTTTTATATTATATTATTATAATAAATAATATATAATTTTAATATTTTGAAATTAAATATTTCACTATTTTATAATTTATTTTTTCAATATGCAAATTTAAATATTAAATAGTTTAAATTAAAATATTTTAATATTTTAAATGTCACAAAACTAATGTCACTTTATAACTATTAATAAAATAATAAATAAATAAACATATGATTAAAATGATCAAAATATAATTTTAAATCTATAAAATTGGTAACAGATGCAAGAGGATAGTCAAACACTTTTAAGTGGGGTATTTGGATCCAAACACCATGTATTTACTTGAATTTATAATTCGGATATTCTGAATGGATTTTTTTTTTTTTAAATTTTTGTGCCATAAATATACGATAGAGTAGAAGGGTTGAAGTTGACCGAAGAATTTATAAATACCATATATTTTCTTGGTATTAAAAATAGGGTATTTTGGTTGGATTTGATATTTTTAATTTGTCTATCCTGAATATATGTGATGGTAGAAAGTTTGGATATAGTAAATGTTGTGAACACATTTAGGAGGATTTTGCAAGTAATCTATGTAATTAATACAATAGCACTCATTTTTATAATGAAAAATATTGAAATATTAAATAAAATGTCTGTGTTTCCTTAAATTAAAATAATTAATAAATTAAAATGTATTTTTTAAATTTAATTGGTTAGGTATATTAATAATTTGATTTATTTTTAAATTTAATTTTTTAATGCATCACAAAAAAAATTTATTTTGGATTTCAAAATTTATATAAATATAGCAAAATAATTAAAATGTGACCGAGATATGAAACTACTTTGTAGGTACCGTCGGAGTAAAAATTAATGCATATTGATGGTGTATCCAATTTAATTGTTACACAGTATTGTTGATGTTATAAATGAAGAGCAGTCTCCATGGTCCATATTGTTCAATCATGATATTTTGAGCAGCCAATAATATTAGTTTATACCAAGTGTACATTAAAAAATGATTTAGTTGTGAAAGAAATCTGCTCACAATTCGAATGTGCATGTTTCTTACTACCTTGCCACCGGATGATTCATAGCGTCCCGAATCAACATGACGCGATGTCAGGATGTAAAATAAGCACATACTTGGTCTTGATGCCGGCCGCTAGGCCAGAAAACCATTATTATACTTTCTATAATACTTTCTTCTCACTCGTACTTTAGGAAGAGAAATTTTTGGATGATCATAAAATTTTAGCATGATCCAAATCAAAAACGCATATGGTCATACTTTTGAAATCTCAATCTGCCGATAAAAAGTACGAACAATATGAGTACGAATTCAATTCTTTTTAACTTATTCTCCGCATTTAGTTGTGTTACACTGTGTACTCTCATTAATATATAATGTAATATCGAATCTGAGATTAAATCCATTTTTTAGGATAGTGAATCGATAGTAACCGATCCCAACCCGTCCACTATATCGCTAATTTCAAACAAATTTAGTGTGTTTGCTTGGAGCTCCTCTAATATATAGAGTGTACAATTTTTATCCACCTCTATTGGACCCATTTGGAATTTTTATAATTTCCAATTCGCATTTTCATCCTCTTAACCGTATGGGGTAATATATATATATAATTTGGTAGTTTTATAGTTGCAATAATTATAAAATAATTTTAATTATATTATATTGATATATACCTTTATGAAAACTAAAAATAGGGTGCATTGCATTTTTAGACTTTTTATTAAAAAAAATTATATTTTTAGACCAAATTAAGAATTTTTACAAAACTAAACTTTTTTGAAAAAATTTTGCTGAAAATAAACCAAAATGACTATAATACCACCTGTTTTCCGATCTTCATTTGCTTCCCAGGCAAATCAGACCGAGAAGCAAAACTACACCGGGAAGTAGCAAAATATAACTGCTTCCCGGTATTCTGCTTCCCGGACCGGGAAGCATAACACCGGGAAGCAGTTATATTTTGCTGCTTCCCGGTGTAGTTTTGCTTCTCGGTCTGATTTGCCTGGGAAGCCGGGAAGCAGTTATATTTTGTCTGCTTTCCGGTTTGAAGCTTCCCGGTCCACCAGGAAACTTATTTTTGCAATTTTTTTTTAAAAAAAAGTCTATAAGTGTAAAAAATTTAGAGTTGGTCTAAAACTAAAAAAAAAAAAAAATAAAATTTCTAAGGTCTAATTTGGAGTATTTTCACTATATTAAACCATAAATAATTTTTTCAATAATATTAATAACATTTAATGGTCTAGTTTTTAGTGTAATAGCACTTAATAATGTAAACTAGTGAGTTTCCCAGTGTCATTGCTGTGGGATTCAGTGCAAGGTTTCTGTTACGAAGAAAAAACCAATAAGTAAAGATATACTATGTATTATATAATATTCAATCAATGAATTCATCACGAAAACTCTCCCACTCAAGCCACCAACAACAATCAACCCATGAATCAACTTCCTCATCTCAACATCCTCAGTTCAACCGCACACAGTAATCACACCGGCAAAAGTAAACTTATCAACCATAACACCCCTAACTCTCGCCTCATTAAACAAATTCAAATCTTCATAACAAAACCCATCAGGACAAATCCAGAAACCATCAAGTTATACGAAATAGTATTTCTTTCAGTCATTTTATCAAATAGCTTGTACGCTAAATAAATGAGTAATGCTACACAGCCTACTCCTGGTACCTACTTTCCTTGCCTACTCTTACGTGGCAATAAATGGTTGGACATAAATTTTATAATAATCAATTTATTAATTATTTATTAAATTTTTTCACCCAATCAGCACTTTCCATATAAGAATAGGTAAGAAAAGTAGTCACAACGAGTAGGCTATCAACCATTACTCTAAACAAATTATTAAAATAGAACAAAAACATAGCAGGTAAGCAACTTGCCTGTATCCACCGTGAAAACCACTGTCGGTTTTTACAAGAGCAACGAACAACAGAGTATTGAGCGGAAAAGCGGTGTCCAACGAAGAGACGAGTAAAACGGGATAAAAATACGATAGGTAAATATATGTTAATCACTTAAGTTGAGAGAACACATGTACACTCAAGTACAATGAGTTGAATTGTTTGCGTGTTATTCAAGATTACACGGTAGCAATGAACAGTAAAAAAAACTTCAAATGTATTATTGTTATAATAATTATAATTCAAAAGTAGAAATCATAAACAGTAAAATACATACCTTAACTGTTACAAAATTTTCACAACACCACAGAATTAATGCAGACAAAATTTATTAAATAAAAATAAAAAATTAAAAGAACTTAAAAATGGTACATGCAAAGTATAATTGCATGTAATAAAAGTCATCATCTCTAAAAGCGCTAAAATGTAATTTTACATTTTTGTATGTGTGTGGTACACAGTGTATGTTTGGCACTAGATGTTACATTAGATGTTGAGTTAGCTGTTGAAGTAGCGATTAGCTGTTAGCTGTTAAATTAGATGTTGAAGTAGCGATTTGGCATTAATGTTTGGTAATAACAACTAGATGTTGAAGTAACTGTTAGATGTAAAATTACGTAAACAATACAATACCTTACAATATAATTTATTAGCGTGAGTATTCATTTTTAAACAATTTTTTCTTTCAAGATTTTTAATTTAAAATCAATCATCCCTTAGTTATCAAGTTATCAACTAATTAAAAAATAAATAAAATATAGACTAATTAAAAAAAGTTATTTAAAGATTTTTAATCATATTAAATAAATAAAAATATTATTAAAATTAACTAATTTAGTACAAATAGAAACTTTTAATATTATTAAGGGGTAGTTTAGTAATACTCATAGATTGATAAGGGTAAAATGTGAGCTTTTTGATTAGCGATTCGTTGAAAGCTACTTGAAGTAGCGTTGTGGAAATCGCTAATTAAAAATCTAATCGCTAATCAAAAAGCTTCTCCCAAACGGTTAAATTGTCAAATCGGTAATGAAAAATCTAATCGCTACTCAAAAATCTACCTACCAAACACACACTTATTCTTTTATTTTAGTATTTCATATATTTACTTCGGATAATGTAATGTTATTTGTTAGCGTTAATTGTCATGTTAATAATTTACAATCAGAATGTATATTATTATGTTTTATAGTTTTGGAAAAGAATTCATTATATAATTTGTAATACATAGAAATAGAGTAAAAATATATTTGTTATTATAATTTAATATTCATATATATTAAATAATAAATTAAATTATATATTTATTATATTTCAACACTATTACTATGTTTGTTTAAATTATTATTATAAACACATCAACATATTATTAATTTCGACTTATAAATTTAACCAAAAAAGTCAAAATAAATATAATTTGATTCCAAAATGAAAATAGAGTATTGGTAAGGTTAGGTTGTTATTAGGTCAGATCCTCGCCGAGTTAGCTGAACCATAATCCTAACCCACTTAATATTATTTTATCGAACTCAAACATAAATCCACTACGACTTTGATTGTTTCGGATGGATTTTTGATCCATGGATACATAAATCCACTATGACTTTGATGGTTTCGGATGGATTTTTGATCCATGGATTTGGGTGGATTGATGGGTCGGCCACTTATCTGAAATAGTACAAAATATTAAGCATTGTAGATTTAAAACCTCTTTTGTAGTCCAAAAATTATGATACAAAATCTCAAAAAATCAACTATAATTCAAAGCATTTCAAGAATGGAACTTAGAAAATCCAATCTTTCATAATAATAAATGAAAGTAGTGCTAGTTTGTTATCTATACCGTATTGGAAAGTCAAATCAAACTTTAAATTAAAGTTAGAACAATTAAGATGAATGTCAATAATCTTCCATCGCACTTTCATTTCAAAATATATTTTCCATTCTATTCTAGTCATTGAGCGGTTGACACTTTCCACAAATTAAAACAAGTAATAGTAATAATAATGTATTAACCATAGATTCTGTAAAAAAAAAAAAGGTGAATATTTGTACCCTGATATTCACCCACATCGATATTAGCGTCAAGCAATTAAAAAATTTAATATTTATTAACTGCAGTTTCGGACGGATTATATTGTTGCAACTGAACCCGACTCCACATCCCTGGCGAGTGTTAGCATTTCATCCGACACATGAATCCACAAAGCAGTAGCCATTTCGGATTATCTTGACATGCACGAGTTGGATCGTGAATTAATGGGTCAAATTGCAATCTCTGTGTAGGGTTGTAATGAAAATCAAGATAGATTGGTAGAGTATAACTTAGATTTGAGATAGATTAAGGGTGTGGGTGAGACTATCTCCAACCGACACGTATACTCTATCTCAAATATAAGTTATATCATATTGTTATGGAATGGTTTTCAATCAAATCGTACCTACATTTTATCTTCATTTAAGACTCAAATTATTAGTCTTGCGATATTTGTGGCTAAATTTTGAGTTCAATATTAATAATATAAGAGTAATAATTTTAAATCTTGTAACCCTAAATATTAATTCTAGTAATTTACTATATTTTAAAAATGTATTAAATATATTAATTAATTTTATTACATATTATATAAAAAATTATATTGTTAAATAAATATTTATTGTATTCTAATGGTGGTTTCACCCAACCAACTATGGTATCTTACTTCATATTGGGAGTTTATAATTTATGTATGACTTAGATTTGTGGTTTGTTTATTTTAGGTAAAAGCTGTTGATAAGTCTAGAAATTACCTATATTTTGGTGTATTTTATGAGCTTAAATAAATAGACATTGAGCTTAAGAGTTGAAATATTGAATGGATTTCTAGTAATTCTAGACTATTTTATTGAGACAGAGACTTGGATGAAAAGATCAGGAAAAGAAGCAGAAACGAGCAAAAATTAGGAAAAAGAGGGATCAAATGGAATTTCATCCAAAGTCCAAGATAATAGCAAAATATTATAAGGAAAGAGTATGTCGCCTAACCATCTCCTCCTGCACACCCAGAGAAATATGGCTACATAAGAAGCAACATATGTGAACATTGCCTTAAGTGAAAGTTCAAGATGACAACATAGAGATTTTTCGCCTTCATGATTTCGTCATAATAGGCGAAAACCTCAGGCAACAAAAATGGTTGTCGCCTAAATATAGGCAACAAGCTAAGGCCAAATATTGAACATCACCCTAAGGAAGAAGTATGCATGATGGCGATATCTGACTTATCTCGCCAAAAATCCTTATTGAAGAAATACAAAGAAGGCGAGAAGAAGTTTAAACACCTAGATGGTTGGTGATATGGAAGACAAAAGCAAAAGACATTTCGCCTGGGAAGTTTGTATTCTGGCGAACAAGTTAGCGGAATTGAAGAATGTCATTTGAGTTCAGGCGAAGTAACAGGCGACATAAAAGGAGAATTTGGTACTTCGCCTATTTGTGTTTCTTTCTTAGTTTAATTTCAAAATTGCCACTGAGAAACTCTATAAATAGGAACTCAGTCAAGGCAATCAGAACCTTTTGACATTTTTAGATATTTTCTAGAATCTTCTGTTCTTTCATTTTAGATCTCTTTGTGAGAAGTTTCTTGGAGAAGTTTTTGTACTCTATTTGCTATAATCTCAAAGATTTAGCTTGAAGTGAAGAAGTGAAAACAGTGACAGAGTTTAACTTCTAACTTCCTTAGTAAGATTTAGGTCTTTTGAGCATGATTAAGATGTTTATGAACTGTATTGCATATGAAAAAGTAATTGTGCTTAGCTAATAGCTCTATTGATTTACTCAGATCTGTTTCTATCTTAACTTTTGATTGTATAATTCATGTTCATTCGTAGCCAGATTTGCTTAGTTTTCATGAACCTATTGAATTACGAGAACGAGAGTTAAATAATCTTGTTATTGTGATGCTTAATTTAGTCCAGAGATGGCAGTTAGGTATCAGATCTAAGAGCAGAGGATCATTGTACTAGAGATAGACAATAGATCTAATTTTCTATAGATTTTCCTTGATCAGTTAGTTGAGTTGCAGTATAGAGATATATGCAACCTTTTAGCTGAGATTTTCTTAATTGAATTGAGAGATCTTTAACAGGTCATTGATGATGATCTAGTTTGTAAATCTGAAATTTCAAGTGAAATTGTGTAATAAAATTCGGTGTAGGAACAAAGATCTGTAAATCAACTTGATTCTGCATTAGATCATTGAAAATAGAATACAAAACTTCCATGTGGTTGTTATGATGGTCAAAAGTGTACAATTCTTATTACATATTATGAGCTTTTCAATTCTGTAGCTGATCAATTCTTTTTACAATTCAATTTAGATCTCAATCGTATCCTTTCTTTCCAAGTGAAACAATCTCTGTGGAGACAATATCTTTAAAACTACAATTAGACATTGAAGATATTCAGTTTTCTTTGTGTTATTTTATTAGTCAAAAAAATCCTCATCAACTGTTGTATGTAGTTTTTAATTTATGATTTTTTTTTAATTATAATTGTCATCAATTAGTTCAAATATTATTTGGATTAATTGATTTTAAAATATTATTGTCATTAATTTAATAACTAATTTAAATATTTCAATATTATTAATTTAAAATATTTAATATTAAAAAGTCATAAAATCAAAGTTATTCTTTAATTATTGTAAATGTGAATAAAACAAAATATATATATATATATATATATATATATATATATATACATGGTTAAAAAGATGGAGACTCAAATTTTAATATATATATTTGCAATTAGATCAAATAGGATGTGGAGTAACATAGGAACAAAATATCGAGAGTCATGATAGAATATCTATGTATTTGATGAAAGTAATAATGAATCATCATTAATACTGTATTAACATGTAAGTGGATATAACTTAATTTTACCGTAAGTAATATTTATAGGTAATGATGCTGCTTACTTTAAAATAATATTAACCGCTTGCCAAAGTCGATATATGGTGTCTGTCGCTTATCTTTGCATTAAATGAGATTTGTATGTTGATATGACGTTGTATACTATTACCCTGATGAGATGTGACTAAGGAATCAAAAGAGAAGAGTTATATATGCCATAAGCGAGAAAGGGATAGTACATGGGTGTTTACAGGCTTCATTTAATGATTACCTTCATAACTTAAACGATCACCATCTGAAGATCAAAACCCTATATAAGACCTAAGCAAGAACAAAACTTAACAAATCTTAAGATAGTAAGATAAGTGTTATCCAAGTTTATTCAGAACATATAAAGTTAAAAAATCTGTACTAAAAAGTTGCTCTTTCTTCAAGGTTGCTAATGGGTAGATCAGGTATGTGTCTCAATGTTTCATACACCAAGAGCTTGATTGTGAAGTACATGTATATGACATATATATGATATGCTTATTTATACAGGGAAGAGAGTAGAGTGTAAGGAAGTGGTGGTTTCGAATGCTGCAAAGGTTTGGTTTCCTAACTTCACATAACTGAGACGGTTTATGTTAGTTTTATCAAATATCTCTATTATACGATCTTATACCTCTGCTCATGCTCATGTGTCATTGAATAATATAGGTCAAAATCGAAGGAAACTCGTGTGTTGAAAATATAAAATGTATGGATGGAACATGTAAAAATAAATTATCTAATGAGTCCATATAGGTGTAAACCCTAAACAACTAAGGCATGCAACCCATGTATTTTGTAGGTGACGATGAAAGCAGCGAGCCTTCTCTACAACTCTTTCAAAATCCTGGCTTCACTGAAACTTCAGAACTGTTTATTATTTTAGAGAACATCGAACGTGAATGCACCCCGCTAGCCATCATCGATATAATTAGGCATTATTGTGGAGTCCTTGTACACGTATGTGTGGCACCTAGTGCACCATTGGACTTTACTACTAGAGGCTATGTTAAATGTGATTCTGTTACTTATTTCATGAAAGTGACCAATTTCATGATGAGCAAAGAGCACTTAATTATATCATAGAGCTTCAGGTATGTTAAACCGTATGCATGTAAAGCATTGATAATAGATTTTCAGTTGAAGTTGTACAGTGCATTTCAATGTGCCACTGAATTAATGATCGCAAGATGGTTGAATTTTTAGGCCCTGGGTTCCTGTGCTGCCAACCTCAAGTAATCTAATGGACAACTTACCTTTTGGAACATTTAACTTCTTCTCTTTGGTATCATACATGCTTAATTAACTATTGTATGTTGATTTTTATCATTATTCTGTAACTGTCGCTGGTGTAACATCAGGTATAAGTAAGGGTTCCTTCAGTTTTAAATGAACCCTGTGACAGCTTTAGCTAAGTTTCAGTCATATTGATGCAGGACATGGGATCATCATCTGCAGTGCTTGACCATGGTATCAGAGTTGTTTTTCCTAGCACTGTCGTTTTTGACAATGCAAAAAGATGGCAAAACTGAAGCGGAGGGTAGTTGTAACATCCGCAATTTCGGTCTAGTAGTTAGGTCCGGTTTGGTGCGATTCTTTAGGGTATAAATATGGATTTGGACCATTTTGAGATAAATATGACTTGAATATTTTCGAATCTTATTTAATCAAGATCGATGTGGCTATTCAGTGATTTTTGATGATCTATAAGATTATGTATTTTTTAACAAATTATTACATATTTTGAAATTTGTTCGGTTTCGATTTAATTGATGCCTAATGGCTTCTAAAGAAAAATCTTAGCATTTGTATTAGTAAATTTACCTATAGACCTTGATTTGATCAAAATGTCATGTTTGACTTAAAATGTTGACCTTTGACCGATGCTTGATTTTTGACCAAATATTATTTTGACCCGAAATATAAATTTTAAGAGCTAAAATATTTTTTTTACATGTCGATTTTGGGAAAATGGGAAGCATGGGATCGCAATTAAATTTTTAAGTGAATTTCGGATTAAATTCCGGAAAGATACAATTTTATTTCAATTGATATTTTGAGCAAAAATCGGTTAATATCCAAATAATATTTTGTAGTGGAAATTAATTTATAAAAATAAAATTGATGTTGGGACTTTACGAAAATATTTTTTCGAAATCGAAATCGAGGAGGAACGAAATAAATGATGGGTGATAAGTTAGTGGGAGAGTTTAGTAAAATTGGTGGGCTCATGAAATAATTTTAAAAGCCCAAAGCCCACCTATTCTCATAAAAACCCTACCTCCCCACTTTTTCTTCTTCTTCATTTCTCACCTCCCTCTCATTTCCCCCTCTTTTCTCTCTACCTCTTCCAACAACAAACCCTAACCCTAGATTGAAAACCTTACAAAGATTACCAGATTTTTATTTTATATGTGGTTTCAACAATCACCCAACATCACCATTATTATCATCTTGAGGTCTTAGAAAGTTTCTTCTACAATTTCAAGCTTTCTAACTCTCTAATGGTGGATTTTGAAGTTATTTATATTCTTGATTTGTTGTATTTTTGTGATCCTAGAACTACATTTAATGCTTCCTAGTTGATTTTTGAAGTCAAATATGGTTCTATGTTTAATTGCACCTTTATTCTAGCTTTGAATTAAAATGAATAACATGGTGGTGGTGATGTTGCTTCTAACATAAGTTTTGGAAGTATGATAATTTTAGAACCATTAAACCTTGAGCTTTATGTTTGAATTTGTCTCTAAGACACTTAAGAATATGAGTATTGCTTATTTGAACAAAAACAAATTTTTAGTGTGGGTAATTTGATAAAAATAGAGTTTTTAGATCAAATCCCGTCACTATGTGACGAAGCTTTGAAAAATGACATTTTTGATGAAATATTGAGTTGGTTTAGTGTTTAATAAGGGCCTAATATGAAGATAATATATTAGGGTTCCTTAAATTAAATTTTTGAGACCTAAACTATGAAATAAAATGCTTTTTGAAGAGAGAGATTTTTGTAAAGCAAGTTTATGTCCAAATTCAAATTGATTATTTTATTGCCCTATGGAATTGGTATGAGATAGACATGTTATGTGTATAAGTGTTGATGAGTTTCCTATGGGTTGATAGATGCATAAATAGGCAGTATTGGATGAAATGAACATTATGGAGACGGTTGAGCGAGCTTGGGAGCTCGGTTTGGTTTGATGTTTAATAAGGTTTGTTTTCCTCATACCTACCTTCAAAATGGAAATTTGTATAAAGAGTGTTAATCAAGTTGGCTTACACATAAAAATGTCAATTACATGCTTATTGTGATGATTAGGGCGTTAGAACATGCCACAATGCATTACGAGCATGTTAGGCGCTGAAATTTGGGTATTGAAGTTTGGGTGGACTCAGTCCATATTGTTTGTGAATTGACGGAGTTAGAATAGAAACTTAAATTCTGCAATACATTCTTATTTGGATGTCATAATTGTGTTTATTGTGATGATATTGTCGAATTGATTGCTATTGATGATTGTGATGCATTAGTTCTAGTGTAAAAATGGATGTAAAGAAGAGTAGATGTGAAATTTAGACATACTTAATTCATTGATGAACTTGATAAATTATTGACCTTGTGATGTAATTGATGTGTTGAAATTGTTGTGGAAATTGTTGAGTGGTTGACTTGTGACAAATTGATATTGTTGTGTGGTTGATGATATTGGGTTTTGGTAAAAATTGTTGGTCATTGATAGTGACCAAATGTGTCTATATGATTTGTGAGTTATATATACTCACATGTGTGAACTTAAAAAAATTGTGAAGTGTCAAATTGATGGAAAGATAACATGGTTAAATTGCCTGCTTTAATCTAGCACATGTAGTTGAATAGAAGGCATGCCTAGAGATTTGGAAATGTTTCGAAACGTGTGATAAATGACTAGATAAAAGCCTTAAACTTGATGAATATTGCACCGGGGGTTTTATACCACTATAGGGTACCGAGTACCAGTTACACCGGGAGCCTTTGGCACCGTAGGATCTTCAGACCAATTATGAAAAAAAAATGATATGTTGGTAGAACCACCAAGTCCACCGGGTGTAGAAATAGCACCATAGGGTCTTTAGACCAGTTATGTGATATCCCGTTTTCACTAGATGGCTAGAAGTTGGGCAAAAGTACCAAAACATGACAAATGATGATGTTGTGAGAATAGATCAATTTTTAGTTGTTATTCATTGTGGTTGCATGAATCTTGAATGCATTATTGTGAAATTGAAGTAATTACCAACTTGGAATGTTGATTATGATTATTTTTGGAACCTAAGAAAGATTAAGTTAGTCAATGAAATAATCTATGATTGTGGGATTAGTCAATGAAATTCTTGATGATTATATGTGGTTGTGGATGTGGTTTTTTTGAAAATAGGTGTTTATATTTTCAAAGACAGGGCACATTCGCTGCCAATTTTTCTTCGTCCGCTGCCAGCGGACGTTGCCAGCCAACACAACCCAAGAATGCCAGGTTGTCCGCGGGCAAAAACCCCTCCGTCCGCTCCCAGCGGATGGACTCCTGGAGCGCCACAATACTATTTTTCCAACTTGTCGGCCTTCGTTCTCCCTTATCCGGATACCATTTGGGGTTCCGTTTGCAGATATGGTTTCATCTTTGAGTCTAGTTTCCAACCATATCTTTGGATTTAAAAAAAAAATGTCATTTGTCTATCTCTATATGAAAAGATACCATAGGGTGCAGAAATTTCAGATTTGAACAACAAGCTTCATCGTTATTGTTCTCCTTTGTTTGAACTCCGAGTTAGGTGTCGTTTATGGCTACCATTTTGTTTTAAAGCCTATTTTTGAGTGATGATTTTTAATTTATTTACTGGGCTGTTTTTAAATATTGAACTTCGAAAAATTCTTGCAGTACGCAGAAATTTCAGATTTGAACAACAAACTTCCTCGTTATTGTTCTCCTTCGTTTGAATTCCGATTTGAGTGCCGTTTACGGTCACACATTTGTATTATAGTAAACTATCTATTGATTATTTTTAAATTATTTATTGATTTTTGATTCTACCCAGTTCTTAAATTTCTTTTAGTGAATGCAAATTTCAGATTTGGAAGTGTGACTATTATCTTTATTTTATTCATCTGATTTCCGATTGAATTGCTATTTTTTTATTTCAAATTGTGTTAAAAATATCCTTTTGTATATATGCTTTTAAAATATAAGAGTAAGATCAACGATATTTCAAGAGTTGTTATTTTCTCCAAGTGAATGAAAATACTCGATTTTTGAAAATTGGAAACTCATTCCTTAAAGATCCCTTGTTTAAAATTTGTCTTCTAAACACCATGAAATGATCAAGTGATTTTTTTGAGAAATGGTGTTTCGAATGTATCTTGAACATGAAATGCCTCTTAAGTTCTAAGCCATTTAAACTCGCCTTACAAGTCATTTTACCCATCTTTTCCCATGATTTTGTGGTGTGTATTGGATGAATATTTGAGTTGTATCTTTGTGTGGTGTATTTAATATTGGTGTTGACATGATGTTATGACATATTAGCATGCATGTCCATACATGAGTTGTAGGCTTATTTGGTGCATTGTAGATTGGCATTGGCATGAGGTTATTACATATTAACATGCATACCCATACATGAGCCTTGGGTTGACAACTTGTGATACAAGTAAGCCAATTTTTGTGATTGATCCAAATATATTTTTACTTTATAGACATGTGTTGAAAATCGCGGATTTGAAAGAAAAACGGATTTTCCGAATGAAGTGGATTTTCCACTTTTGAACCATTGAAGTTTTGTAAACTATTTTGGGAATTTCTGGGGATTGAATGTTTATCAAATGAGATTTCAAATTCCAAAGGTTTTGACAAAATAATTTTTGGAAAATAAAATGAATTTGCGTGCGTTAGGTATGGGAATTCAAACTAAGCATTTTTTTCGCTTACGTTTTTCCATTGTTTTTAAAATATTTTTCCGCAGGTACAATAAGGAGTGCAAGGAATCAATGGAGTAGATTTCGTAACAAATTATCTTATTGTAAAGTATAATTTACTCAATATATGTTTATTGTCATTAAATATGTAATTGTGTTTAAGATATGGGAACTTGTAATTGAGTATTATTGTTTCATATTTTTCCTTATCTTTTACCTTTACCAACTTTAAATGTTACTTATGTGTTGGTCCCCAATATTGGATTTTCAATAATATTGTTTTAAATAAATATAAGTTTCCGCTACTTAATTGGAGATTTGGTAAAAGATATTTGATAAGTTTTTGTATCAACGATTGTGGTAAATTAGAAAAATGAATTATAATGTAATGTTACTATTCCGGTTTATATCCAGACCGGGGTAGTGACGTCATAGCTATAAAGAAAGTTCAGTGCATGAACAACATTCTCTGATGCAAGAAAGCAGACGTATTTGATAAATATGCCTGTAATGATTAACTGTATTGCATGTTTTTCAATTGGTTTTGCCTGTGGACTTTATAGTAACATGTAATGGTAATATGTGGTTCCTTATGTGTTTTTGTAGTTTACACCTTAGGAGGTGTATACTTTTAATGTTGTATTTCCATTTTCCAAAGATTCGGATTCAGTGGCATGTAGCTATTATGTCTAGGCTGGATGGGAAGTCACCTATTGGTAGGTCGAATATTGTAAATCCAATCTTAATTTTGTACTTTGTTCTTTACCCGGTGGTGTTCTGAATATTGTCCCTACTTTTGAATAGTACTATACTATAATGTGGTGATTACATTAAGTTAGTAAAAGTGATTTGTTAAGTGTAGTAGGTGGAAGTAATAGTTGTCTACAAAATGTCAAGAAACGTCTTTATTTATGTAGCCTGCACAACAACGTGATTGAGTTGTATGCTTATTTGTTATGATAATGAAATTGATGTAAGCACTTTGTTAAAGTAGTATCCTTTACGTGTATAAATAATAATATTCATAGAAGAAATCGTTCTTATTCATGAAATTGTAAGCCTAGTAAACCGGTTCTAGACTGTTTTAAAGTTTTTTAGCCCACTCTAACTCTATCCTCCAAACAGAAATACATAATCATTCAACGGTTGTAATAATCGTGTGCAGCTTTGAAACGGGACTCTGAAAGTAGCACGCAGGGGGGTTGCTCAAGATAAACTAGTATTGTTCGTCGAGGATAAATGTCACCTATAAATATGTAGTACTTGGTCTCTATAATGTGTTTAGTTAGTCAACGTTACGTTGTAAATGGACCAACTTCATATACTTCAGAGTTTCAGCATTGTGTATATCCGGGTTCTGTCATGGATATAGCCATTTTTCTTCTTTAGTAAAATTAATTTCCGTAAAGTGTATAATTAGTCTCTGTATCTGATAAAGTCCTTGAAATTCAACATCATTAATGGTCTCCATCACGTTGAAGTATTAGAGAACTCAAGAGCTTAACGGCTAACATGTAGAGTGGAAAATGATATGTTTGAATATTTCAGATATGGATTTGTGAGATTAGAGAAAGTTAAGGTTTATATTTTTATTATGCGCTTCCGGAAGATAAAGAATAACAAATATCTGAATTTTGTTGTTGCCTCATTTTTCTTAACCGAATTTGCTGCCAGTGGATCAATTGAAGGTGTGTTTAACTTCAATTTTATTTTTATTTGTGAAAGGAATAGATGGAAGAAGAAGCCTGCATACAATTTTTCCTCCATAGCATCATTATTACCTTGATCACATATGGATTTAGGTTACAAAAACATCCACCTCCAAATATTAAGAATGTCATTTGAGCCACAAAATTTTATTTTAAGTACACATACTGCCCATCACATACGGAGTGCATCTCATTATTTATTATTATTATAATAAACTGTGTCGCTACTCATCTCTCCCTGAAACTAATAACCTTAGTTCGTATATCTTCCTCTAATCAACTTTTAATTTTCTATTTTTGTTTTGAAACTTCAGATCATCTTAGTTTCGTGGCAATAGAGGTGACGCTAGTGGCGTTGGATAAAGTTATGGCGGCCGCGGTGGATACAACCTATGGAGGTGGTGCTGTCATGAAGATGGTGAACAGTGGTTATCTCTTTCGAAGAAGCATCAATTTTTATTTTTATTTCTTGGTGGTTTTTTATTTTATTTTTATTTTACTAAATCTAATCGAGAAGAATTGGATCGACATTGTATGTGCATTCTGAATGGAACTAAGCCCACATGCGAGCAATTTTGTTCTTGCTTGGAAAGCTCAATCTCAGGAAGAAGATTATGCCCGCTATCTTCACGTACTTTGAGGTATTCTGTTTACTAATTTTTTGTTTAAGGGTTTAGATGTGCTTAAAGTTGCTTCTGTTAATAATGTTGTGCTTGAACTTCTGTCTTTCGGTCAATCTTGACGAGGAAGCATATATTGATTAACCAGTTTTAAACACCAAACATTATGTCTTACGTAATGAGTTTTACGAGTCAAGTAATATAGTGCTTGAGCTCGATTTTTTAAGAAAAAACTCGACTCGAGTTCGTGAATAACGAGTCAATCTGAGAGTATTTCGATCTCGAATAGTTTGTGAGTAGCTCAACTCACTTACACCCCTACTAGAATTGTACCCCTACTAGAATTGTATGGACAATTGAATTCTCCTTACGTGGAATGAATAGTTGTTCACGTGCACATGCTGATAAGATTAATTGGTGAGTTTTATTAAAAGATTATTTCAAAGAAGCAGGATATTTCAATATTTTTATTATGTTCAAGCTGGTCCACAATCCTCATGTGGATTTGATTGCCACTATAAACTTTCTTGGCATGTAAGTTCTTTTTTTGTTATTTTTTATTTTGATGTAGTTATTGTAGGTAAAATTTAGTATCTACTTGATCATAAATTTGAAGATAAAATTCTACAAAATGCAATATTCCGCTGGTAAAGGTGTTATGTTACTAGTATTGGCTTTGTCTACTTATATATTTATATTACACATGTGAATTATGATGTATTGTTTTTGTGTTAGCAGTGATGTGGTTGATCCTCGTACATGTGAGATACTTTTCTTTTTAATTTGTTAGTAATTATGACAGGATGTCACCAAGTACAATGACCTGCATAACAATGGAGGCTATTTCAATTCTTGAGAAGCTTCACAAAAATGGTATGATTTTTGTTTTTCCTTCATGTCACTCTTGTGTATTACATGTTGTTAGTGTTCTTGTCGATCAGAATACTCGAGTTGTAAAAAACTTACTTTCAATTAGGTTTGTACATGGAGATGTTAAGCTAGAAAACTTTCTATTGAGAAAGCCTGGATCTATTGAAAAGAAGAAACTCCATTTGATTGATCTTGGTTTGGGTAAACTTTTCTTTTAACTTTTGCTTTTCTTCATTACAATTAAGTGCATTAACTATCCAATGCTAGGTATAGGGGTGGGCATAGTCCGGTCTGGGTTTGGCCAAACCCGGACCAGGCCGGTTAATGTAACCAATCCCAAAAATTTAGATCGGACTGAACCGATTAAAATGTAGGACCAATCGGTCCGGTCCCAACTGGTCTCGGTCCGGTCTAACCAGGTTGGATTTTTACGAACTTTTCAATATTTTTTTAAAAAATATTTTAAATAATTATATATAAATCACATCTAATATAAATAAAATACATATGTTTTAGTGTCAATTTATAATATTATAATTATTCATCTAAAATATTTTTATTTCTAATAAATTTAAATTAGTATAATTAAATTAATTAAATATTATAATAAATATTAAAATTTTACTATCCAATTAAATTCATCAATATTAGTACAGGGGATTTATTTTATTTTAAATATTTTATTTATATTCTTAATATGTATTTATTTATTTAATAAATTTTATTTTACTATTAATTAGTCCGGTCCGATTCGATCCCTAGAGGCATGGGACCATGATCGCTTAAGACCGTGGACCGATAATTTTCGGTCCGTTCCGGGTCGGCCTCGGTCCGGTCCGAGTTGGTCGGATTTTATGCCAATCTCTAGCTAGGTATTTAATGTCATTCGGTTTAATTCTCGGATCATGTATTTTTCATGACAACTCTAATGGATGTAATCATCATTTATAGCTTCATGATGGAAAGATGCACGTTATTGATAATAATAAAAAAAAAAAATAAAAAAATAAAAAAAAAAAAACATATATAGTCTCTTATAGATGGATTTTGCGACACCAAATGTATAGCAGCCTATTTACAGAAATCGTGTGATGGATCTTTATCTTATTTGTTCTTTTACATACAACACATACTGGTTTTCTTAGAATATGAAAAAAAAAAAAAAAAAAAAAGAAAAGAAAAGTTGATGTAATTGATTTTATGCATCCAAGATTGACAGAATGATTAAAGGAGTAAGCTGAATTTCTTGAGCCTATATTCCTCATTTGTTTCGAATTGCATTGTTTTCATTTGGATGAGTTATGGTTTTATGATAAGTTTGTATTTGAAAATGTAATTTGATATTTGAAGCCTTACATCTTGTAAAAAAATGATAATGGTGTGCTGTAATGCATAACTTAAGTCTAGCAACATGTCTCCAAAACCTCTACTGACTTGTAGACAATTAATTTTGTGGCAATTTGTTGTGACAAAAGCCACATAACCTGTATCTGACATTGATTCACCTTTTCGGAGGTTAGGAGATGAAATCACATCATGTAATTTTGGTCTTGGTGTTTTAGTTTATTGCACCTTTTTCTTCTTTAGCTGGCAACAAGGACATCTATTGTGGTACAGTAATTTAGCCGGTGTATGACGTGATAGATTTTAATCAATATTCTTAGCTCCAATTATGTATTCACAAACCATTACATTATAATTCTTAAGTGGCTTGCTAGATTTTCGAAAGTAAAGAAAAAAATTGATTTACATGTATAAAACTAAATGAAGAATTTATATAATTCATGGTAGCTTTATTTTATTCTTATCATTTCTGGTTATAGCTAGGGTGGGGAAAAAAAAACATGTAAACACCTAAACCGAACCGAACACCTTCCGTTCGGTTCCAAGCATATTTTTCTGGGTGTTCGGTTTTCAATGGAACCAAACACCCAAGGTAGGATGTTCGATTCGATTTTGGGTCCAAGAAACTGAACCGAACACCTAAACATGTTTTAAATATATTTTACATCTTTTAATGTTATTTAAAGTTCAAATACCCAAAAAAATCTACATATTTAGTTCGGTTTTTTTTATTTTTATTTATTTAAATACCGATACTTCTTCTATATTTGAATCAATTTCATAAAGATATATTTTAATGAATATATTCTTTTATATGTAGTGAAAATAAAGTCAACGAAATTCGAACACTTAAGAACCGAACCGAACATATTTCAGGGTATTCGGTTTGGTTCGGTTTGCCATAAAATATTTAGGTGTTCGAAAACACCCAGAACCGAACACCCAATTTACATGTTCTTGTTCGGATCCACTCGGAACCGATCGGATCCACTCGGAACCGAACCGAACATGTAGTTGCGCAGCCCTAGTTATAGCTATAGAGATATGTCAATTACTTTGTGGATATCATTTGAAGCAGTGTCATTTACTTTGCTTAAGTTTACTAGGCAAAGTTGGTTTCTCCAACGAATTACTTTAATTGAACTTGTGTTTGTATCTTATAGATTGTGCAAAGCATGATCTCGAAGTGGGTGAAGATACAAAGAAGAAATTTGCTGACCTTTTGTTCGAAGAATTGCAACTCCGTGAAGTTAAAGCTTTGGAAAATCAGTAGTGTGCTGACATGGCTCTACTTGAGGCTAAGAAGCTTACCTCCCCGTACGAAAAGGAAGTCAACAAATGCAATTTTGGTATGGAAATATGAGAAGAAGCAAGGGAGAAAGCAGAAGCAATGTTTACCGCTAAAAAAATATTGACTGCAATTTGGAAGTAAAGAGAAGTTATGACCAAATTCCATACATAGGCTTAAGGAACTGCCCAAACTAACTAGAATTAAGTCATTGTTTGTATAAAATTTCAAGTGGTCACCTCATAAAGAAAGTGTGACTTTCATGACACTGGCAAGTTCAGCGATACTTTTTGTTTGTTGAGAAGAAAGCAAGAGCAACTCCATTATTCTAAAAACATTTGTCATGGGCAACACCAGTGTGTTTGCAAAAACCCAACAATGCTGCAATTCTACTATTTGATTGATTGAGTTAAAAACCGATTGTTATTATTATGATAAACGTGGTGTCGTGTGGAGTAGTTGCTTTGGTTTTGGTTTTGATAAAATGATTGAGCAATTGTTGTAACACCCAAACTCCTGCCCCGACGGAAAGGGAACGTAGAGTCTGCAGCAGGTACAAAAGTATGATATAAGTTCAACTAAATAAAAACATAAATGAAAACAGAGTCTGGAAGGTATACCGGATGATGCGTGAATGCTGACTTGTAAATGATATCCTGCTATTCCACCTGACTATCTGAACTCAGCAATTTCCATTCCCAAAACGGTTCAAATATACAAAACAAAAATGAAAACAATGAAGGGTCAGACTATCGATGTCTGGTTAGTAAGCCAATACCCAACAAACACACACAGATGCATCTTATTAAACAGATAGCATGTCACAGATATGCAGGTTAGTTAACAACCAAAGGGTACAAACAGAAGCAAACAAGTTGATTATCAAATCAAGTTATCCCAAATATAATCCCCTTTAAGTGATCTAGGATAAGTGATTACAGATTATTGCATTTACCGTCTGAAAAAAGGCTTTACAGTTGTCAAATTATTTTCAGAAGAGAGATCGAAACCGAATAGTAGTTCGCTAAGTAGTCTGGCATGTAATTCGGTCAGAGAGCACTACCAGACTTACCGAATTGTAATTCGATAGACAGTCCGATAGGTAGCTCGGTCAAAAAGCATCACCAGAGTTACCGAATAATATTTCGGTAAGCAATCCGGTGGATAGCTCGGTTAGAGAGCAATTATACAATTCCAAGGAAGGTTTAAGTGACAGTTCGGTTCCTAATCCGGTATGAAGCTCGGTCAGAGAGTTTCAAGTCTCCCAGACACACACCAAATTATAATTCGGTATCTAACTCGGTGAAGAGCTCGGTCAGAGAGGTTGAACAGTCTTTTGAGACTCATACCGAACTACAGTTTGGTAGCTAGTTCGGTAAGAAGTTCGGTCAAAGAGTGAATCTAATGATCTCAAGGCTGACCGACTTGTATTTCGGTAACCAGCTCGGTAAGGAGCTCGGCCAGAGACCATCGTACGTCCAGTTTTCTAGTTTTTAAGTGACAATCTGGTACCTAGTCCGGTATACAGTCCGGTTACAAACACTGGGCACATTTTTAGCCTAGTTCAGATTATGTCACTCGCTATACCAGTTCTAACTATCAAATGGGTTTAATCCTAACACCTACAGCCAGTTAGGAGTCACAATTTATACTACCGAAAGTTAGAACCCAAAAGACAATAACGAGCATCAATAGAAACAAACCAAACATATCAAACATACATAATCAGAAGCAGAAACAGTTCATAATCATAGAGTTCAGATTACCCAATTATTTAGGTGTTTAACTTACCAGGCCTATCCTTAGTTTAATAACAAAGTCGGAAACAGAAATAGATAGATAGGGTTAAACCCTCAGAGATGGATCAAAGATCCCATAAATGATGTCGTCGCATCCAGAAATGAGCTAAGCTCTAGAAATGATGTCATCGCATCCAGAAAGTGGTTGGCAATCAAGGCCATATACGCTTTCACGCATCGATGTATACATCTAGTTTTCCCTAACAGTATGCTGGTCTTATCGTATTAACCTTAGGACAGGACTTTAACAGATTACGGAAATTCAGATTTCAGACAGATATCAAACATGTAAGGACACCAATTCAAATGTCCATTATGTACAGATAAAATGGCAGCAATATACTCAATCAGTTTATATCAAATGCAACCGATTAAGCTAATCACACAGATTTTAGCTTATATTAAATTAATCAATTCGCAAACAATCAAACAGATAATAGCAAAAAATGGTGAGGGCGTAAACATGGCTACTAACCTTATTCGCTAATCCAAATCAATCGAGTCTACTCCGGTCGACGATTCTCAACTTGGTCTACACCAAATCAAAAGTAAATCATAAATCCCTAAATTGAACAAATTAGGGTTTATATCTAAGGAACAATTAAAATCAATTGAGATTCAATTAAAACCCAAATAGTGAAATTAAACCAAAGGTTTCAAAACCCTAACCATATAAAGCAAAACCCCCAAATCAATTCGTTGAAATCAATTCCAAATCATCAAACCCTAGTTTATGTAAAAATCCCCAATTCTAATAGAAATTAATTTAAAGTAAAAAGATAAGAGAAATCATTACCTAGGTGTGAAGAAATCAATACAAGTTCAAATCCCAATAGAACTCTTGAAAGACATGACTTGAAATCCGTGGACAAAGGTTTTGGTTTGAGAGCGAATCAAGAACACGTGAAATCAAATTTCTAGATTTTGGTGGCAAATGAATCCAAAAGCTTTCTTTTCATATTTATATGGGTGGTAAATATCACCACCAACCCATATGTCTCATGTGGTTTTAAAACAACCCCATTTAAGTAATAATTACAAAATCAACTCAAATATCAAATTGTTTTCAAAACCATCCCAAAAGTCAACTTAGTCAAATAATTTGGTCAAACCGGAAAAGTCAATATTTTTTCAAAAATGCCCATTTTGCCCTTATAACGAAAATAAATAAAAATCAAGAAAAATTTCAAATTAAATAGACAAATAGCCCTAAATTATAGACGTGACAATGAACTTGGTGGAAGGTCTAATGTAAATCAGAATTCGCTGTTAGAGATGTATTTGGAGGAGCGCAAATTGGAGATAGCGAGCAACATTAACTTTGACGTTTTGGCATATTGGAAGGTAACAGAATGTCATTTTCCTGAACTTGCTGCTATGACTCGCGATATTTTGTACATCCCAATTTCTACAGTTTCATCAAAATCCACTTTTAGCAATGGCAGTAGGGTGTTAGATTAAAATAGGAGTACTCTTAAACCTAATACTATGGAAGCACTCATTTGCTCTCAAGATTGGATGATGGGAAAAGATTAATATTTTTTTAATAGTTACATTGTCAAATTCATATAATCTATTAATAATTTTACTTATATGTAGAGATTGAAAGTGTCCCAATTGAATAAGTTACGAGGATATTTCTAAAATCCACCCAATTTTTGAAACATTTTACTTCTGTCACCCGGTTTTGCAAACTTATACCAAACCACCCCCAAAACCACCCAAAATTAAAACCACTAGTGGTTATGGTGAGATGTATGTGGTTATGGTGAAATGTATGTGGTTTTTGTGAGATATAGGTGGTTTTTGTGTTTTTAAGTGGTTTTTGTATTTTTGAGAGGTTTTACTAATTATTTAGTTTTAATAATTTTAAATTTTTGATTTAATAATTTTAGTAAATTTTTAAATATTTTATAAAATAATTTTTTTTATAGTTTTAGATATTTTAATTTTTAATTCGTTAACTTTAGTAATTTATAGGTTTAATTTCTTACTTTTATTTTTACTAAACTACAACTAGTATCAATAATTTTTATAATTTTTAATTCTTTTATTTAATTAGCTGAATAATTTTTATAATTTTATTTTCAACCTTTAATTTTTAACTCTATACATACAACCAAAAATTATCTAATTCAAATAGTCTTTAATGAAAAATTGAGTTTTATTTTTATATTTATTTTCTCAAAAATAAAATAACTATTAAATATATCAATATTTTAAATTATTTTTCAATTTTAAATATTTTTTTATTTTTTTATATTTATTTTTAAGAACTTATAAAATTATAATACAATAATAATATAAATTTTTTTAATAAATTTTCAAACATACTTATAATTAAATAATCTCTTACATCATGTTTTAATAAATTAAAAAATAAAAAATTATTAAAGATTATTTAACCAAATAAGAATGATTAAATGTGCATAATAATTTTTTTAATTTAGTAAATTTTAAAAATAAAAATTAAAACTAAAATTATTAAAAATCATTAAAAAACATTTAAAAAGTATTAAACTATATAATAATTTATTTTAGTTTAGTAAAATTTTAAAAAATTTTAAATAAAAAATATTTAAATTATTTAATAAAATATTTAAATTTTAGTTAAATTATTAAACAAAAAATTTAATAATTAGCAAAACCATTAAAAAATACAAAAACCACTCAATAACACAAAAACCACCTACACCTCACCAAAACCACTAGTAGTTTTAATTTTGGGTGGTTTTGGGGATGGTTTCGTATAAGTTTGCAAAACCAGATGCTAGAAGTAAAATGTTTCAAAAATTGGATGGTTTTTGGAAATAACCCATTATTAAATTGGAGGTATTTTCTTATATGATATAATATATAGTTTCATTTAGTTTGATATATGTATACATCTACTACTTGTTTTATTTTTATTTATTTATTTTTAATTTTTTTAGGTTGGAGACGGGGATTTGTATGATTTTGAGACTTCAATTGTTGTTGGCTATGTTAGCTCACTCTATTGCTAAATAATTCAAAATGAATATTGAATTTTGTATTATGGCTTTATGAAGTTATATATGAATTTTATTGAAATGTAGGTGTTAGGATTGCCTTGAATCACGAGGATTTCTTTTTAGGAAAGATTTTCTATATTGAGTTTTTGGGTCTTTTTCCTAATGGTTTGTTTCTTATTTGAGAAGGATTTAGTTTTATTGTTTTGACTTGATTTCTAGTTTGGTTTAGATTTTATTTCCTTATTGAGTTAGATACTCCTATATGAATTAGGTTTGATGTTAGTTATAAATATGGGATGTACTCTAGAGTTTTGGTAATGACAGATAATATTAGTTGAGAGCACAAAGGGTCTGTGAGTTGGGTTATCTGTTCATCAATTGGTTTGATTGATTAAATACAATTGTTTGGTAGATTAATGAGAGAGAGTTATCTAATTGTTTGTAAGATTGTTTCGAAAAAGAAATTTGTTGGTTTCCGTGGATTAAGCAATTTGCTAATCACGATATATCGTTTGTGCATTTTGTATATTTTTTATCTTTATCATCGAATTGGTTACCGAAAATCCTAACAAACTGGTATCAGAGCTTTGGTTGGGATGACGAAGATGGTAACGCATCTGGATTTGGAAAGGGGTATGCAAGCAGTCGTCTGAGGCAATCAATGACACGTACGATAAAATTTGATATAGAAAAATTTAATGGTACCAGCAACTTTGGCATATGGCAGTCAGAAGTTAAAGATCTCTTATTACGCGAGGGGACATTTATAGTGTTAGATAAGAATAAACTCAATGATATGTCTGAAGAGGATTGAGATTTCTTAAATTGACAAGCTTGCAGTACAATTCAATTATGTTTAGGAAAAGATCAAAAATATTCTGTTATGAATGAAACTGTGGCAGCAACTATTTGGAAGAAGTTAGAGGATAAATATATGACAAAGAGTATCGAAAACTAGCTCTACCTAAAGAAGAAACTCTTCCGCTTTCAGTATGTTTCTAGTATGTCTATGATCGAATATCTAGAAAATTTCAACAAAATATTGGTTGATCTTTTAAATTTAGATGTTGAAATTTCTGAGGAAGATAAGTCATTATTGTTGCTTAACTCTCTGCCTGATACGTATGACTACTTGACCACTACTTTATTGTATGAAAAAAGTGAGATTGAGTTTAGTGACGTGTCTAATGCTTTAGTTAATTATGAATACCAAAAGAAAGACCGGTCTGATCACAAACATGTTTCGAAAGCGCTAGTGGTAAGGAAATGAGAGAAAAAAACTTACAACAATGCTGAGAAGTCTTGGAAGTATAAAGGTCGATATAAATTGGATAAAGATCAATACGCATGGTGTAAAGAGAAATGACATTGGAGGCATGAATGTCCTAAACTTGAAAGATCGAATGCGAATGTAATAGAAAAGGTGGAGCCAAAGGTGGAGTCAGAATGTGAATTTGAGACGGATGTTTTCTCCACGATCTCCATGAACGAATCATCTGGAGGATGGATTCTAGATTCTGGTTGTTCGTATCATATGTGTTTGAATAGAGAATGGTTCTCAAAGTTGGAAGAATTTGATGGAGATATTGTTCATCTGGCAAACGGCAGCACTTGTCAGATTAAGGGAAAGAGAACGGTAAGGTTAAGAATGTTTGATGGTACAATCAAGCCGATGTTGAAAGTAAGGTGTGTTCCAAAGCTGAAGTAAAGTCTTATCTCACTTGGAGTCTTAGATTCTAGTGGCTACAAGATTGTCACTAGAGGTGGAGCTATGAAGATTGTACGGAGAGGTGTCTTAGCCGCAAAAGGTATAAGGAAATGAAATTTGTATTTCCTTGATGGACACACTATTGTTAGAAGGATGTTAGTATCGAATAAAACAGAAAGTTTGGTTGAATGTTTGGAATTCTTGAATATGAAACTTGGGAAGATGTCTATAAAAGAATTGGAAAACAGAATGAAGAGTGCTTAGAAGGTACAATTGGTGGATACGACTCTCTCATATGTTTGAAACTTGAATAAGTCATGGTTAGTATGATTGAAAGAATAAGATCCAGAAAGTTGGGGTGATTCAATTCAATGTGGAGATTTGTTAGGATTGCCTTGAATCACGAGGATTTCTTTTTAGGAAAGACTTTCTATGTTGAGTTTTTGGGTCTTTTTCCTAATGTTTTGTTTCCTATTTGAGAAGGATTTAGTTTTATTATTTTGGCTTGATTTCTAGTTTGGTTTAGATTTTATTTCCTTATTGAGTTAGATACTCTAGTATGAATTAAGTTTGATGTTAGTTATAAATATGGGATGTACTCTGGAGTTTTGGGTATGACAGATAATATTAGTTGAGAGCACAAAGGGTCTGTGAGTTGGGTTATCTATTCATCAATTGGTTTGATTGATTGAATACAATTGTTTGGTAGATTAATGAGAGAGAGTTATCTGATTGTTTGTAAGATTGTTTCGAAATAGAAATTTGTTGGCTTCTGTGGATTAAGCAATTTGCTAACCACGATATGTCGTTTGTACATTTTGTCTATTTTTGATCTTGATCATCGAATTGGTTACCGAAAATCCTAATAGTTGGATTGAGATTATGTTTGTGGAATTCTTGAATTCAATATATCTGATAATGTTGTAATTATTTTTTGGTGTTTGGTTCATTCAAGCTTACTAGATAACTTAATGCTTGTTGATAATGCTTCATTTATACTTGGTGGGTTGACGGGTTGATGGGTTATGTGTTAGCGGGTTCATAGGTTGAGAAATTTTTTATCAAATAATCGAATCAATTATATCGAATCGTGTCATAACTGAATTTGTGTCGAATCCAAAAATTTAACCCATTTATAAACGAATTCGTGTCCTCTCAACCCAACGCGAATTCGTATCAGGTCAAATCTAGTTAGACCCAATTCACGACCCATTTTTATGTTGATATGTATTGTGGCAAGTGTGAATATAGTGCTTATGAGTCACGCTAAGCTTACTTCTATTAGCAGCTAGCAACTTGTAATCAACATTCAAGTAGTATTTATGAAGAGTATAACAAATTTTGTTTTTGTTTTTCTAGAAAAATCTTAATTTTTCCTATAAATAATGTAGGTGAATAAAATTATTGAAATTATTCTAAAAAATATCGCAATTATTTATTTAAATTTTATTTAATTTTTTATTAAAACAATAACGATAGTATTCAATCTGTTGAAGAGTAGCAGTTCAAATGTGCCAACAAAATTTCAATTAATTTAAACATGCCAATTCAATTTCAATAATAAGAAATGTAGTTTTTTTTTTTTTTTTAAATAATGGTGTGCATTTGCATCTAATCTAATCCAACCCATATTACGAGTTTAAACTCTTTGCTAGCAAATTAAAAAATTATAATTCTGATTACAATATCATTTTATTTTTATAACTAAATAAATAATGTAGTAAATATAATTCCACACAAACTATTCAATTTAATTTTAATTAAAAGTTTGAATAATTATATATATAATAAAATAATAATAATTTAAATTTGAATTAAATTAATTTTTTTATCAATAAATTAATTTTAAAATATAAATAAATTTTAAAATTAAAACCATAAATTTTATTACCACAACATGGCTACAAGACTTGCACTAATTTTCTTATAATACTATTTTTTTTTTTTATAATTCGATATTTAACGGCTATTTTAATTCAATAGCGTTATAATTCAAATTGATAACCGCGGCTATGTATCCACTAATGGCGAATATGGAAGTTACTGGAGTCCAAGTTGGAGAAATTTGGAGGATAAATCACTGGGGCCAGATTATTATCTGTTGGTCTTATTTCCATCCAGGCAGGCAGCTGAACTTCAACTTAAAGCCTGATTTAAGTCTAAATCAATTTTCAATTCTTAATGGCTTACTCAATTTATGAATGAAATAGAATAATTTGTTGGATAGATACCTTATCTAATCCGCCAAGAACATATGATGAGTACTATAAGACAGGTACGGTGGAACCAGTATTTTTTACTATTAGAAATATACACTCATGAGTGATGAATTAAGCTATGACCAAATCTATCATTTAAGCAAGTACAAAACTAAAACAAATACTATGTAGCTAACACAGATTATGGTCATAACATTTACAAGAAAGCATAACCAAAAACTACTCATAGTGTCCTCCCTCTACTATTATGGAGAGTTCTCAGGTGAAAGACCAGAGCATGCTTCTTTACTCATACACCAGACCCGACTTCGATTCGGGGTTGCATTCACATTCACGTAGCTAACTTTTGCTTCATTGTATGAAAATTCGGAAGTAGAATACCTGCTTGAATCAGATTCTGAGTACTTTGTTGTAACTCTTTTGGTATTGTCAAGTAAATCCATCCATGGTATTTCAGGATTCACATTTGTTTTCGCTCCTTCAATGCTGCATTTCGCTATGGGTGAATTCGGGTTGCTTAAAGCGTCTTCTTGTAGGATGTCTCCCATTCTGGAAAGTATGCTGAATGCCAAGTTTCCAAGAACCCTCGAGTATGCTTCCAGGATTGCATGTCCAATGTCCTGTGGATGTTGATAGAACATTGTAAAAATTGAGTTATTGGTGACATTCTGGGAACTAAAAATGCAGGTTTAGGGATTAATTTGACTGAAACTCACCTTGCCGTATTGGATTTTTGAGGCTTCGAGGAATGTTTGAGGAAGATTAGGATATTTGGTCTTGAGAAGCTGTAAAAGGGCTTCTGCTTGTTCCAACAGTGATTCTGTTTTGTCCAATTCTGACATAGGATCTTTGACGAAAGACCATGAGGTTCGGATAGGGGATCTACCAGTAACCTGTTCGGTAATTCTCTCTTTCCATGAAAAGACTGCAGCTTCTAACCTGTTTATGGTGTCAAGTAAACTAGGTTCGGATTTTAGACCGAGTGAGTTGAACATTTCCTCTGCTGATCTTGATGAAGTTAAAACCTTGTATATTTCCTCACCAAGGCTTGCCTTACCAGACTGAAATGATATTGAAATGTAGTTTCAAGAGTTAAGTGGTTTCAACTGAGGTATGCACCTTATGATGATATGAAGAATCAGATTAATGGATATGGTGGTGATGCTTTAGATGAGAGATCTATAGACTAACCTTGGAAAGTGCATCTTTGATAATGGCCGGCACTGGCATTTCGAGCAAGACATTTGCATTGATAGATTTGGCAGCTTTGAATACTTGATATACAACCTTACCTTGACAGAACAGTTTTTTCCTTGCCTTATCAGAAAGCCCTGTTGTCGGTACATGAGGCAATGGGAGCCACCACCTCTTGCTCTCCTTAGCACTCTTGCTCCTCCCCTCTGCTCGGCTGCCTACTTCTGCATACCAAAACTCGGTACTCACCATCGTATCCAGTGTTTCCTGCCGATATAGAATTTTAGGACATATGAGATTAGATAAGATAAGCAGTTCATAAGGATGCTTTGAACTTTAGAATGAGTGAAGAGATTGCTTACGATAAGCATAGAGTCCAGCTTTTGTAATGCCGGAAGATTCAAATTGATGTCTGCACGGGCTTTGGGAGTCATTATCTGCTCCAAAGATAATCGAAATTATGTGTCACTAATTGATTACAAACAGTAATAGTCCTTTCAGGGTAAAAAAAAATGAAACACACCTCCAAAGTCCGACCATTTGCACCATTTTGCTTGGCAGGAACTAACTCAACCATATAATTTGTAGGAGATAATAACCAGTCCATTTCTCTCTGCCATTTGGTCCTCCTTTCGTCAGATAGAGGTTCCAATTTCCATAACTCGCCGAAAACTGAAGCTGCAAATTACAGTACTAACTTCAAAACAAATTACTTGAAACTTCCTAAACTTGAATCTAAGAAGATTACACAACAGGAATCTACCAGCAAGATTTAGTATAGCATTTGACAATGCTAACGCGGTGCTGACACCCACACTTCCACCAGTTACATCTTCACCTAATAACAGCTTCGCAAATTTTTCTTTCATTGTTTCAATATCTGAAAGCCGAAGGGCACAGGGAGGTTTGTCTTTGACATAGTAATGTTGTGGGCTTTCAGGGATCCCCCATTCATCTGAACCATGTTCGTCAGACTTCACATTCAACCATTTAGAAGAAAATGATCCAAAAGCATCTTTGCTAGAAGAACAGCTTGACTCATCGTCAAAGAAGTCAGTTACACATCCATCTCCTCTGCTTGTTCCACTTTCATTCTCATAAGATTGAGTATTGAGGATGCAACTCTCAAGGCCATTATATGTCATTATTCCTGAGAATTTGAACAATATTTTCATATGAGAATGAATATTTACCCTCATGTTAAAACCTGAAATAGATTATCAGCAATTACAAACTAAAACGTAGAGAGAAGCCTAGGTTGACACTTGAAGCACATTAAAAATATCTAAACATAAGTATGAGTTGCCAACTGTTGCTTGCTTAGTAAGAAGTTTTCCTTGCTATAAAAGTCACATCTTTTACACAGTTTAATCTATGCCAGTTTTAGAACCAACATACTTATTTAGTATATTAGTTGAAGAAATTACAGTCATAAACATCTTTTACCATTGTAATTAACAACTTTTCCCATATCAATTGCCCTCATAATATAACACTCTTAAATAAGATATTTTCACTTTCAATTTATATGGTAGATAACCGATCTCATCTGCCTAAAGATTTCAGTAGCATCCGCAGCTATATTACAATACGATAAAATTGAAGAAGGAAGTTTCCTAGAAATCCTCCTCCAACACAGTCACTAAGCCTGGAGATCAAAATTTCTTTTCAAAGATAGATAGACTTCTCTCTTTTTTTACTTTTTCTTTTTCCTTTTTTCTGGCAGTGTTTCACTAGTTTTGTTCTCTTTGTTGTGAACATGTGGTAGGAGTTCGGTGGGTAGACCGCACTCAAAAATCAAGTCAGGACAAAAAGATATTAGGAGCAGGAAGTGGACCAAAACAGAGGAAGGAAAGAATCATATAAAAAAAGCTGTGAACCCCAATAGCACTATACAGACTTTTTTCAAATGAAAAGTCTGCCTGGCATAGACTTTTGTGTCCCTACACAGTTACTGGATTGTCTCATTCTTAATAAGCAGTAGAATTAAATATACTTACTTAGGGTCCACCAAATTTGAATAGCAATTAATTGCAAGTTTGTTATCATCAGTACTATAGTGCATAGGTCCATAAGCTTTTGATAGATCACAATCAATATCTATTCTAGTTAAGTTCACTACTAGCACCAAGATTCTGATCACTACTTCAAAAATTAAAAAACAAAACCAAAAAGTCAGAATCATTGCAAGAACCCATGTGATTTAGATGGTTAAAAAACGACCCAATAATCGGGTCCACACCACATGTATCTATACACATATTTGAAAAACAACAGATTTCCAGACTTGGCTAAGTTTTGACACAGACGTAATTGGTTTTACCATTGAATCACACTGATATGTAATTAGTCACCATAAATGTTCTGAAGAAGAATTAAATGGTGAAACAAAACCTGCATGAATGACTCCCCCCATTAACTTCTAGTGAAGTCCCTACATTTTGTTTTCTTCCTCTTGATTTGCATCTTAAATAAGACCCCGGGTTTCACTCCTTTACCATACCTCTTGTTAATTGAAGTCACCAAAATAGGATGGTGAAAAAAGTCAAGAAAACAACCGTCATGAATATAATATAACAACCAAAAAGAAGCACTTTGCTGATTTAAAACGGAGTCATGATTTTCAAACTCACACCATGTGGTAGGTCATGTAACAGAAACAACACTCCAAATTGAAAAACTAGCTGCTTAGATTAGATCTGCAACCTTGCTCCATTATTGACTAACTTAAACTATACCTCAATAAATAAAACCCTAATAAACAACAAACAGCATCAATTACGGGAATCAAATTAAATAAAGAAACATTTTCAAAACAGAGATAAAATAAACTAAAAAAATGTTCTTACTGTCTTGTTCATCGAAATCGAGACTGACTTCTCTCTCCCTTGAACAACAAACCAATCTCCTCCTCATAGTCATCATCTTCGGTCCCCCTCTGTTTCCTCCAATAAATCAATCGATTCAAGTTTCGCTCAATCCGATAGGTGAAAACACGAGCCGCTCCACTTTCTACATCAAACAAACACATCAAATATCTTAAGCTTGTACTCAACAAAATCCGCGAACCAGTAACAAAACGTGTCATATTATACCACAATATTATCATATTTACATACACAAGAAAAATCAATCAAAACATTGTAAACTAATGGAGCGTCTTTGTGGTGCCAGAGTCAAAAGCAAAAGAGAAGCACACTTCACGAATCACTGATATTTCATATTCTATCAAGCAAAAAATGTAGAAGAAGAATCTGACATTGTACGAACAAGACAAAAACATAAGCCAAAATTCAAGGAAATGGAGAGAAACAGATCTAATCAAATAGTGAAACGAAGAATAGTTGTTCAGTGTACGGAGACTGTGAGATGTAATTGAAACGGAAAAGAAGGTGTAGGGAGCGAAGTGAACCTTGTGAGAGAATACATTGATGGAGGTATATAGAGGTTTGAGTTTGTGAGAGAAGAGGAGTGATGGAGTGGTCGACCGAGCTGAATTTCGGCACAGTATGTAGTAGTATACAGAGAGAGTGTGAAGACGAGAATATTACGGATGCATTTATTGAAGAAAAAGAAGAAGGTGAGTTGAGAAGACACTTCACTTCACACACTCTTCTTCCATTTTCTGGTTTAATTTTGTTTAATAATATTTGTATATTCTGTTTAGACATGTGCAGTGCATAATAGAAATAAGTTTTTTTTTTTTTTTTTCTATTTTGATGTATAAATAAATAAATCGCAAAAAATAAAATAAAATAAAATAGATAGAGTGAGATAGGGGAGGCTCCGCGACAGAGACTTAACCGGTCGCAAATCAGACTTCCAGTTGGACCCACGAGTGTGACAGATCCGACGGTTCTCGCGTAAAAGCAAGTGAGATCGACGATTCTGAAGGAGCTTATTTATATATCAGGCTAATTTGAATGGGTGTGTTCAAGGGCTTGGTTCGGACCAACTTCGTACGGACCCATTTATCCGAATTTCAAAATTGATGTTAAAATAAAAATACGAATTTATATATTCAAATTTAATACAAATTATAAATTTATGAAAATTTTTAATATTATAAATTAATTTTGAATAAAATGAAAATGGATCGGTTTTTAAAAATATTAATTTTAAAAATATATAATATACTTTAAATAATTAATTTAAAATAATAGCATAATAAAGATTATAAAATTTTAAAACTTCCATAAAATAATTTTAATAATTATTTAAAATAATATCATTTATCATAATAATAATAAATAATATCGATTGTAAAATTTAAAACAATTTATAAAGAGTTAAAAATATAAAATATTCAATTATATAAATAAATTAAAATTTTATCAAGTTTGACTAGTCCGATCCAGCCTTCTACGTCAAGATCGAATCGAATTTATTATATAACTCCTAAATTTATTAAATTTACGGAACCAATCTATTTTATTCAATATAAACACGATGAATTCGTATCAAATTACAGAATTCTTTTTAACACCCCTATTTTTTAATGTGGGTGATTACGAATAATAGTTTCAAATTCAATGACTTTCTTCATTGAAGGCTAGAACGTCCTTTGCTGTCTATGAAATCTGACCACATATCTTTTTCATTGTCTTTGTAGTAAATGAGTCTGTCAACTTATCAACTACCACTTCACTCCGGAGTCATTATAGGATTTATTATACTGTAAACAATTCTGCCGTATATGCAATCTCTGTGAGTTCACTAGAAAACCAATTGCATTTATTATGTAATCTTGTAATAGATCCCATACATCCATTTGCTCCATACAAAGTATAATTCCACGACCATAAATCTGTTGAAGTAATAGTAATAGACTAAGGGTCTGTTTAAATTGTTTATACTTTTTAACTTTTGGCAGTAAAAAAAATAAGAAAAAATCACTTTTAGAAAATTAATATTTTCGATTTTATTTAGAATAGTTTCTGGAAAAATGTAAGTATTTCTATTAGTTATCCACGTGTTATTTGAAACAGTTTTCAAAAATTAAAAGACAGTTGTGCAAACGGCCCTAACTTAGATTAGCAGACCCTAATTTAAATTGGAGCAGCTGTGATGGCTAATTAGAGTATTTAACGATTTAAATAATTTCAACTCAAGGGAGAGCAGTTTTTGGTTTTTATGAAAACCGAACCATTTTGGTTCGGTTAACTGAAAATATCTATATTTTCGGTTTTCGGTAAGTTCGGTGTGGCTAACCGAAAATTACAGTTCGATTTTCGATTTCGATATTGGTTAGTACTAGGGGTGAGAATTCGGTTAACCGAAACCGAACCGAAAATTCGATTTTTCGTTAACCGAACTTCAAATTTTGATAACCGAATACCGAACCGAAATTAAAACGGTTAACAAAAAAATGAAACCGAACTTTTGCGGTTAACCGAATTATTAACTGAAAACCGAATAATTAACCGAAAAATTATATTTTTTTCAAAATAATTAAATTTTTTAAATAAATTTTAAGATAATACACCAAATTTTTCAATAAAATAATTGAAAACCAAATATATTGACAATATATCTACTTATTTCTTAAAAATAATTAAATTTTTTCAATAAATTTTAAGATAAAATTATAAAAACTAGGATTTTCGGTTAAAAATTTGATTTTCGGTTAACCGAAATTTTCCATTACCGAAACCGAAAAATAAACCATAATTTTCGGTTAACCGAACCAAACTAACCGAAAACCAAAAATATACATATTTTCGGTTAACTGAACCGAAATTTTTTTTGTTATCGGTTCGGTTTCGGTAAAAACCGAAAACTGCTCTCCCCTAGTTATTACAGTTCGATTAACTGAAAATTGCAGTTCGATTTTCGGTTTCGATATTGAAAAATTTCTATTAACTAAAAACCGAATTTTAACCGAAAATTCTAATTTTAAGGATTTTATTTAAAATTTATTGAAAAAATTAATTATTTTAATAAATAAGTAAATATATTATCAATATATTTGGTTTTCAATCAATTTATTGAAAAAATTGATATTTTATTCTAAAATTTATTTTAAAAATTAATTATTTTTTTAAAAAAATTCAATTAATTATTTAGTTTTCGGTTAATAATTCGGTTAACTGAAAAATCTGGTTTCGATTTTCAGTTAACCATTTTAATTTCGGTTCGGTTATCAAAATTTAAAATTCGATTAATTAAAAACCGAATTCGGTTTCGGGTAACCGTATTCTTACCCCTATTTCAACCTAATAACTTGAATGACAATTTGAGTAACAATTTAATCAAGATCCGACCTAATAACTTCACCAGTAATATTTCCAATTAGTAATTAGGTCGCAATTACACAATTGTTTGACAGATATTATTAATAATAACTTTCTCTAACATGCTACTTAAACAAAATTGAACCTATCAAAATACTTTTTATATTTTACTCTATATTTTATTATATTTATAAATAAATACTATAAATCACTGATGTATTTTTCTTATAACTCTATATTTAACAGAATGCAACAGTTAACCATCCTCGCAAATACTTCTACTTCGACAGCTAAGGCGTAAAAACAGCAGCCCAAAATCATTGACTGATACAGGGATGACCACTTGGTAAAACCAGTCTAACATTGGACTCGCCTTGGATCCTGAAAGCAATAAATGTTGCAATGTAACTTTACTGAAAAGCAACCCAAATACACCACTATCTTCTCTTTGGTCAATTGCTTCACAAACCTGAAAGGAATGGAAATGATCTTTACTAATTACTAGAGTGTCCTTGTATCCAGGTGCTCTTCCACACCACAATACATCTATTCATGTACATTGCCCCAAGACATAAGCAATGGTGCCCCAGATAACAAGTCAGTCTCACCACCAGTAACAAAATATGTGATGAGAAATTAGTGGTGGAAACATTAGACAATATGTACGTATATATAAAATACTAGACAACAGGAAGTGAGAATTTTACTAGGGACGAGGCAGAAGAAGCGGCGGTGAAGAAGGCAAATGTCTCTATACAGGACTTCATCAATGCAGCTGTTGTCCACTGTTTGGCTCTCACTTTGCTATCAATCTCTGCTACAAGACAAATATACAACAAAAAACCATAAGATGTTGAATATCCCACACACCACTACCACCACTAACGGTCCAATTTTTGTCCCCATTTTCTTATAAGTATATGGGGAGCAACACAGGTTTAGAATATGGTGCTCTATCGATGTGATGTAATGTAATGATTGATGAAACTTTGTTTCTTGTGTGTTTCTAGACTCTTTTTCACTTGTTTCAATGGGGTTTGGTTCTAAAATTCTACTGTACTCTCATTTTGAGAAATGAGGCATGAACCCACATTAAGAAGTTGAAGAATAATAGTTCATAAAAGCAATCTTTTTGAACTAGCTTGACTTGTTTTGTATTTGTTATTCAAGCTTATGTAAGTGGAACACACTTTCTTATCCTACTTTAACTCAAATTATGGAACTATTTTAATACTCGGAAGTTAAAAAAAAAAAATTAAAAAAGAAAAAAAAATCATTTTCTATTTCTTAGTTCACTTTTGTTTGAATGTTGTAGATGAAAAGAAGATTTTGAATTTATACCAAAAAGGTGATTTGAGAGCATCATCTTCTCTGAGTTGTTTCTTAGATACACAGGCGTCAGTATAAGTGCCTGCAATAACTTTGATGAGCTCAAAATCAATCTTACATAGTTAGAGATTTATATACAAAATATAAGAGTGAAGTAAAAATCATAGATAACATAGTTGCGAATTAGACCACTTATCAGGGTAAGAAGATTAAGAATTTCAGAAGACATGATTTTAAAATAAGTTGTATGTCGAAATGCACTTCTAGCTGGAAATTCATTTCACATTGAGCATATGATACTGACTCATTTTCGCAAGGTCATCTGATACAAACACAGAACAAGAGGCGACAAAACTAGATATGATATGATTTTCAAATAAGCTGTATGACGAAATGCACTTCTAGCTGGAAATTCACTTCACATTGAGCATATGATATTGACTCATTTCGCAAGATCATCTGATACAAACACAGAACAAGAGGCGGCAAAACTAGATTCAGGTGCCATAGGTGCCACGATGAGTAGTTCAGTGCAATTATCTCGTAGTATAAGAGGAAGCAAGAATCTCCAGCTTTCATTTCAATTTAGGTGTTAAAAGTTTTTTAGTTAAACCAAGGAAAGTTCAATAGAAGTTACCTCTAATTGCAGGTGAGGCACCAAACTATCTGAGATTGTAAAAGTTCACCAAGGTCAGCAAAGTATAAACAGATTAAAGAGCAGTTAAGAATAATTTGTGCACATGATAAAATAATATCCTAACGTAAAACAGTAGCCCTTCTACATGTTTCATGCATGAGAAAAAGGAGGGAATAAGAAGCAAGCTGTCCATTATAATAATCCACTATTCCACAATAAAAAGAGTTGATGTGTTGAAAAGAACTGGGGCCTGAATATCACTAAGCACAAAAGCTATTTAAGATGCTTGGCCAACCAATCTATTCCAGAAAAAGATTAACATAGGAGCCATATTTATCCTTATCAGAAAATAGCAAAAGTTGACATCTGTTGTAATAATTCTCTGCATAAACTTTCAGATGCTTCAAAAGCAACATCTTGAATGCTTTCTAGTTGAGCACTTGCTAGAAAAAACAATAAAGGTTAGATAGTACTAAACTCACATGTCCAAATGCAACTCACATGTCCAAATGCAACGTTTAAGAATTAAGCTTCATATATAAATCTATAGAGGGACCATAGAAATCATTTGGATTAACATAGTACAACCATTATCTCATTTTAATTGGAAAAAGAGCACTACCTAAATGCAGCAAAGTTAGAGATTACTAAATCCGGTTATGCACAGACAATGTCAACAATATGCTACTAGCAAAGGTAGGAAAGAATATATACACAAATCATTTCCACTTAAAACAGTTATAATAATCTCATTTAATGAAGAAAAAACAGTGTAGTATACTGTACAACACGATTGAAAGTATTTGAACTCTAAATGAGTTTCAAGATTTTAAACATATTTATATATTATATAAAGTTCCCGTGCGATTCTTGATTGCGGTCCTGAACCTGTACCATGAGTTTGTGTATCAACAATCAATAGTAAGTCCATAGACCTAGTACTCCTTGTACCATGAGTTTGTGTATCAACAATCAATAGTAAGTCCATAGACCTAGTACTCCTTGATGAACTATCAAACCTGCACTCAGTCATAGTTCAAAAAAAGTTAATGTAGTCTCATAGTGCAACAACAGTTTAAGTCGAGCGAGTCCGAACGGTGTGCATATCTGATTTTTTTTTCCAGTTAATTTAATGTAGCCAGTCCAATTAAAGGAGCATTGCTAACATTTGTTGCTTACTTTTCTCAGCTAGAAATCATCCTAAATCGCAATTAAGTAAATGAATTCTAGGTCAAAACATTTGCAAAAGATAGAATTGAAAACATAAAGAAAAATATAATTAACTTTAGTTGCATGAGTCAAATCTCTTCATCTGTTTGAGACTCGAAAGAGTAATAGACGTGATAAAATGGTAAGTATCATGACAATAACATTAAATTAATATAATAGTTGTAAGATCATTTTCTTAGAATGGAGAACAATTAAAACTAATGAAGTCTAAGAGAACTTGAGACAAAAATAGAAAAGTTCATTCGACCATAGTTATAAGATCATTTTCTCATAATGGAGAACAATTAAAACTAATGAAGTCTAAGAGAACTTAAGACAAAAATAGAAAAGTTCATTCGACCATGGAAGTCTCGCAAAAGTTGATTCCATATCTAACTAATATGAATATAACATGTCATTAGGTTTACTCAACATGTTGATATAAGTTTTAATCAACTTGGAGACTATGCCTTAACAAAGGTAAAAGTTAAAGGTATTGCTTATTTATCTATGAAATAAGTAGGGAGTATTAGAAGTGAGACAATCAATATTTAGAAGCAACATCACATACCATGTCAGGAAAATTACCAAATGATAGAAAATTATATGAATCAAATATGAAACAAGCACTATGAACTTAATATGAAAGTGTTATGTAAGCTTTAATAAAGTTACCTTGATAAACATCCAATTGAGTCTTGTCCAAATCAAAATGAAGAGTGATATAAAGTGGCTAAATGATAATAAACTTGCATTTCCAAACCAAAAACCAAAAGAACATGTGATGTGATAAGAAGAAATAACAAAGTTACAAAATTCCACACAGTTATTTTCCTGAGTTGGTGCTTTCAAATTTTCTTATATGTTGCATAGATCTACAGTCTCAAATGGAGAAGTTTCTAACCAATTTAAAGTACTTAAAAAACCCTACAAATTCAAGCAAAAAAGCTCGGTACTAGAGAGGGAATATGTGGCAAATAGAATGAAGAACTATTATGCTTTAGAAACTCAGACAGAAAAGTGTTGTTTACCTTCCTTTCTAGTACTATCTAGTTCTAATAGGGTCTAAACATGAATATCAAAACTGTACCGAACTCAGATTTTTTTATAATCAATCACATGCTAAGCAGTAACTAACTATATATACATAGTCACTAACCCAGGATACATATCACCAACAGAATCAAAATCAAGATAGTCAAGGAGATCTCACCTACCCAAACATATCAAAATCAAGACCATGCCTTTTTCAAATCAAACACAGAGTATTCACTGCAATCAAATTTTCCAAACTTAGCAGCTGAACAAACAAGCTAAAAGATTCTCCTCTCCATTTCAATCAAACTCAAAAACAAAGCAATTGACCGACAATATCCATTATCCATTAACAAACAATCAGATCGAGATACTATAAACAACAAAAACGAACAAATTCACATTTCACCGCAACAATAAACATCAATCAATCACCAATCAAGCTCAAAAACAAATCAAAATCCGAGATCGATGCAAATCAAGTGAAATAACGAGACTCATAACCTGAGATCTGAACAGAAATCGATAAGATCCACGAACCATCACCTCATCTGACCTCGGTCTCCGATTCAGTTGATGCAAGGCGGGATCCAATTGGCTTTTTTCTTATCAAATTCAACTCACAATGACGAGAGAGTTAAAAAAGAGTCTTCGTCACTAGATGGAAATAGATAGATAGCTAATCAGTTCCCGACCTGCACCAAGCGAATTAGAGGCCGTCGGTAGGTAAAATCGAAAATCGAAGAACTCCGACGACTGAAATGGAGATTTTTCAACAAACTATATGTATATACTGTGTGTATGTATATAGTACTAACTAATAACCCTATCAGTGGGTTTAGAAGATGGTGATATAAGGGTTATTTATATACGACACAGACGAATCTGATCTTGACACGTGTCTGTCTGTGAATGAACTGATTTGAGTCGGTTGCATTAGGGGTCGTTGTTTTGAATTTGATGGTTTTAGTGCAAGGTCGGTCTATTTTGAGAAAGTTGATTATTTACCAACATTATTTTAATCTTTGAAAAAAAATTGTTAAAATATTATGGTAAATAAATTTTACTACTTTAATATTTTAATTTGAAAATATATTTTTCAATTTAATTTTGATTAATAATTTATTAAGTTATAAAACGTTAGTTATATATAATATATATATATAATATGTTTGTATTATTATAAAGATTTATTTAGTAAAATAAATTAATATAAACTATTAATTAAATATTAAAAAAATTGAAAATTTAATATATATAGTAATACGTATTATATTTTAGTAAAATATTTCTAACAAATTATAAATAAAATTTTGTTTAAAAAATATATTATGCATATAATATTTTATATTTATAAAAAAAAATTGAATATATAATTAATTTTAATTTTAAAAATTTATAAATTTAAATATTATATACATTAATAGATAGTCAATATATAATTTTATTTAAGTGAAATACTGTGAAATTTATGTCATTTAATTATTTTTTTCTCAAATAAATCACTAATAGTGGATTTTTTTATTAAACGAAAAATTATATCATATCATACGTGTGATAGATAGAGGTGGTACACGTGCAAAATCACGTGCGCGCGTGATCTGCAAGTTGTTGACTGGCTTTTAAGTCATGTCTGAAATTCACCTGGATATTGCATTTGCTTTCACTTTTGTATTCTTCTTTATTTACTGTTTTAGCAACTTTTATTCTTTCTTATCAATTTTTTACTTTTTTATTTTTAGCAATATGTCATGAGTCATGCCAAATCCAACCAATTTTGCTTATTTTAACAACTTTTATGGTCTAATGTGGAATATCCAAAGGCATTGTATGGTTAAATTTAAGCAATAAAATAAATTACAATGATAACGATAAAATTAATTTCACACCTATGCGGGTAGATTGTCTATTAATTGTAAGGTTGAAAACATATTAAAATTTAGTTAATTAAAATTTAAAATTTTTTATTTATTATGAAGTATTTTTTTCATTATTTAAATTTTCCAATTTTATTTCTATTAAAATATTTAAACTACTGAATTTTTTAATATATTTAATATATTGTTTATTTAAAAAATAAAATGACATATTACTAAGTATGTTATATTTATATTGCTTTTAATAATAATTTAACATTTCAAATAAAGTATAAATTTAAATAGTTTTATTATTTTTATTTTTTTATAATATATTTAATAGTTTATAACTTTTAAATATTGAATAATAGGTTATTCACATATCATTTATTTTTATTTATTAATAGTATTTTCATACAAATGATTAAAATTAGTGTTATTTTGGTGGTAATTGTTATATATAAAATTTAGAAAAATATATAATGTTTTATTTATATTTATTAATAAAATTATTTAAAATAATATTTAAAAATCAATATTTAAAATAATAAATACTATTTTAAATAACTACTCAAAACACCTGCTTTATGAAATACTATTTAAAATTAAAAAATAATTTAAGCTTTTTTTTATTAATGAAATTTATGACTATAAAATGTTTCTTTATTTTGAAATATGTCAAATTAGGTAAAGAAAATTAAGCACTTGAATTTAGTTTAGTTTTATATATATATATATATATATATATATATGATATAATAATAAGCAAACAATGATAACTAGAGAGGAATAATATGTATGGTGGTATGTTCAACCAGCAAAGATTCTCATTTGATTACAGCTAATCACTTAAATCTCTTTAATCAAGGTTTAATTTTATAATTTTAATAATCCCACATGACACTACAGTAACTAACCTACCATCAATATAATATAATAATTAATTATGAGTGAGATCTTTGGTTTTAAAATTTTCTGAATGTGAAATATTTATATTCTTGTTTAAGTGATATCTCCATCATATGGTCATACTTTAGCTTATTTACAAATAATGGTCAATTTTTAAAATCCAATTTCAAGCTTAGGAAAAAAAAAAATTGTTTATAATTGTAATGTTTGGTAGAGCAATTTAGTCTGTGAATGATATATGCTAACTAAATTATAAAAGGGGTAACAAGAAGAGGTAGAATTATATAAACTTTAATATAAAATGTTAAGTTGCCTGATATTTTAGTAGAAAAATGAGTAGTAAAAATAAATTTTATTTTGTATAAAATTTGTATGGAATGATTTTAATTGACTCGAGAACATATTGAACAACTAAAATAGGTAATCTTAACAAACTAAAAATATGATGAATATTTAAATAAAAAAAAGTTTAAAACAATGACATGACTCACTCAATAAATAAAGAGTGAATTACCCATGTTTCATTTGAGTAATAATTTCAACAAAATGAAAGAGATCGTTTCTATTTATAATCAATTTGTGAATGTAATGGAAAGATTTAGGATCGATTCATTGATTTTTTTTTTTTTTTTTTAAGAATCTCAATAGGAATTCAGTGTTTTGGTGGTTGACGCTAGGCCATAGACCTAGGGTCGTTTGGATATTCGACCTAATCTAGTCAAACCTAAACCATTCTAAGGAGATGGACTTGCTTTGTTTATTTGAATCCATCTATTACTTTATTTAGTTGGATATTCAACTTAATCTAACCATAATTAAACCATTTTAACGACATATTCATTTAGGTTATATTTGACATTATGGTTTAAGCGCATGGGCAATCCGAATAATTGTTTGAATAGTAAATTATAAAATGAGGTGTTTGGTAGTAGAGGTTCAAGTAGCATTTTGAAAAATGGCTATTTTTAATGCTTTTTCTAATACCATTACTTGAAAAACTTCCAAATGTTGTTATATTTAATACTAGTAATCTTTTTATAATTTTATATCTAACCATCACTCAAAATGATATTCAAAAAACTTCCAAATAACTCTTATATTTTATCTTTATAAATACAAATAAGTCGATTACAATATATTTTTGTATGATTTTACATGTAACAGTCACTTTAACAACCCCTATAAACAGACGATCTACAATGACTTAGGTATGAGTGAGGTTCTTTAAATTAAAGGAAGAGTGTTATGACCCCTCAATTCTTTGGGGTAAGCTAGATGTGCGGTTACTCTGTAGAAAATTGACCAGAGACCTTTACACAGTTCGTATGCTCATTTTGGTAGCTTTATGGTGGAAGTAAACTTATCTAAGGAATTAGAGATGTTTTTTCAAGTAAAGCATGACAGTGGATTTACGGTTCTCTCATTAATTGAATAGAAAGCTCATATAGGAAGTTAAGATAGAGAGAGCAAAAATATATTCTCATTCCTTCAAGTATCAATACCGTCCATCAATTCACATCTTCTTCGCAGCGAATCTTGCATGTGGTATCTAAGAAGAAAAGTAACCCAAATAAAATGGTACCTTCTGAATCTCGATAAAATGATTATTGAATCGCAACATAACAAATTCGAGTGTTTAACTAAGTATGACTTGACTGCTCCTCTAGAAAATAAGGATGATTATTAAGAAAAAAAAAAAAAAGAAAAAAAAGAGGGCATCTATTGATAAGCGCAAGAGTTAGGAAAGTAAAACGAAACATAATGAGCATTCGGTGGAAGATGAAATAAAGGTTGAGAATATACATTATTTTATACATTCCCAAATTAAAGGATAAAGAAAAATGATAAGAATGTAAAAGATTCAAATGAAAAAATTTGCAACGTGGCAAGTTACGACATCCCTTGAGTATCCTTACAGCTATCTCAGGAATAATTAAACTGTAATACCAAATGATGACTTAAATATTTTGAATCAATTTGGTTCAAAATTTCTCAAAACACAATTTGTCATCCTAATATACTATACTCAATGTTTACGGATAATTCATTCTACACCCTATAATTTTTTTTTTTTAAAAAGAACACTAAAAGACTAAATCTTTTAAAAATAACACTAAAAGACTAAAAAGACGCGAAGAATTTTTTACAAACCAAAAAATATTCAAAACTTTGATTTTATTAAATTTAATTAGTTTATTTAGCTATTATTTTAAATTTTATTATTTTTGAACTTTTATTTTTCATATATATATATTTTTTCTTTTTGTAAAAATAAGTTCTAATGAACTTATACTATTTAAAAATAATAATAAAAAAATCAACAAACGACAATAACTTTAACCATTTCAGTTATTATAATTATTTAAAATTACTATGTTGTTGTAAAAAATAAAAATAGAGTCGGGGTAGAAGAGAAGAAAACAGTTCAATATTAACTAAAAAATAAATAGGGATCGAAAATAACCTAATAAACTTGGGTCTTGAGTTAAATGTTGAGTAACAGAATCTTACCTATCACAGTATCTAGAGTTAAATGTTGAGTAAAGATTTAACCTCAATCTGCTATTCCATCAAATCTTGAGTAGCATACTTGCTCAACAACTCCATCTTTTTCTTCTCAAAAACCATCTTTTCAATCTTCTTATCATTAGGCAATGGTATATGCACCACAAACTTCTTCTCCTTCTCCCACCTCTCATTCTCTAACTCTTTTCTCATCTTATCCTCCATCATATCCTCTTCTTCATCAAACAAAACTTCCTTCAACACTCCAACACTCACCACTTCCCCCTATTCACCGCCTTCTTCACCTTATTCCTTATGTCATTCATTCTCCTCCATTCCCCCTCAACCCAGCATGTATTTGATTCTCCACAGGGCCCTCCCTATTCTCTAAAATTCCATTTTCCTCATCCTGTAACCATAATACTACTATCCAATTTGAAATTTCAAAAGAATCACATTGACCGCAATATGTATAATTAAAATAGTGCATCCATTTAAAGTTCAGAATAGAAGGCTAACCTTGCTTTTTCCCGAAAAGATATGCTTTTTGTTTAATAACTTAGCAAATATACAACCGACAGACCACATGCCAATAGCTGGTCCAAACTTCATGGCTCCAAGTAGTAACTTTGGAGGCCTTCACAGTTTACAAACATCTTAGAATCAACTGAATAAAAAATACAGCAAGCCCCTTCAAAGATGAAATATAAGCTTATGGTTGCCAAATTAAAGACAAAGGATTCTATCCATAGTAAAGTCAACACTTACATATACCACAAAGTAATAACACAATTTGTAAGTGTGTTATTGTAGTCATGAGAAAATGATCTTGCAAGCCCAAAATCAGGCTTCAAATTCCCTTCTTTCTCAATTTAAAGATTTGACTCTGCAAGAAAATACTATGATCAATGAGAACCAAAAACCATGAAGCAACTAAGTTTAACATTCAATTAGACAATAACCTTTAATGTCCAGATGAAGTACTCGGTTAACATGACGGTAATGCAGTCCGGTCAGCAACTGACTCATGTACCTCTATTGAAACAATCAAGCATTATCATTTTGCAGAAGAAATTCATATACAGCAAAGCCGTTGATATATCTTTGTAAGCACGGAGGCATATAATACCTTAATTTGGGGGACTATAAGTCTAAGTCCATCATGGTGTGGGAGACCAGTCAAGTCCGGGTCCATATACTCCAAAACCATGTAGGAGCTACCTTACTATCTGTTGATCACAAAGAGAAATTAGAACCTTGAAAGAAATATAAAAAATAAATAAATAAACCAACAATAGGCCTCCCCTGGTCACCCTTGTCAGGACCTTCATTGGAAAGAGTAACAAAATTAATTCAAACAACAATGCATAAGTCATCTATAAAAGCAAATATTTTCAGTTGGTAGTTTCAAAATACTTGAAGATGACAATCTCCTTGAGTTGTATAACATTCTCATGAATTATGATGAAGCTTCTTCAGAATTATAATTTCATGAATAACTGTTATTGAAGACTAAATATATAAAGCAGGCAAATAAGTGAACGTAAACTTGTAGTTGAACACCCTTAATATATTTACCATGAATAAAACTTACCTATTATTTTTCATTATCCATACGTATCTTTTTTAAAGCAATAATTTCTCCGGTCTAAATTTCTTGGCCATGAACACTGGACTGCAAAACCCAAAAGTGACTAACATTCAAGAAATTCAAGTACTAATCTCATATGTTAACCTCTTCTACATAAAAGTAAAACAAACCCAATACTCAAAACACACCATCAATTAATCATTAAAATCTAAAATCTAAACTCTAACAATTGCGAAACCAGAACAATAACAATAACAATATGCAATCAATAAATTCCTGTAAAAAAACCCAAAACTAAAATCCTTAATGTTTAATGTTACAAAATACAAACTCGGAAAATTCAGTAAAGCTCTAAAAAAACACATGATTAATAGAGAGCCATAATGCAAAATCAGACTTTGACGAAGGAATCCATGAAAAAAGAATGAGGTTCGGAAACAGACTCATAAGTTCCCTCGCCAAACAAAGAATAAAAAGTAAAAAAAAAAATGAACCTGAAGAGACAATGAAGACATTCTTCTGGTATCATTCTTGAACCAGAAAAGAAGAAACAAAAACTCAACCAACGCATCAATGTCGATTATGGAAGTTGAGCAGCAACCCAGGCTCATCCGCCTAGCGGCATCAATCTGAGCGGACTCAACCTCTTCTCTGGCGTTGGAATTGGAGGCGCTAATAGCCAAAGCCAGTTGAACTTGAAACTCTTCCTCCAAGAAATAAGAACATGTAAAGGTGGGATCAACAATCGATAGAGATTCAACGATTCTTCCCATTGTAGATGAAGACAAAGAAGGTGTCGATGTTGACAATGGGTGATGTTGTGGTCTCAACGCGTCTCTCTGTTGGTAGTTGCTAATGTGAAACCTGATTGTCTGATTGAGAGGCAGAGCATGTATGTGGGAAATCTATGAATCCAAATGAGAATCATAATGGAAAATGAAGAGAAAGGGGTTAGAGAATTAGTGGGAGAAGAGAAAAGGATTATAGAATTAATGAGAGTAGAGAATTAATGGGAGAAGAGAAAAGAATTAAAGAATTAATGAGAGGAGAGGAAGGGATAAGATAATTAATAGGAAAGGGTGGGAGAGAGAATGACACGTGACACAATTATATTGGATAAGAGGTATCATGTGGGCGCCATGTGTCTAATCTGAAGCCATCTAAACTACCTTGCCTCTAATCCATTTTGCTTTTTATATATATATATATATATATATAGATTTAACCAATATTTTCACCACTAAAGATATATTTAACATAAATGGTGTATTGGAGAAGAATATGAAGTGTCGAAGAAAGTTCTAGGAAACTGGTACACTTGGCGAGATGATCAACCAAAGCCCGCTTTTATAGTTATTTTTAATTTCTACATTATATATTATATTATATCCTATATTTAAGGATATAGTAATAAATAAAATAAAATAATTGTAAATTATAAGTTTTTAGTTTTTGCATGATCAACCCAACTTTAAAAAGTGTTTTTTGGACAAATTTAATATTGAAAACGTGAACAAGATAAAAAATATAAAAAAATTAAAATAGTACCGTTTTTGTTTTGTTATTTTTTTAAAAATATATATTTATAATTATTTTTAAATGAGGTCGGAAAGTGAGAGGTGATGTGTTTTTTAAAGAAATAATTTTATCCTATTTTATTTTAAAATAATTTTCGAAATTTAAAATATAGTTCGAAATATAAAATTTAAAAAGCAAAGAGATATTACACGTAAATGTATACTAAAAATTTATTATTTATTAAAATAAAATAATAATAATTTAAAAGTCATAAAACATCTGTGTCAACTGCACTTTCTTTTTAACTCCGTTTGATTTGAATTTTTAATTTCTAAAGTTATCTGGTATAATGTAAAAAAAATTTGTTTTTAATTTTTCAAAAACACTTAATAAAATTAGATACATTAACTTTTTAAAATAATTTTTATTTTTCTTCTTTTACCACCCTAAATTAAAAATATAAATAATCTCAAAAAGATCTACAAATATTTGAAATAATATTTAAAATTATTTTTAAATTCATTCAAAAGGTTATAAAATTATTATATAAATTAAGGTGGAATTTTACTTGTAGACTGATAAAAAAAATCTTACCATTATTATATTTTTCAACATTAAAAATTATCACACAACTATTTAAAAATGAATTTAAATATAATCTTTTTCTCAACGTAAAAACTCATTACTCTCATGATAATTAGAGTTGATCATTTCAAACAACTTTCCCAATTTAAATAAGATTTTTATAAAGTTGAGATGAAAATCAGTCTCTACACTAAACATAAAAATTTCCACCTCTATGCAGGTAGGTAACCAATATCAAGTTTCCTATGAACTTGATCTAACATCATATATATATATATATATATATATATATATATATATATTCACCTATATCACTTTTATCCATTCATTTGTATTGTGTGTGAATAGAAAATAGGTGTTTTCCATTTGGTCAACTTTTGAAGCCACAAAAGTCCATTGGAAATTCAAAGAGACAAAACTCAAGACTCTCCTCCTCAGTGAATGAAATGAAAGTTTCCAAATTGTGGGCCTAACACCACTTTCTAGTTCCTTCTTTGCTTTCCAAATGCCATGTGATGCATTTTGACAATCAGAAGTCATGTACTGTTGAAGACAAGCAAGCTTCATGTTTCATTTTGAAAGATCACAAAACAAGCTTAAAATCCATCATAACAAAACAAACAAGTTTTTCATCAACCTTGGACCATTTACAAGCAATTATTGGTATCTCTAATTATTCCAGGACCACTGGGACCTTTCATATTCAATATCACATGTATAATTCAGCATGATAAGAATGACAACTCAATATAAATTCCTCCATAACCTTATCTACTACATCAGCCGAAGCAGAAGCCGAAGTTGGTCAGGCATTCAAGCAATCAAGTCATCATAGGATAAGAGTACAATTACAATATAAATGTATTTCGCTATTCTCTTTCAAGTGAAACTATAACTTAAAGAAGCAAATAAGATTCGAACCAGACATATAGTCTAACAAGCCGTCTCTAAAGGAAAACTGAATTGCCCTATTTATGAAACAAAATGTAAATCTCTAGCCAAAAAGTGAAGAGACCTATCGGGTCGATACTTACAAGGTATGGCAAAATGCTGCTTATATGGTACATTCAGCTGTCAATTAGCTCATGGTGTGGTTCACAAACTGCAATGCCAATGGAGAGAGCATTCGTGCAACTCGTGGTAGTGTTGGGTAAGTGAGCATGCCGAGAAGAAACCAGTTAAAGCTTAACAGTGCGACTGCGTCCGAAGCAGGTTTGTTCCTTATGGTAGAGAAAAATTCAACAACACTCTTTAATGACATGCCAACAACAGTGAAAAGTGCCATCACTAGCGGCATACAAGGATCTTCAGCTTGCCAGATGATCATACCGACTAGTAGTGACAAAAATGCGCTGAAGAAAGATTGTAAAACTGCGACCACTCTTCTATGGTCGAGATCTTGATCTGTCTCTGGATTTGTTGTGAACATATCAGGTGAAATGTTGCTTGACGCGAAATTAGTCTTTAAGAAATTTAGAAACTCAGCGTTGTTGTTGCTCTTGGTTTCATCCCAAGTGTTTGTTGGAACTTTTAGATCTTGGAAGATGTTTGCTTTTTCCTTGTTGCTAGATTTCCATGATAAAGCTCCACTTTGGTTGTTTTTTGCATTGGTTGTATTGGCAGGAGACATGAAACTCCAGCGTCCTTTGTTGCAAATACTTCTCAGTTGGCGAGTTTCATCCTTCACATCCTGCAGCTGTATAAGATATGGAAGTTTCCATGGTTTGGAAAATAAGTAAATATCTTGAATTGCACACAAATGAATACTTTAAGAAACAATTCTCAAACATACCTCAGTTTCTAATAATTCAATCTTCGCCATTGCTTTGTCATGTTCGTCTTCAAGTTCAGCAAACATAGATTCTATGATTCTCCGCTCTTTAACAGTCTTTTGAAGCCGGTCTCCAAGCTCCTTTCTGTCCCACACCAGACCCTCTAATTGTAACTGCATTTCTTGCAAATGCCCTTCAAGCTGCATTTCATAACACAATCATAGTATTCACCCAAAAGAACCAAAATGCCAATACAATAACAATATAATCACAATGGCCAGATGACAGCAACCAATATTTACAAATAGAAACAGAAAGTCCTGTCTTTGATCAAAGTTAAACTCTAAAACTACTCAAATTAAACCACTAAGCATTGTCAACAACACAAATCCTATCATTGTAGTGAATTTCCATAGCAAATCGAACTATTCCCTATTTTCAACTCAATCAATAGCGAAAACATAAATTCTTCATATTCAACTTGACCAACTGTGAAATCTAACTATATATACGGACAGCTGAACTGAATCATCTTGCTAAAACATAGATACTATAAGTATAATCAAATTCTAAAACATAGATACTATACTAGAACTATAAGTATAATCAAATTCTACATTATGAAACTATATTGCAAATCATCCAAACAAATTGTAAATTATAAGATACAGATTGTTAAACGGACCAGTTTCTCGCGCTGCAGGGCGGTAATGATCTGCACAGGAAGAGTTACAACAGCAGCTATAAAGATCATTGATCCCCAAATCATTCTCAAATGGAATCGAATCGTGCCCTTTACAAGATCTATCCATGTGTGAACAAAGATTAACAAGATTCTTAAGCTGAAGGCAATTGATTCTTTCCATAGAGCAAATGGCTTTGTTATCAAACTTAATGTTAACGACATCAATTCATTGAGTAACGCCATTGAATTCGATGACACAAGCTCCTTAACTTAACCAACCTTTCACACCTCCATATCCATTCTGCATAAATTGTCACAAATACAGAGTAATTCAATGTCATCTATGTATTGTAATGGAAAACAATACCAAAAAAATTAACATGTCATTACATGGTCTTCAAACCAATACAATGTCTCACATTGATAATAGTGTCTAGATAAACTAATGACCTAAAAAACAAATATTTCAATGACCCATGAAGTGAAATCAATTAGTTCAAATCATACAACAAACAAAATCCCATTTTTATTAACCAAAACCAATCATGTGTACAAACCACAATAACCCTATTCATATTAATTAGGTAATAACAAAATACAAAACCAAGTCAAAGAACAAATCTAATGCACAAAATCACAACACCCCAGAAGCAAAAACAAATGTGAATATAGAGAGAAAAGAGGACTTACTTAGAGGAGAATGTAGCAGAAAGAGAAAGAGAGAGAATAAGAGAAGATTGAGGAGGTGAAATTGAGAGAGACAGTTGAAGAGGGAATAGGTGGCAACAAGAGCTTCCACATGATTGACACGTAGTCTTTTTTTCATGTTTCATTTTGATATTTGCTTCGTTTACAAAATGTAATGTGTCTCTCAACTGAAGAATGTCTTGTGTTTTGTGTCTATCGCATTTTGTTGCGAACCTTATCTGCTCTTTCTCTTCTTTATATGAATGAACCTATTTATTTATTTATTATAGATAATTTTCACTTTTAAGCCAATTTAAGATCAAAATATTTATTTTAGTCTAATCTAATTTATAAGTGTTTTGTTTTCAACAAATGAAATAGGTTTACTATTGATATTAAAAACAAAATAAAAATAAAATTTAAAAAATAAAATAAATCAAAATTTCTAATTTACCCTATGTTAAACTTATGAATCTAAAATCTATTTTCTCTCTCGTCACATTCAACATTCACTACTCCAGCATCCGGTTTCTCCTCCTCTCCACTCTCTACTTCTCCGGCAGAGACCCCGTCTTCAAATTTCACTTCGTATAATGTCCCAATTCTGCAAACTTCCTCTCCAATTCCTTCAGAAGATAAATTTGTTAATGATCCTCACACAATAGAAAAAATAATCTCAGTTATATTGGAGCCCTAACTTTTATAATCCTAATTTGCCACGTTCTTGGAAGACTAAATTTACACCAAAATTCAACATTTTTTGTCCCTTAACAATTCATAAGCATGTTTGCACATGTCTCTCAAATATATTTCTGAAAATTCATCTTCCATCACAACTCAAAGATATGTTTTTAAAGTTTTTTCATTTTTGAGCATAGTAGTGTTAATGTTATGATATAGGAGTGTAGGGGTCTTGTATATATGATTTTAGAGTTCATGGTAACGTCAATATGGATATCTTGATAGTGTTTCGAGTCAATTGTATGGTATAGGAATACAATTTTACGAGTTAGGGTTGCAATTTCCGATTGTTAGTTTTCCAGTCATTTCCCGAGTTTCATACCTGAAAACTGACACGAATGATACCATTTCCCAATATCCATGCATGGAAATGGTGTATTGATACCGTGACATATGCTAGGAAATAAATTTGTTGATTTCCAGACATCAAAACCGGGACATAGGTGATTTTTTTTTTGCCTATTTCTCGATACCCACATTAGGATATAGAAGATATTATTTTTGTCAGTCATTTCCAGTGAAGACCGGAACACAGACTATCAGACACCCTATTTCTAGCCTTCATGAAAGGAAAAACATTTACCATATTCCATACCAGGAAATAGGGGCTCAATTTGCATATTTCCATTTTATTATACGCGGAATCAGACTTGCATCTTTTGTCAGTGATTTCTTGGCATCAACACTGGGAAATAAGCCAAAAGTACTCCTATTTCCGGGTGTCCATACCGGAAAACTCCTTTGATGCATTATTTTTCATGTTTTTTTAATAAATAATTTGTGTTTTCTTTTTTCAGAAATGGATTTGAAAAAGACACTAATGTACTTCAAGTTCGTTGTGGAGAGTGTAAAGAGTTAGGGCATACCATTCGCACGTGCCCAAACAAACATATCAAAGTTCCGGATTTAGAGGAATCACCGCAGAATGAAAATTTGAAATAAGAAGCAAACTCCCAGTTGAAAGCTCCTCCAAGGATATATATCATTCCATCCGGAAGCCAACTTACCCCAGTCTCCTTTACTCTAGATATATCACTTTTGTTATAAGTTTATTTGAGCATCGTTTTATCAAATTCTTTTTGTCGAATATGGTTTGGTTATTGAATTTAGTTTCGCTGTAAGTATGATTTTGAATGCAGAAATTTATTTTAAAAAGATGAAATTGTAATGAAACAGGTTGTTTCCCTTTTTTAAAAAATGGAATCTGGACATTTTTGTACTATTTTCCGGTATTCACATCGTGAAATTGACAGACTAACAATAATTTCCAGGTATGCAAACATAGAAACATGATTATATTTGGTTTGATTCCTGGTATTGATACAGGGACATGGATTGACAAAGTCCTCAGTTATTTCCCGGTTTCAAGGACCGGAAATGGGTCAATTTGACAGACATTTCCCGGTCTTAAGGGACGGAAATGACCTGAGATTTTGCCAAATTATTTTCTAGTTCGATATCATGGAAACTTAATGCTTTTTAGCCTGCGTTCCTGTATTCATTTTCCAGTGTCAACATCGGTATAAGGGTCCTAGTTTCCAATATATTTAGCTATGGGATTTAGGAAACTAATGGGGTAGTTTCCATGTTTTGAGGTTGAGACATGGCTTAGTTTGGGCATTGTTTCCTGATGTCTAGACTTGGAAACTTCAAATTCCCACATTTTATTGCATCATCTTCAACTCCAAACATTTTAAAACACTTATTAATAACACTTGGATGATTTATTGGTTGCCTCCTTTTAACCCCATCAAGTTATGACACACTAGGATGGATTTGTTTTTTAATATAATATGTTTAAAGTGGGTTTTAGGTATCTTCTAATGGCTAAAAGTTGATGATTATCCATGCTTACATTTAGTGGAACTTAAATTGATAAAAAATTTTCATAATTGAAAAGGTCGAAAAACATGATGTTTTATATGCCCTAAGTAGGAGTACATTGTCCATCATGTATAACTCTTGCATTCCAAGTGGAGCAAAGATATAAACTCCAAGATCCTAATAACTTGTGTTGGATTCCTTTATTGTTTCCATTGGTTTTATGGTTGTTTTAGGAACAAATTTATTATGAAATAACCATTTCCATGTATAAGCACCGGGAAACGGGTCCCGTTTTGCACCATTTCCAACTATGTGAGTTAAGAAACTAATGGGATAAGTTTCATGTTTTAGGGCCGGGACATGGCATAATTTTGGTATGGTTTTCCGGCATCGATCCCTAAACACTTTAAATTCCCACATCTTATTGCATCATCTTCAAATCCAAACATCTTAAAACACTTATTAATAGTACTTGGATGATTTATTGATTGCCTACTTCAACCCCATCAAGTTATGCCATACTAGGATGGATTGGTTTATGAATGTAATAGGTTTAAAATGGGTTTTAGGTATCTTCTAATGACTAAAAGTGGATGATTATCTATGCTTACAATAGAGGAATCCAACACAAGTTATTAGGAATTAGGTGTTTAGATCTTTGCTCCACTTGACATGTAAGAGTTATTCATGATGAAAAATGTACTCCTACATTGGCCATGCAAAACATCATGTTTTTTCAACTATTTCAATTATGAACTTTTTTTGTACATTTAAGTTCCACTATGTGTAAGTAGGGATAATCATCCACTTTTAGTCGTTAGAAGGTACCTAAAATCCATTTTAAACAAATTATATTGATATATTAATCCATCCTTGAGTGTCACAACAGGCTGGAGAGTTTTCCCAGACGCGTCACATCTGGGATAACACTCCATTGGAGGGTGACACGTGTGAAGGCTTCCTCAGGTAACTTCATCTTTTCACCTACCAGTGTCTATAAATAGATTCAGTCTCTCTCCCTTTCTAGCTTTTCGTTTACCTTCGCCGTCTGTTTCTCTCTCTAGAATTTGAAATTGTTACCAGAAAACCTTTCTACGCTCTTCAGACCTCCAGTTTATCCTCTTTATTCAGATTTAAGGTAAGAATCCCCAAATCTTTCTTCTCATTTTACTGTTGGTTATTCTTTTTGTCGGAGAAGACGAAGAGGTTTTGGCTACTGTCGAAGCTTGAAATGTGCGATTTGAGAGTGGTTTTTAGTGGTTTAAGACCCCGTATTGCCATTTCCAGTCTTTTTACCCTTTTTCTGGCAATTTTTAGACAAGAATTGATTTTTCTGGCTTACCAAAGAAGAACTCTAATCTGACTATTGAACTTTTCGATCAGGTATGTCAAGGGAGCCAACAGAGTCAGACATCCGAAGGATGGTGGGGGACGATTCGGTCAGAAATAAAGAATCCCCAACGACATCTAGATTTGTGGGAGGATTGAATAGTCTTGACTTAAGTCCGAGGGCCATCGAGTAGTTCCGTGCTAACTTTCAAAGAGAAAGCTCGCCGAAGGCGAGGCCGAAAGGGATAATAGTAGAGGTGGTTGACAAATTTATTGGCCGAGAAGTTTTTTTCCGTCAAATTTTGGTCCGCAGGGGATCCAAGTGAAGAATTGCCCTTCGAAGATCTGTCCGGATCATGTGGAGGCCATAAGGGAGGCTTATCATATTCCAGATGATATTGAAATTTCAGAAATTTCGCAAAAGGCTTCAGATTGCTTCTAGTCAAGTCAATCCAAACACAATGAGTATTTTGCGGTTATTTAATGCAATGGCCGAGGAGAAAAGGATTGTTTGTGAGGTTACCCATATGTATGCGACATATTTCGTTTAGAAGGTTAATGGTGATCCCGGTCGAGTGAATCTCCAGTGTCATTCCAACTTGACACGTGTGTTCCTTAACCCTTCCACTTGTGACAAGGAGTAGAAGGAATGATATTTCTTTATGTTCGGGCAATGGAAAGAGGAGGGAGATGGTGATATTCCGTTGTGGTGGACTCCCGAACTACGTATGAGAGCAACGATTGACTCGGAACTTGTATTCTTGTCATTTGTCATATGTTTTTCCTAGGCTGACTTGGTAATTTTTTTGTTTTGTTGCAGTGGAATTGGGAAAGCACAATTGTCCGTGTGGACTCAATAGCGAGGCCGTTATTGATAGGATCTTAGGGTTTGATCTAGAGATCAGAGATCTTTAATTTCTAGTCCCCATCCTTCCAGATCCCATGAAAAAGGGTCAAGGTGCGAAGATGGCTGGCCAAGACTCTCGGAAAAAGAAAGACAAGAAGCCCTCTAAATGGGCCGAGGCCCTGAGGTACTTAATGAGTCAGCGCCCTAACATGGGTGTTGTAATTGAAGGTTATTCTGAGACAAGGAAGGACAAGGATAAGGAGAAGGAATAATGGCAACGGCTTTGGCACGGAAGGCAAGTAAGGACAAGAGGATCATTTCAGTACAGTCCCGTGAAGGTGATGGTTCACCTCCTCTTTCTATGCTGAATAAGCCTAAGGCCTCATCTCTAGAGGTCTTGATTGTGGAGAAGAATTCCGAGTCGGTATCTCGGATTATATTTGTGCCTGCGTGCACTTCTTTTTTCAAGGAGGCGAAGGCGGCCTCTAGAATCTTTGAGTGGGATGGTCCTGGAAAAGGACCAAAAATATCTTCATGACAAGCATTTTTAATTGGTTGAAAAGCTTGTCTTGGCGAGCCACAAGGTGATATCCGAACTAATCAATTATTATTCCTTGAGCGTTTTGTTCGGAATTTAACTCCTTTATTATTTTCTTTTTAGCTTTTCCAAATCGGTCATGCTTTTGACCGAGAGTGGAATCAAACTCCTCTACCATTAAAAAACTCTAGGCGGATCGTGACTCTGTCAAGAAGGATAGAGATGATTACCAGACCACGCTGGAAACTACAACGTCCGAGCTGAATGACTTGAAACTGATTGTTCAAGACAAAGAAAATGAGTTTTTCTCCGAGAGGGAGAAAATAAGTAAGGTGGAAGAGAAGACCTCCATGCTGAAGGAGACCATTGAGTCCTTATCTTCTTGGATGTCCGAGATGGAAAAGCGTCTGGAAGAAGCTGAGAAGAAGGTAAAGCAGATTGAGGCTTGAGCCGAGGTAGAGGCTAAAGGAAGGGTGTATCAAAAGTTCTTGGCTGGTACATTGACCAAGGAAGTGGCTGGATGGAGATATGGCTACTGGATCCAATTGGCCGATGCTACAAGTGTAATACCCGAACCCCATCCCAACGGAATGGACGCGGAGAACGGATGTCACATGCAGAATTGAGCAGACGTACATATATAAATACATACATACAGAGCAGAAACACAATTAAGAATCAAGACTGAAATATTTTATTATTCGAAAGTGATCCAAAACAGATAGTTCAAACACAAATTCAAAATAAATAAAATCAAAGCCGAATAATCAAATTGTCTAATTCGAAAAAAAATCCCAAAACGTAATGCAGCGGTTACAATTCCAAAATCTGAAACTAAATCCAAAATATAATAATAATAGACAAATTGTTGAAAAAGATGCTAGACGATGACTGATGCAAACATGAGTGAACCATATCTTGCTACTCCACCTGACTGTCTAAACTCAACAATTTCCATCTCAAATGGGTTCAAAACATACAAAAATAGAATAAAAGCCACAAAGGGTCAGACTATCGATGTCTGGTTAGTAAGCCAATGCTCAACAAACACACACAGAATGCGTCTTATTTAACAGAATAAAGTGTCACACACATATATGCAGATTAGTTTACAAACATGGGGTAACAAACATGATCAAATAAGCTGATTATCAAACCGATTTATCCCGGTCTAAATCCCCTTAAAGTTATCTAAGATATGTGATTATAGATTATTGCAATTACCGTCTGAAAGTAGGATTTAAAGTTAACAAATTATTTCAGTTCAGAGTCTGACATCGAACTGTTAGTTCGGTACCGAGTTCGGTGTTCAATTCGGACAGAAAGCATCCCAACTTTACCGAAATATAGTTCGGTAGCAAGCTCGGCATGCAGTTCGGACATATTCGTTATCGTGTTTCCTGGCAGTTGTACCGAATTGTAATTCAGTGGCATTAATCAATGAAGTGAGCGTTAGGATTCTCAACAATATTGGAATGATATTGGTAAATTTCAAAACTCTTGCACGAATTCAATTTACATCTATTTTATCAATTAATGCCTCCATGATATCGCTCTTCGTTACAAATTTTGGAAGACTGAACATGATTTTTTTTCTAAGTAATTAAAGGATGAAGTTTCGGAGAATTTAGTTACATCTTTGGACGTTTTCGCTGCTTTCTAATGGGATTTCAAAATAAAACACAGAACATCTTTTTTTTCTCTTCATCCTCTATTATATAATTTGCGATTTTCTTTATAAACTCATCTAGGTTGAAAGAGTATAATTGGAATTTTAATTGCGGTATTAATAAATTTAATGCGATATTTAGTAACGCCCTTCCTTTATATAATGGGCGTCCTTGAGAAATGGGCTTAATTCCATATGAATTTGGGCTTTATTTTGTTTCAATATTCAAGCCTATTATAAATATGAACCAAGCCCAAGTTCATTTCTATGATTTATACCTAAACCTGGAGAAATATCAATCAAACTTTCTTACCACACTTGTATTTGTTTCCACTTGGAACAATTTTCTCGAAGTGTGTTTGAAATCGGATGATTTTATGTCACTTTCTCTATGATAAAATTGATACACTAAACTAAGAAAAAAAAAATTAATACCTCCATTCCATGAAAGCTACTACTAAAACAATAGGAAATGAAAACACCATATCAAGGAAAAGTTGGCAAAAGAAGAGCCCCATCCTTTTCTTCACTTTGTGAAGCTACTAGACTTCCTCTATTATGCCCAATTATCAATTAAACCATATAATATAAAATTTTGAAATCAAAATGGATTGAATTGATATACTGAACTTCCACTCGATTTCCGGAAACTTTAATATGAATAATCAATTTATGGTGTATTTAAAAGTATTTGTGAAAATTTTTAAAAAAAATAATTTTTAAAAGTTTAGTTTTCACTCTATAGATCAAGTTTCCCAAAATATCTCTAAAGCTTTACAATTCACAGATACTGTGATTTACACTCACAGTCTGTGAATTACGGTCACAGATGACATATGGAGTGAAAATCAAACTTTAGTTTTGCAAACTTTTCAAAAGTGACCTATAATTATATAGTAAACTTTTTATGGCCTATAAAATTTTTTTTTTCAAAATATTTTATATGTTGAGGTCAAATTTGGTGGAAAAACCAAATCTTTTTAAGACTGTGTTCGATATTAGCGGTTAAAATTAACCGTTTGAATAATTTTACCGGTTATTGATTAAACATATCTTTGAAAATAACTGTTCGGTAATAAATATAATAATTAAAAGTAGCTATTAGACATAAAACTATAAAATAAAATTAATTTAATTATTTAAATTATATTTATTAATATGAAATAAAATGATATTTTAGTAATTTTATAAGAAAGGTGGAAACTAATTTCGACCCGGATATTATTCTAAGATACCCGCCTTAATATTGACCGGAAATAAAATCGCCATTTGAAAAGTTGAGACCTCGTAATAAAATGGGTGAACCATAATTTAAAGTGTAATGATTGATAGACTATCCGTTGGAACTAATATTCTTGCATGCTCCTATATTGCAAGTGTTGATTGGGTAAAAAAATTAATAATAATTAATAAATTAATTATTATTAAATTTATAAGAGCAGACAAAGACAATGAAAATAGGCGTACTATCACTCCAATCTAACTATACGCGATTCATTTTATACCTACAGTCTATATAACCATATTATAAAACCTAACAAGTGATTAATATTTGGAAAAAACAAATCCAAAAAGTACGATCTAAATCATTTTCAAAAGATTTAATCACGATTTATTCTACACATATAATCCATATAACCACATTATAAAATCTAACAAGTCATTAACTTAAAAACCGAAGTAATGACCGGAAGTAATAAATGTTCAATTATTAAATATTAATTAATCCACTAATTATAATAATTCTAATCTTAAAAAATCAAACATCATGATCATCATCATTTATAATCTCAACCGTCCAATTATAACAAACTTCTTAACCCTCAAGTAATCTCAACAGATTTACCAAATTACCCTTCTTCTTCACTTCCAAATCTCCCACCAAAATCAAATTCATTTCGCTTTCGAACTACACCGCGAAGGAATCCAGGTATGATTCGAAGTGTGAAACTTCAATTCACAGTTCAGATGACACGAGAATTTCACCGAACCTAAAAGCCCGACTCTCCACTGCGTTTGCGAGCTTCCTTTAAGCCCAAACGCGACCCGATCGTCCTTCAACGACGTGTCCACCACCTCCTGCTGTTCAGGATCCAGAGGAATCGCGTCCGATTCAGCAAGGTAGTTGAATTCCACGGAGCTATTCTTCTTCACGTCGAACGGATCGGCTCTAAGCACGTTGATCGCCATCCCTTCGAACGAGAGCTTGAATTGCGTGGCGGAGAAGCTAGCGTGAGCCATGTGGTTACCGTTTTTGAAACGGACGACGATCGTGATCTGCGTTTGGAGTATTCCGGGTTGGTCGTAGAGGAAGTTGTCGAGATTGGCGTGGATGACGGAGATTACGGGGATTCGAGGATGGATTACGATGTAGCCGATGAAGACGACGATTCCGGCGACTATTACGGCGAGGGAGATGAGTGTGCAGAGGATTGCGGCTAGCCAGATGAGTGGGTGTGTCGAGCGGTGGGAGTGTGCTCGGATTTTTGATGGTAGATGGTGATGTGGATGCTGATGCTGTTGATGATGAGGCTGTGATTGTGAGTGTGGATGATGATGAGGCTGTGATTGTGAGTGTGGATGTGATGGACGCATTGGAGGAGGCTTTGGTGGAGGAATTAGGGTTGTGAAACATGAATATGAAGAGAGATGGTGATTTTGATTTATGAGGGTAAAATTTTTAATGGTGTTTGGAGGGAGACGAAGGAAGGAAGGAAGAAGAGAGATGGAGGGTTTGGTAAGGTATAGAATTGTATTGTTTGGTTAGGGAAGGTTTTGGTATCTTCTTTTCCTTAGTTTAAAGCATTTAGATTGGATTTTATACCATTTTCTTAATAGTGCTTGAATATTCTTGCTGACTCCCTAATGCTTCATTTAGTGCTTGATTTAGAAGTGATTGTTAGTGGAATTGATAGTCACCTTTTAAACTAGTTAGAAATTAGCAAGATAGGATGATATTTTAAAAAGAATAGGCGGTGGAAATTGATAAGATGCTGATAACATCTGAGGGGAAAAAATGTTCAAACTAATGAATAGTTATGTATAGTTAGTCGAAACTAATATGATGGATGGTGATGTCTTAGAGCTTGTTTGGTATGGTTTATATAAGCACTTTTACCGCTTTTTAAATTTAAAAATACTTTCCTGTACTGTTTGGCTAGAAATTCAGAAGTATTTATTTATTGAAAAAGTGTTTTCAATAAAAGCACCTCAGTTGGTGCTTCTATCAAAGTGCTTCTATTTTTCTTCTTCTTTTGTTGGAAGTCAAAAGCACAAGTTATCCCAAACAGACCCTTAAGAATAGTTAGCTTAAACCAATATTTTAAAAATTCGAGTCTAAGAATTATGTTTAGGTCTTTTGACCCAATTTCCATTTAGGATACTTGTTTAAATCCCACCTATACTCCGATTAGACCATGCTTAATCGTTTTTGGATTTATCATACCAGTTTCGATTTTTTTTTTAAAACACTTGTTCAAACTTATCAAATAGTTGGTACATGAATGGAAAATGAATCTAGTTATCTAGGTACAATTGTTTAAGCTTCATGATTATTGAAAGATCTAAGCTAAGATGATTATTGAAAGATCTTTGAATAAGGTTTGAAGATGTTTGAATGAGGTAGAAAAAATTGGGAGAATCTAATATGAAATGGACCGATATGGTAGTTTAGAAGAATCTAATATGGATTGTGCATCAGCAACGTTGGCTATAGAAAAATAGAAAGAATAGTAGCAAGTCTTATGTGTTAAGGAATCTTGCATTCACTTTAGTGTTTGTAAAAAGAAATACCAAACTTGCATTGCGGCTAATAACTCTCTTTTTTCTTTTTTCTGTGAGAACTTAAATATATAGAGCCGTACAACATTAGATCATTTAAAACTACTAAGCTGCATCATTAATAATTAAAAACTAAAATGCATCACTAATACGCTAAGTAGCTAGTAGTAATTGTTGTCGGGTTTATCAATCTATAATGTTAACTGGTAATCAAATAAGTTAAAGTTTACTGATAGAATTCATAATTAATGATTGCTTGATCAAGTGAGTTTTATAATGATTCGAATATGTAAAAAATAAAGAATCTACACTAACCTTAATGAGCTAACTTACAAGGCTGTCTTCATATTTGATTGTGCAGTACTATGCTGTACCATGGTTTTCGATTTCAGTTTTCTGGGTTTTCTTTATTCTGCACTGCATATTTTGAAACACTTAATCTGGTTTCCTATCAGAGAACCAAAATTGTGCAATGGACACAGCAGGTGCAATGATGTTTTCTCAGGGGCGAGAACTCCTCTTCTTCGCTTGTTCTAATTGTCGCAGGCAGGTTTGTCATTCTCCTTCGATTATGTTTGGGTCAGGAATCAACCTCTCCCGACATATTTTCTGAATTACTGAGATGAATGACTCCGCCTGAAGCCTTCTGCTCTTTGACTCGGAATTCGCCAGATGAAAATCTACAGGCTAGGATAGGGGTCCGCAATCGCATTGCGACAGAGTTTTCCAGCCTTTGATGCCTCTAATAAGCCTGGTTCCAAGATGTACATATCAAACTCAGCAACTTAGTAGCACAGAAGTAATGTAATGTTTCCAAATAATGCATAGATAGTTTCCTCTGTACCTTATGACAAGGTTCAGTGATTACATGGAGTTGCATCATGAGCCAAATTTCACAAGCACTAGTCTCAGCACGGATAGGCCTGAACTTTCAAGAACCCTCCACCTTCTGGGTGCCAATGCCATCGTAGCCTGTCTGCGAATAGAGGCAAATGAATCAATGACCCGTAATCGGCTAAGGCTCTGCAATTAATTCCTAGACCACATGATATAAAATTTCCAACACAAACAATAGCAAACATGCCAATGCCAGAGATCACATTAACAAGCTTCTCAGATAAATAGGGCAGAAAAACATAGCTACATAAATCAAGTACAGAGACAAGAAAGACTAGCACAAAATTTTTAGTGATATTGCTGTATATACTATAAAAAGGTTGAACTTACACACGTTATCCAAAGAAAAAAGTTTCTTCTTGGAAAGAAAATTGAATTTATGCAGTGGTTACTTACACTTCCATTTCATGAAGAACTTCGTAAAAAATCTGGTTTATGCAGCATAAATTTCCTTATGTTATTTAATTCTTACCAACAATATATCACACCAGAAGTTCAATACCATATTAGAAACTTCCTTCGATTAGATCTGCGAAATTTTCCATCTCCTTTCAAGTTTATCATGCTGATCCCTCAGAGATCTGCTGGCATTATAGAAAGCCTTCTTCAGTTTGTGCATTGTAACCTCAAATATAATGATTTTTCTATTAAGCATATCCTCTGCAAATTTCCTCGCATCTGATAACCTACCCATGTTGCGCAGTCCAACAAGAAGCGCATTCGCACTCTTTTCAACAGGAAAAATATCATTCTCCAGCATGTATTCCCATATTTCAATTGCAACTTCAGCTTCATCACAATCCAACAACATGGTAATAGCCGAAGCACAATTCAAGTGCGTTGGAGGCCACTCATTCTTGATCATTTCATGAAAGAACTTATCAACCTCACGAACCTTATTATTCTTTATCAAACACTGGAAAATCATGTTATAAGTCAAAGAATCCGGAAAAGCTCCATGTAAAACCATACTGTCAAATAACCTAAACACATTATCCAAATCATCATTGTTGCACAGCAATCCGATCACCGCATTATACATAATCAAATTCGGCAACAAACCACCACCTACCATTATATCCCAAAGCACAACACCATTAGCCGAATCATTCTGTTTAACAATAACATCAAGAGCATTAGAGAAAAACTTCAAACTAGGCAAACAACTCTCTCCTTTCATAACCTTAAGAAACTTCAAAGCTTCCCTAACCATACCCTTTCGAATCATAGTTATCAAAAGCGTTTCGTAAGACAATATATGCTGATGACTCCACCCAAACCTATCCACCATTTCACCAAAAACCTTCTTTGCCTCCACAACATTCCCTTCCTTCTCCCACCCTTCCAACAAAATCGCATACGAATCACCATCCGGCGAAACTTTCCCTTTAAGTGTCTCAAAAAACTCCATAGCTTTACACATCCTATTCCCTTTACTACAAATAACACTCAATAACGAGTTAAAAGCAACAACATCTTTACTAAGCTTATACATATCCATAACTTCAAAACTCATCAGAGCTTCATCACATCTATCAGCTTCAACATAACTATCGAAAACGGAAGCAAATGCAGATAAAGAAATCACACCTTCATCTTGCATTGACGACATCGCTTCCCACATTCTCTCAAACATCAAATTCTTCCCGAGTATATCCACCATCAAATTCCACTCGTACGGCGAGAGCTTGAAACTCCGTCCAGCCCATCTGAAGAAATCGACCGCGGCGGACGGAGAATTGTACGAAAGTCGCAACACCTCCTCCACTAGTTCACGAGTGGGAACGATTCCACAAGTGCAAAGCGCGGATTCAACTTCTTCTGACGATTCGTTGTGAGCGAGAATCTCGCAGACTAATCGAGCCGACGATGAGACACCGGGTGTGTCGAGGTAGGATGGAAACCGGATTCTTTTAGGGTTCCGCGACGGAGATGCGGTGGTGGACGACGACGACGACGACGGTATTGATTTACGGTTTCCGATTATGGTTTTAGCCATTTTGTTAGGGTTTTCGGCGACTTCCTCCATTTTTAGGAATCAAATTGATCAAACTAATAGCATGAATTCGAATCTTTCAAGTAGGTAGTTACTTGATTTGAATTGAAATTGAATTTGATTATCATACAGTAATTTAACTCCACGGTTGGACTGGGCTCTCTTGGACCAGGCCCGTTTAGTAGGCCTACGATCGGCCCAAATTTGATTACTGTTTTCAGGCCCAATATTAAGCCCAGTATATACTTACGTTACGTGTGAATTTGGAGGAATAAAGGGTTCATTGAATTTTGCCAAGAAGACAAGTGACAGCTGTTATATTCTTATGATTAGGATGATTGATTCAATTCAATAAAGTGAAAGAAAGCAACAAGTGTTAAGTTTAACTCAGCACCGTTCAGTTGTCACCTCTTCGGACAAATTCTTCTACTGCGTAATACATTTCGACACGTGACGTACACGTGTAAGGTTGCATATAATTCTATACTTCCACAGAAAACACTGGGTAGACGACACTGTAATATCTTTTTAACGTATAAGCTTAACGGAAATCTGTTATTACCCGCCAAAATCTGTTTATTTAACGGAGGAGACTGTTATTTTCCTCCGAGATATTTTCTCGTTAGCTTTCCAACTATTGGAACAACTAACACATTTTTTCCAAGCTCGAAAACATGAAAAATCCATACATACACAGGTGATAAAAGCAATTCCATTACGTACATGTGGCTTCCAATCAAACGCTTCTTTTACAACACTATACAATACAATCCATGGCTTATTAACAACCGTTGCTCTGTTCTTCCCAAGTTCACTTCACTGAGAGCGCAAAAAAAAAAAAAAACGATGAAATCATCATTTGGACCGTCGATAACAAGACCGACGACGAAACTAACACCGCCGACGCCGCTACACTTAGCTAAAACCTGCTGGCCGCCGCCGCCTTCCGCTGCTAAATTTCCTGTGTCGATGATTGTGGCGCGAAGCTCCAGAACGGAAATTAACTCGCCTGCTACGACTCACGCTTCTTCGCCAGCGATTGTGTCGAGGACGACGAGAAATGACTTTCTTGAGGCGAATATTGAAAAGGTACTTGTTACTAGTTAAGCTAGTCGCCGAATTATCGTATTAGTTTCCGGTTTCTGAATTGTGGGTTTGATGTATTGTAGGCTATATATCGATGTCGATTCATGGCGTTTCTCGGTGTTTTTGGGTCTTTGATCGGTTCATTTCTCTGTTTTATCAAGGTATTGTGATTTCTTCAATTTCTATGCTTGTAATCTCTTTGGTTCTTTGTTTAAGTGAAAAGGTCTGATTGACTGGTTGTATAGGATACAATTTGGTTCATACAAGTTTGTTATTGGCATTGATGGGTGTATTGAAAAGAATATCAACAGAGAGATTGATAGTATGTTGTAGTTAGATTTAGGGATTTAACACTTGTTCATAGAAAACTATTGCTTGGTATACTTGCCTGGTGAGGATTGTTTCAACTTTTGGCTAGAAGAAGAGAAGCAAAAGCTATTTTCCAGCTAAAAGCTCTTCTAATAGAAAACTACTTTCACAAGTCAGAGGTTGAATTTTTAAAAAAAAAGAAAAAGTCTATCCAAACAAGTTCTTAGAGCTGTGTTAGAAGTTGCAAGGTTCTATATTGATGTATGCTTAACTGATGTTGATGTGCAGGGGTGTACCTTTGTTGTGGCGTCATTCGCACAGTATTTTGTTAACCGGAGTAGAGTGATTCAACTACTCATTGAGGCTATTGGTAAGTGTCTGGAATTTAGTATCGCTCATGTTGGCCTTGATGATATTCTATGCTGCTGATTGCATGGCTTCTTTCTTCTACGGTTTGTGTGTTTTTTTATTCTCTCTTGCTGAAGAACTTACCTATTCACATGACACTCACATATTAGTAAAAACACACACAAGTGCTTTGAATGCTGTCTAACTTTTTAGCAGTTTACAATATCAAAACAACCCAGAAAGGGACATAAATTGACGTAAATTCTTGTATAGTATTCTGGTTCATTTCATTTGAATGTTTGTTTAGTGTTAGTATAGAGTTTCTTTTGCATACAAGTCATTGTTATCCCAGGGAGCACTCCATGTATGTAACACTTTTTACACTTTCTGGACTCAAAAACAGTTTTCAGTAGGGTTTGAATAAGAATTCAGAGGTGTTTATGGACTGAGATAATGCTCAAGTGAAAATAACTGAAGTGGTGTTTCTATCTCTTTTCTTCTTCCGTCAAAAGGAAAAAGTAGAAACTATCTCAAATAGACATGTTATATATGTGAAATAGCATAAAGTGGTAATTAGGCGCGAAATACTTTGTCAAATATGCAGGCAAATCAGAGTCCATCAAGAAAGTGATAACTTAAAACAGATTCTATGCTTAGTTAACAACATTATGTAAATAGTTCTCATCACACCATTGCTGATAAACTGTATTGCATATCTAGATGTGTATCTTTTAGGAACAGTGATGCTGGTATTCGGTATGGGTCTATACGAGCTCTTTGTCAGCAACCTTGACATCGGAAAGATGTTATCCGAAGACAAAGCTCAGCACAAATCAAATCTCTTTGGCCTATTCACTCTAATGGTACAAGTTTCAACTCCTCTGCAAATAAGTTTGCTAACATTATGTTAAATTTGTAACATTAACATATACATTCTCGACTATATTTTCCAGGAGCGACCGAGATGGTTGGAGATAAAGACAGTAAGCGAGCTGAAAACAAAACTCGGTCATGTTATAGTGATGCTGCTACTGATAGGATTCTTTGATAAAAGTAAGAAGGCTGCTATACAAACTCCTTTAGATTTGCTTTGCTTCTCTGCTTCTGTTTTTCTTTCTGCTGGCTGTCTCTTCCTTTTGTCAAAGCTTAATGGTTCTAAATGAAGGTATTTTCACCTTTTCCGTGCTCTTGTATACTACTAATATGCATAATTTGTAACATAAGTTACATACTTTATCTAAAAATATAACATGTAATTTGGAATCTGAAGTTAGAGATGTATTATATATATATGTATATATTAGTTGCTGTACCAAAATATTAGTCAAGTTTTGAGTTTGATGAGTATGCCTATATATATCTTGGTTTTGTATTGGGCCTCCGCATTCTTCTAGTCTTACATGACAATCTCTTCTCTGGTTTCCCATAGAGTAATGATGTTTTTGACCATCTATATTTTGCAGATACTGAGATGAATATAAATGGATAATAATAATAATAAACATGGAAAAGACCAAGTTAAAAATGTCAATGGCAATTACAATATGTTATCTGGAAAGGTGACCTAGCATTTTGTAGATTGAATATACTAATTTGAATGGGTTGGCGTTAAACCGGAATTGTATTGCAAATGAGATTTCCAATGGATCCATACAAAGTACATTCAAAATATGCATCATGTCAATAAATTATTCTTACATGAAAGGTTTATTTGTATCCAAAAGCATTTGGAGTTACCTACCCAATTGATCTCCTTACTAGTTTGCCGCTTGAAAGAATAAGTTTTCTGGAAAGTACATCCTCAATTTAATATTCTGGCACCACTGCAATAGATTGGTCAATTTCAGAGACGAAGGCATGTAATAGAGGTAATATTTTCAATTTGTAATTATACTATTATATAATTTTTATAAAAAGTATTAAATGTTAAATTTTTTAATACATTTAAAATTAAATATAATATAAATTATAATATTCAAGTGTTACTTTATTTTAAAAATCTATCCATCTATATTTTCATTTATATTTATATATATCTTCATATGTATTTTATTTAAAAAAGAAAAATAAATATTTATATATATCTTCTAGACTTATAAATATTATTGAAATATTCTATTAAATATTTTAAAACTAATATTCAATTTTTTAAAAATAATTTTAAATATATGTAAAAGTTATTTAAAAATAAATTGAAAAATATTTATATTAAAGAGTAATTATTTTGTTTTATTAGATAATTTAGCAAAAAGTAAAATTATTTTTATTTCAATTAAAATAAAATATTATTTATTAACTCATAACTCCGGATCTCTAAATAGGGCTGAGAATTCGGTTAACCGAAACCGAACCGAAAATTCGGTTTTTGGTTAACCGAACTTCAAATTTTGATAACTGAATACCGAACCGAAAATAATACGGTTAACCGAAAACCGAAACCGAATTTTTACGGTTAACCGAATTATTAACCGAAAACCGAATAATTAACCGAAAATTTACATTTTCTTCACAATAATTAAAATTTTTAAATAAATTTTAAGATAAAATACCAAAATTTAAAATAAATTAACTGAAAACCAAATATATTTATAAGATATCTACTTATTTATTAAAAATAATTAATTTTTTCCAATAAAATTTAAAATAAAACCCTTAAAACTATATTTTTCGGTTAAAAATTCGGTTTTCGGTTAACCGAAATTTTCTAATACCGAAACCGAAAACCGAACCGCAATTTTCGGTTAACCGAACCGAATTAACCGAAAACCAATATACATATTTGCGGTTAACCGAACCGAAATTCTTTTCAATTATCGGTTCGGAACTGCTGTGCCCTATCTCTAAAAGAGGACCTATACAATTAGCCATATGCGCCATTAGTATGAATATGATATACTTTTCAATAGAACAACTTAAAAGTGACCAAGTTCCCTGCGGTCCTTCCTTAGTTCCGTCCCTAGTCAATTTAATAGGATTTCACAGCAAAAAGTCTCACGCACTTCACTTTATTATAAAATTTCAAAAAAAATAATAATAATAATAATAAAATATTCTTCTTTGGGTCATTTCCAAGCGTTTGATTTGCATGTTGTCTTCAACCGAGATGTGATTTTGAGTTGTTAAAAAAATCAACGAACGCCTATAGCGTCACTGATAATCGAACCCACCAAACACAGCCCAACAACTGTTCATTTAGTTTTGTGTCTTATCAAACTTCTAAAATTATATTTAATTTTTTAAATTAGATTTTGTGACTTTATGTAATATATAATTAATATATAATATTTTAGCTTATTTAATTATATTTATTTGTATTGATCGTGTTGTATTTTTTAATTATAATTAGCTAATTATATGAAATATTTAATTTAAATATAAAATTAAAATTATATTTTATTATTTAATATTTTAAATAATTCAAATACTTATTAAATTGTTAAATTATATATTATAAATTTTATAAAATATTGATTGGTTAATTAATATTGTTGATGATTGAATTTTAGGGAAAAAATATTATAAATGTTTTATATATTAAAATATTGAAATTAAAGAACGCTTAAACATAAAATAAGACAGAGAAATTCTAATAGACATCTATATATTTATATAAAAGAGTTTCAAGTTTAATGACGTGGTATCTCTAGAATTGCTCCATTCTATATATAGATTTGACATCAATTTTCATAATATTCACACAAGTGCCATTACAAAATATAAATAAAATAATAATAATCATCATATATTAATATTAAAGATAAAGGTGGACTTGATGTAATGTGAAAAGCCAACCCTTCCACTTCCTACAACTGTTTTGATTAATATCTCTATATAAACCTCAAACTTTTCAACTATACTCACACATTAGACGATTAAACTTTTAGATTTTTTTCGTTATTATCTTTATCTCTCATATCTTCTCTTCCTATCATTTGCACTTTAGTGGTGATGGTGATGAGAGTTCATATATGCGAGTATGTGTGAAGTTATGTTGTTTTTGGATTCTTCTCTATCATATTTAGTTTTACTTTTATTTTTTATTTTAAGAAACATATATGTATTGTATATTTCAATTTTGAATTCTACTTTATTTGTTTTTTCTTTGTTTCTTTTTCCTCACATTCTCTATTTTGATCCAACTTATTGTATTCGCTTTTATTTTATTATATATTGTGTTTAGATATATTTTATTTCTCACGTGTTATGCTTAGATATAAATATATGTGATTTGAGTTCAACAAATCATCTTTTTTCCCCCTCTAATATTCACTCTTAATCACTCAATACAATGATGAATAGAAAAAAATATATGCATTCTATTCTAACAATTTTTCATTACCACCACATCCAATCATTATTGCTAATGTATTTTTAAAGTTTTTTTTTTTAATATGAGTAAAAAGAAATTTATCGATCTCCATCCATAATAAATAAAAATAATTTAAAAAGAAAAATAAAAAGAGAAAAATATTGTAAATTTACATTAGTAAGTTGTGAATATATAATAAATATCTATTATTAATATTAACAAATAACTTATTATTAATTTATACACTATTATTCATAACAAATAAATTAATTTTAAGATTATCAAATAACTAATTAATATCAATTAATAAGATAAAGAAAAAAAATTACCTATTCACATCCCCTAACAATTAAGCAGAATCAATTAATATTATGATTTAATATTTTAATAAGTATAAGTTGAAAGTGAAGGGTTAATAATATTTTGGTTACTTTGTTTCTATTAATAGGTATGTTATCTCTAAAATCAATATCTACGAATCAATCCCACAGTTTTAAATAACTCTATATATATTTATGATAAATTTAAAATTATCAATTTAAAGAATAAATAAATTTATAATTAATAATTTTTATTTTATAAATTTTAAAAATATTACTATTTATCATTGTTTTATTTTTTTATAACTATAATATATAATTATATTAAAAATATTTTAAATTTTTTGCGCAAAGCGCAAAAATGTTTTCTAGTTAGATAATAAAAGAATACTTAAACATTAAAATACTTTGCATGATAAGACACATAACAAAAAATCCTAATAGAAATTAAGTAATAAAATTAAAAATCTAAAAGGTCATTACTATCATTCCCAAAACTAGAAAATGATGGTTAAAAAGGATTTGAGGATCTGCTTCCTCCATGAATTTGTTGTTCTTGTACTACTTTTTCATAAATTCTTATTAACTCACGAGAAGTGGGATTGGTAATGGAATCTTTGTCCATTAATAAAATTTTATTCTCTTCAAGACGCAGTTGGTTCCATTCACACTGTTATTTCACGGTCTGTTTTCCTTTCTTTATTTTTAACTAATAATAGTTGAAGCTCAAAATTTTATTGCGCTTGAAGCTGAATTTTGGTTTAACTTGCTTTGAACATTTCTATTATTTTCTTATTTTCTTTTTTTTAATAATTAAAATGTTCATCCATCTCATTGTTTTGTTTTTTCTTTTTCATCTTTTCTTTATTTCTTCCTGTGAGTCTTTCAATATTTTTACCAGTAAAATACACTTGTTCTTCATTTTCAAATTCATCATTTAAATTAATAGAAAATGATACATACCCTCATAAGTTGGAATGACTGAACTGGATTTTTGTGACTCGTCTCGAGCATATCGCTTCCGACAATTGGGACTTTGACAACTTCCTACATTAGAGAGTACTTCTCCATGTCCTTAAGTTTCGACCTCACATGATCAAATTTAAATCATTTTTTATATTTAGGGTCCTCAATAAATAATTTTTTGGCTTGATTTAAGTTCATAAAAGTTGACAAATAAATACATAATGAGAAATATAAAAAAAAATTATAAAATTAATAGACAAAAAAATAGGTATAATATTTAATGTAAATACTCACAATATCTTGTTCAGAAGCTCTACTTGGTCTTAAATTTTCAACTTGTCTAACGCAACCTTTCAATTTTAAATTAACTTACAACTTTAATTTGAATTTATTATTAATAGAATTTTTATTTTATTTATTAGATAAGTTTTAATTCATTAATTACATAAATATGATAAGGTTCAATTATCACAAACATGCTTTCATAAAAAAAAACATATTAAAAATAAAAAATAATTTGGTCAACAATTACTACTATAACTCAATAACTAAATTCATCAATTTTATGAGTTTACATATCGCTCCCATAAATGTTCTATGCGAATGTCAAAATGTGCTTCTCGATCTTTGATTTGCCTATATCGAGTTGTTTGAAATCAACATTTTCTATTGGATTTTTCTCTACATTTGTTATTGGTGGTTCTCTCCAAATATTGATATCCGCTTCAAGATCACGTTCATGTTCAATTATCATGTTATCATTATAATGCATGTTGTAATATCTTGCAAAACTCCTTGACTATAGTAAATCGTACTTGAAAAAATCAAAATACACATTCTACATCCTTTTTACATGCCTTTTTCATCTTGCAAAGAATTTTTTTATGACCTCGAGGATCATGAATAGTTTGAACAAGAGTAAACCATTTAGGGTAAATTCTATCGTCTAAATAATATCCAGTGTCATACTCTTTTCCTTGAATTATATAGTGAGCTTTAGGAGCAATACCTGCAGCAAGGTGCAAACAAGTGAGATGACTTTATCACATTAATACCATTGTTGGAGCCTGACAAACCAAAGTATGCATGCTGTCACGTCCATAAATGGGGTCAAATTAAAACTTATTTTGTTATTTGACTGATTTTGAAAATACTTTTGAAATGGGGAAAAATTTTGAATTAAAAGAACTCTGGTGGGCTTGTTTATAATTTGTCAGTGTTTAGGTGAAAACCTAGGTTACCACACCATCAATCATTCAGCCGCCAGATCCCTTTCTTCTCTTTTCTCTAAACTTTGAAAAACTCAAACAGAAACTCTCTCACTGTTACATTGGTTTTTGCTGTCAATTTGAAAGTTTTCCGAACCTGTTCTTCGAGTCTAAGGTAAGTTCATGTTACGTTTGTTTGGGTCTGCTCTTCAATGTCTCTTATGTTCTCAAGTTGTAAATCCTAACTTTCGAATTTCTGGTTTGATTGAGTCTGTTATTGAATTTGTTCTGTCCGATGTATAGGAGACGGAGTAGGAGAACGTCAACCGGAGTAGTCCTGCTGTTGGATTAGCATTTTCGATTAGTAGCCATGTTTAAGCCCCCTCTACTGTCTGTTCTTGTATGTTCTGTGTTGCATTTAACTTGAACATAACTTAAAGTGCATTGAACATGAATCTGAAAGCTGATACATGCTTTATGCTTTTGTTTCTGCTATTAAACTACTGAGATATGGCTGTTATGTTATTATTATATGGTACTATAAGTTCTTTTTGGATGTTGAAAGACAATATCTGTTATAATATGAAAACTAAGCCCTGTCTAAAGTATGATAGCGATAAGACCGGCATGCCGTAGGGATATTAGATGTATATATTGATAAGTGAAAATGTACAGGCCTTGAATGCCTTCTGGATGTGACGACATCACTTTCTGGGATCTTTGATCCATTTGTCTGGAGTTTTGCTCAATCTGTCTGGGGTCTCTGACCTATTTGTCTGGAGCTTTGCTCATAAGTAAGAGGTCTATGACCTATTTTCTATTCCTGATTATGTTATCAAACTAAAGACAGGCAAATAATTTGTAATCTAATGTCATCTGTGTTTAATAAGAACTTGCTAAGAAATCTCTGAAATCTGATGCATATTGAACGCATAATCTGGCATCATCTGTTAAGTTCTGTAACCTGCATGACAAGCTGATATACTCTAGTATATATTTGATGTCTGATATATAATCTGGTATATGATCTGCAAATCTGAAATCTCAAGTGTACTCTAAACTGATTTTGTTTGATGTGCAGTATTGGTGATTTTTTTGAATTGCTTACCATTATGGGGTTAACATGCTGCCTTTAGACTGACTATTGCCTAATTGATTAATTTGAAGAATATTTGAAAGTTGAAATAAAAACGAACTAGACTTAGGCAAAATTTAATTACTCAGCCTAAGTGCATTGCCAAGGCTTAGAGTAAGGTAGGTGACTCATTCTGTCCTTCGCCAGTGTCATCGCCTGTTTGCAGGCAAAACTTTGGACACTCGCCAAAGTATATCTCTAAGCTAAGTAATAAGTTGGCAACATCTTGTGTCCATCGCCTATCAATCTCGCCAAAACTTAGACGATACCCATTTTGAAGTTAAAAATCTCGCCAAGTTACTTCGCTAGTAGTCAGGTGAAATCTCCTTACATTTTAACTCTTCGCAAAGTGCCTTTGCCAAGATATAGGCGAAACAGTGTTTTAGTCGTTCAATTTTGCTAAATACCTCGCCAAAATTACTAGACGAGACTTTTCCTTTTTAAAAATCATTGCCAAAATCCTCGTCTAAAAGTGAGGCAAAATGTTTTTATGTTGCCAAATAAGTCGCCCAGAATTGAGGCAAAATGTTTTTATGTTGCCAAACTCCTAGCCAAGCAATTGAGGCAAGATGTTTCTATATTGCCAAGTAGAAGTCGCCAGGAGAAATCTCAGTGTTCAAATATCGCCTAAACCATCACCAGATTGAGGCAAAATGTTTCAATCTCGCCTAAACCATTGCCAGTGTGATGCGAAATACATATATGTTGCCTAAACATTTTGCCATGACCCTTTTCTTCACCATTTTTCCTCCAAACTTCTTCTTCTTGATTTTTCCTTTTCGAAAAGTTATTATAAGCCTGATTTGGACTTAAAATGAATAAGTTATGACTGTTTTAAGTTTAGAGCATTTTCAGTGTATAATTAATCTGTTTAATCACAGTTAATGGTAATATATTTATTTGTTACTCCTTAAGGAACCTAGTAAGCTTTAGAACCTTAAAGAGTTGTTTGAATTCTTTTGTATTCTTCTGTTTTCTTCTGATTTAGGCCTCTAGATGGTCAGGTAAGTTGCATATGTTGTGTGTTCATGTTTAATTGTTAATTTAAGAAGCAGTGTATGTATGTGGATGTTGAGCATTGGCTTACTAACCAGACATTCGATAGTCTGACCCTGTTTTTTCATTATTTTTGTTTTGTATGTTAATTTTTCTGATCGGGATGGAAAATGCTGAGTTCAGACAGCCAGGTGAATAGCAAGGCACACATATATCACTCCATGCATCAGTTCTAACCTTGGTTTTCAGATTTTCTTCCGCTTATATTATGTATTGAACTTCTAAGCTTTATTAAACTATTTCAGTTGTAACCATATTTTGAAACATTATAGTTTCGAGTTCTTATGATTTTGTATTCAGATAATTTTTAAGTTCAGGTCTTGGATTGAGTATTCAGTTTATTAGCTCCTTCTCGGATTTCAGTAATATAAGGCCGATTTGTCATTGTACCTTTTGAATATTTGATAGATGTTTAGTATATGTATATGTATAATATGTATGTTTTCTATCGTGACGACCATCTCTCTGCATTTTTCTGTAAGGCGGGGTTTGGGTGTTACACATGCCATATCCAAAGATCATAGTCAGCGACGACCTCTAAGATAATTGTTGGAGAACCAGTACGACCACTATACTGTCCAGCCCAAGCAGAGGGCAATTCTTACACTCATAATGCATGTAGTCAAGACTTCCTAACATTCTAGGAAAACCACGCTGCTCACCTGTGTATAACAATCTTGCAACATCGGTTGCATTAGGTGCTCTCAAGTATTAATCTCCAAAAACTTCCACCATAGCTCAACAAAAGTGCTTCAAGCTTTCAACAACTGTAAGTTCTCCAATTTTAATATACTCGTCCATATAATCTGTTGGTACACCATATGCCAACATTCAAAAAGCAGTTGTTATCTTTGTAAACTTGACAATCCAAGTCTACTGAGTCCATCGGGTCGTTGCAAAAAGTAATTGTCATAGTTTACGACAGAATTAAATATACAAAAATATAAATGTCGACTTATACGAAATTGTCGACGAAATATATCATCACTATATAATGGATTTTTGGAAAAGCAATCATTCCATAAATTTTGTTCAGCTTCTACCCGTCCATGATTAATCACCCGATGACCTGGAATAGAACCTTCATGCACCGGTTCGTTATTTGATACTTTATTTAACTAGTAAGACATGAAGATGTTATTATTTTATGCATTTGTAGTAATGTTTCTTGTTGATTATAAAAATAAGAATTATTTGCCTCAATATACGTATTGAGATTAGGATCATTGTTATCTTCTGAACTTGAAGATGAAGTTGGATAAGAAGAAGACATGGCAATAATTTGATGAATTTGAGAAAATAAAAAGAGATGTAGGTTTGGGAACAAATTATCATCAACAACTTCTCTTAAATAGAGTTTTGTAAACTTTTGCCAACCGTTGGATGCGATTGTGTTTTATTCAGACTCGTTCATTGGTAAAACTTACTTTTCACACTTTTATCTACCTTATCTATTATTATCAACATTATCTTCACCACAACCTTTGGATGAGATTACATTTCAATCTGAATCGTTGATTGGTATTATTTATTTTCCACACCATCACCAACCTTATCTAGTTTTACCAATACTATCCTTACCACAACCATTGGATGAGATTACGTTTCAATCTAAACCATTGATTAATATTCTTCACTTTTAACACTTTTTCAAACATGTCTACTTTTACCAACAATATCTTCACCCCAATCGTAGGGTAAAATTACATTTCAATTAGAACCGTTGATTGTATTCTTCACTTTTTTAACCCTTTTATCAACCATATCTACTTTTACCAACAATATTTTCACCCCAAACGTAGGAAGAGATTAGATTTCAATGGGAACTGTTGATTGTATTCTTTACTTTTATAACCTTTTTACCAACATTATTTCATCCCAACTGTTGGATGAGATTATGTTTCAATCTAAACCGTTAATTGGTATTCTTTACGCTTTTACTTTTACTATTGAAATCACACAACTTCACAAACTTCTTTCCAACCCTTAGATAAGATATTATCTTCATCTGACGGTCAATTAGTTTTCTCACATTATTATTATTGAAAATAATTGTATAACTCAAATCTATAAATAGAGGACATTATTTGACAAAGCATGCATACCATAAACTCACCGAAAAAATTCTCTCTGGGAAAAAAATGGCATCACCTATTCAAAATATTCAAAGTTCTTCCTATACAATTAAGGAAGACCAACTTTTATGTTATATATATGTTGATATATCTTAAGATCCAATTGTGGGTAAGAATAAATCATTTGAGAGTTTCGGTCTCATATTGAAACTGAATACCATAAAGCTTTACCGAATCATATAACTATTGTTTGTCTAAAACGATCTTTTGCAATCTCGATGGTCAGTAATCAACACAGCCGTTTCAAATTTGAGAGGTTATGTTAGACAAGTTGAAAGTTTAAAGAGCTTTCGAACAAGATAGTATGAGTATTTAAAATTAAATATTATACCTATTATTTGTATCGTAATTTTATAATTTTTATTTCTTCAAATTTTACTTATCAATTTACTTTATCTTTCTCATTGTGTATTTATTTGTTCACTGTTATGCTGTTAAATGAAGCCAAAAAAATTATTCATAGAAGACCCTAAATATAAAAAAGGATTTAAATTTAATCATATGTGGTCAAAGTTAAAGGACATGGAGAAATACTCTAATGTAGGGAGTGATCAAAGCCCCAGCTGTAGGAAGCAATATGCTTGAGACAAGTCACAATAATCCAGTTCAATCATTCCAAATTATGATGGTATGTCATCATTTTCTATTGATTTAAATAATGAATTTAAAAATGAAGAACAACTGCATTCTACTAGTAAAAATTTAGAAGGATCTATGGGAAGAAATAAGAAAAAGATGAAAAAAAAAAGAGAGAGAGAGAGAGATGGAATAACATTTTGATTATATGAAAGAATAGATAAGAAAATAATAGAGATGTTCAAATAAAGTCAAACTGATAAGCAACAAAATCAGCTTCAAACACAACAAAACTATGAGTTTCTACTATTGCGAGTTAAAAATGAAGTTAGAAAATAGGTATGAAACAACAATGTGAATGGAACCAAATGCGACATGAAGAGAATAAAGTTTTATCGATGGACTTATATTTTTGATCCCCCATCACGTGAGTTAATGAAAATGGAGCGAGTGAGAATTTGTGAAAGAAGGCACAAGAGCAACAATTTTAAAGGGGAAGCGGATCCTCGAATCTCTTTGAACCACCATTTTTCGGTTTTGGAAACGGTAAAAATGACTTTTCCGGTTTTAAAATTTTATTAAGTGATATCTGTATCGGTTTTTGTATTATTATTATTATTATTATTATTTATTATGTTTGTCTTTTTTTTATTTATTTCACCATGCAATTTATTTTGATATTGTTATCATATTTTAATATTATCATTCCTATTTATATTTAAATATTTATCTAATTTTTTATAATTAAAAATCTAATCAATCCATTTAAAAAAAATTATTTTTTTCTCCAAATTTGACCACCAACTCTATTAGTCAAACCATTTATATAAAATTTCGTGAAAAAAATATTTTATACAAATTCTAAAATATTATTAATAAATTTTATAAATAATTAAAACTAATTGGTATATATATATATATATATATATATATATATATTGTTTTTTAACTTAAATTTTAAAAATTTGCTAACTTATATGTATAATAATTTATCTTTCATAATTTTACAAATTTCCCAATTTTCTTGTCAATTATCAATTTCCAATTTCCAATGCCCATAAATAATTTCCGGGATATGTGAATATCATTGTGAAAATAATACAATTTTCAAATCAAAACATTACCATTTTCAATTCAAAACTAAAATATTAAAAATATAGAGATCATTTTATAATTTTAAAAACTTTGACAACGAGTCAAAGTGTTTTTACGGGAAGAGAAACACATACGGTCTGGTTGGAAACGGTATAAAGTATATGATTAGAGCTGCTTTTGATTATAATCATTTTGAAGTGGTGAAATTCCAATCATACTCTTCATTCATTCTAAATTTAAAGATAATGTATAAATATAAATTTAAAATAAAAAAAATATAATTGGAATTTTACCATCCCATATAATCACGCAGCCCCAAATATACATTGTTTACAAAGTTGTAGATAGCTGAGTGTGAGAAGATGGAAGAGGTGGTGTGAGATGTGAAAGTTGAAATTGATGATTGCATTTGTGTTCAGTCAATTAATTTTATTTTATTTTTTCTTTTACTAAAGGCTTTACCGAATCTCGTAATTTTCTGGTTAAGATGTTGTAAAATTAAATTTATTTTATTATATTTATGGTGTATTTTATATTAACCTCCATACGTTCCAATTATATTATTCTTATTCAACCTTCTCATTTAATTCAATTTGATTTTTAGAAAACTTCATTTATTACTATTTTTTTTAAAATTATTATTCTTAATATTAGTTTTAATTTTAAAATATATTTTTTTTAAATTCATTTATTTAAAAATAGGGAAAAAAAAGACTACACTAATTATATTTTAAAATTTGTTTAATTTTTTTAATAATATTATTTTGTTAATTATAAGTATATTATTATTTATTATAATAATTAAAATTTTTAAATAAATTATTTAATCTATTAAAATAATATAATTTAAAATGCACTAACAAACCTTGTAATTTGTGTATTAGTACAATTTTTATAACAAAATTTAAATACATTAATTTTCATAAATTAATAAAAATTTTATATATTTCAAATATATATATATAAATATATAATACACGATTTACAATATATATAATCAATATAAATAATTTACACCATCACAATTTATTATATACTATATATTATAAAAAAAATTCCATTGCTTTTACTAAAATGAGATTCAACATGTGACAATAAATATTAATTTTATATCACTTTATTTATTGGGTAGAAATCGAGAAAATAATTTAATTTTTTGGAGTTTTATAATTGATTTTGTCAAGAATGGTAGAATTGTCCAACAAAAATTATGCATGGATAAATCACTTATCTATTTAGAATAAGTGGTTAAATTTAATTTTTTTTTTAAAAAAAACTCTTATTTAAAAAGACATTAAATAAAAGTTGAATAAACACATGGATTTAAATATCTAAAAGAAATAGACAAAAGACCTAAAAAGTTTTTTTTTTTTTTTTTGAAAACCTTAGTTCAGTTCAGTTTATTATTATTATTATTATTATTATTATTATTATTATTATTATTATTATTATAATAATAGATGGAGAATGAATATAAGCAATTTTCCTCTTTTTTCTTGCTGTGTATTGTTAGTTTTTCTACTTATAAACAATATAGTTACTATCAAGTTAATTCATAAACAACAAATCGACTATCATTAGGCATTGATACTCATATCAAATTTCAAATGCAGACAGTAAAATCGTTTTTATACATATATTCAATTTTCATTGTTTTGATTCATAGACTTATTCTCCTACCATCCATAAACTATAAACTAACATTTCTTTTATAAATTAATACTTCTGCGGTTTAATAAGTTAAAAATGAATTACCATATATGTGTGTGCATTAATTCTATCCCTATCTCTATCTTATAGTTTTTCTTCTTAAATTTTGTTAATACAGATCTTATAACGTCTGCAAATAGTGCATAAATTTTTTTAAAATATTTTATTTATTTAAAAATTTATATTCATTAAAATTTAATTTTGAATTTTCATATCGGAATGAATCGAAAATTCGTTTCAAAAATAAAATAATAATTAGAGACTAAAAATGAAAATATAAAATTAATTTTAATTATCAAAATTAGTTCCGAAATGATTTTGATACTTCAAAATCAATTTCCGAAAATGAGATTTTCAATAAATTAAATGTGATTTTACAATTTCATACCCTACTTGAAAATATAACATGTAATTTAAAATTTCGGGTGGGTTTGAGGGGTTATTTCAAATTTGAGCCCATTCATGTTCCTCTTTCTGTTTTCATTTGAACAAACTTACAACAATAGGACGTACTTATTATGTGTTTGGCTGGTGGATGTTTGATAGCAGGTTATTTGATAATCTAACTAGTTGCAAGAAATTCTTTGATTAATAATTTTTAAATTCACATAATTAAAAATTTTCTACTTTGCCCTAATCAAATTAGGCGCATCGGAAAATATTCTTAATAATATTAATTTTTTTTATAAAATTTAATATTATTTTTATTTATTAAATATGCTAAAAATTTTAAATAACTCCTTTTTATATATATATATATATTAATATTAGTTGATAGACTATATTATTACTATTATTGGTTTTAAATTAAAATCTCACAAAAAAATTATTTAAAAATAAATATTATAGCTAAAAAAAATAAAATAAATTATAGTAAGTTAAAAAAGAAAAGTATATTGTCTTTTTTTTTTTTTTTTTTATTACCATTTTACAGTTAAAATCTATTTCAACATATATGTTATTACTAAATACCCATTCCAAACAACTACTTCAACCTCCAATTTAAAAATTAACATCTAATCGTCACTTCAACATTTTACTCAACATCTATTGTAACAGTTAGTGCCAAGCACACACTAATTATTTCTATTAACCTACTAACCTATATTGAAGAGAAAATGATGTATCAACCAGGTAGGAATGACAATTTGAATCCACTCCGCAGATTCCAACTCTCTCTTCAACTCGGTCAGACAGGTTTAAACCCCATTTGCATAAAGGTGGATTCAATCTAATTACAAAATTGATACCGGAACAGGGCAGGTTTGAATTTACCAAAATTCAACCCACCCCATATCGGTATATATATATATATATATATTAATTATATAATATTATATTACAAAATAAATATATTTTGTAGTATAATATTATATAATTAATATTGTTTCAATGTTTAATGTGATTTTTATTTTGTTTGAATTTTTTTAAAATTATATTAAAATTAAGGAATATTTTCACAAAAACCACTACAGGTTTGGCCTATTAACTAAAAAACCTCACATTTTTTATTTTTGATCCAAAATCTTCTTTTGAACGGAATCCGTTCACATCCATTTGTTGACTTCCCACCAGTGTAATATTAAGAGCGAGGTCTTTTTAGTGTTTGGGTTAGATTTGTCTTTTTTAAATTTTCAAAATGTCAAATAATTGTTTGCACGTGGATGAGAGCATGCCATATCGCCATACAGATTGCATATTCTTCATATGGCATGAAGACATTATAGTGGAAAACAATCGACCTCTGATCAAAGAGATTGGTCTGGCTATTGGCCTTCTCGTCTTTGGTACCTTAGGCATCATGTCCGGCTTCCTCATGGCTTACAATAGATTCTGTGGTGATTAAGCCCATGGTAATCCACTTCTTTTTTCTCAAATCCATTCGATAACCATTTGAATTTGTATGATTGGTTTCAGGAATTTTCTTCCTTATATTAGGCTCGATCTTGTTTATACCTAGGTTTTACTCCACGAGGATTGCGTATTATGCTTATAAGGGTTACAAAGGATTTTATTTCTCAAACATCCATCTTGTTTAGCAATTACTTATGTTATTGATCATGCAAAAGTCTTATCACAAATTTTTTTAACTGTGTTCAAATAATGATGTGTATATCTTAGATTCGTTAGTGTTTGTGAGTTTTTAATTGCTGTAGTACCAATTCAACTTTCGGCTATATTTTTATATGCTTTTGTGAAATTATTATCATATATCAGTGTGATTTTACAGTTATGGAAATTTGTATTGTATAATGCTTTTATCTGGTTATTATTTGAGCTGAAGGTGAGCTGATGGTGATTTTACTTGTTGATGATCTGATGTTAGAGGTAAGATCAATGAATTTATCTTGGCAGCTCTATTGTCTACTATTAGTACGGATCGTTATTGTGTATGGTGGTGAACTAGTGTGTGTGAAATCATCCAGTGAGTTGTAGATTGAAGTCTTCTAAGTTTATTTGGTGTTTACTAGTATAAATATTACTGTGCATGGTGGCGAACAAGTGTGTGAACTTATTTAGTGAACAAGTGTGAATTTTTTTAATAGGGAAAGAACCTGGTGGAGCGGGTTGGAATTAATTGTAAAACTATAGGGACGGGTTTGGGTTGGCCAAGAACTCGCTCCAACCCAACCCATTGTCATCCCTACAGCAAGTTAAGATTTTTGAAATTGAAATCCTATTGGCTACCTTCTAATGGTATGTACAAAAAGTAAGAGTAAGATTTCCAAAATTGAAATTTTATTAGCTATTTTCTAAAACTCAGCTAACTTTATTATCACTTCTTGAACAAATTGGTGATTCATTGCAGCGGAGGCGAAAATTTGTAACAAAAAAATGGTAACTAGGAATGGCAACAGGTAGAGTTCGGGCGGGTAGATCAATATCCATACCCTATCCATCAAAAAAATATTTTATCCATATCTACCAAAATTTTGATGGATACGGGTAAGGTATTTATCCGCGAGTACGAATTTATCCATGAGTATATCCATTTATCCATATAGATTTTTTAATTAAAAATGAATTTTCTAACATCTATCAAAATAATCTATTAATAATCGGACGGTAAATGAAATAATGTCAACACAATTTAATTCAATATTTTCATAAAAAACTAAAATAACCAAACAAGAATATAATATAATATAATATATGTTTAATTAAATCCACCGGTTATCAAAAGTAAAATCAATCTCTCAAATTACATTGATACTAAACCGTTCCAACATTTATACACTTGTTAAGAAACAAATCTCTTAACAAGTGCATCCCATGCTTTCATCAAAATCGAAGTCAATTTCATTCCTACAAATAAAATAGATAAAATATATTCATATATTTAACAAGTTAAGTATAACTTTAATATCAATAATAAAATTCATAACATATTTTTACCTCATCTTCTTCTCCGTCGAATATTAACTTCTTTTCATTACTTTTACCTATTGCAAAAAAAATAAAATAAAATAACACAGATAAAATATATTCATATATTTAACAAGTTAAGTATAACTTTAATATCAATAATAAAATTCATAACATATTTTTACCTCATCTTCTTCTCCGTCGAATATTAACTTCTTTTCATTACTTTCACCTATTGCAAACAAAATAAAATAAAATAACACAGATAATAAAGTTGGAATCAAACAAAATGATAAATGTATAAAATAAAAAATCTTACCATTCCACTCATTCCATAGCCAATCATGTGCACACATCAATGCCTCTAACGTTTTATGATGAAGCCTACTACAATAAGGACTTACAAATCGGCCACTAGTGCCAAAAGCAGATTCAGAAGCAACAGTGAAAACTGGGATAGCAAAAATATCTCTAATTATACAACTTAAAGTAGGATATTTTGCAGCATTAGAACTCCACCATTTTAAGACATCAAAGTGTTCGTCATTTCTAGAAATAACAGGTTCTTCCAAATAATAGTCCAATTCTGCCTTTACCGGAAGGTTCACAACCGGAGCTGTGCTAATACATTCATCAAAAGCTGTGCTCCAACTACAATTAGAAACCTTTTTTCTTTTGAAAGAATCCACAACACTTGAAGATGAAAGAACATTTGTTTGACTATATTGTGTACTAAATTTAACTTGATAATCTTCAACTAACCTCAACACCATCAGTCAGATCTTTTCAATTTCATCTATTGCCTTTTCTCTATAAAGTCTAGGAAAGCAAAAATCCACGACTTTGAACTTATATCTTGGATCTAAAATGCTTCCAATAGCCAAATACCATGAAAACTACCCCAATAACTATCAAACTTTTGTGCCATATTTGTAGCCATCACTTGCACACTAAAATTTGATGATGTACTCCACTCATTTAGACGGAATCTAATGTCACACAAAAATGGTAAAAAACTATTGACAGTGGTATATTTTGTACCAGAAAGAGTAACTGTAGCATGATAAAAAAATTGAAGCTTAACATATATCTTACTTGCCACACTCCAATCATCTTAAGAAGGGACACTTTTGTATTGTGTATCTCTTTGTCTTAAACGGGAAAACACATTTTTATAGATCAATGCTGTTCGAATCATCAAATAGGTGGAATTCCATCGAGTCTTACAATCTAGAGCAAATTTTTAGTGCTCTCAATATTCATTTATTTTTTTCCTCTCTTAGGTGTAGCAGACCAATATGAGACACTATCAAAAATTCGCGCTATACTATCATCAATTATTTCTAACCTATCCTTCACTATCAAATTTAAAATATGAGCGGTGTACCGTACATGGAACAAATCCCTACCAAACCCAAGTGAATCATTTTCAAGTCTATCCACTAAATTCGTAACAAAAAGGTTATTAGTACTGCAATTATCTACAGTCAAAGTTGATAGCTTGTTCTCAATATTCCAATCTAACAAACATTCCATCATAATATCAGTAGGCATCTCAGCAGTGTGAGGACATGGAACATACATAAACCTATTATAAAGAATAACAACACATTTAAATAAGCTTAATCTAGCAATAAAATATAAACTAATTTTATTTTTAAGTGGCAAACTAGCTAAACAAAAAAAGTAATTCATGACATACCTAATTATCCGACTTTGCAATGTTCAAGCTTCATCTACATAATGTGTCGTGACAGCCATGAATCCTTTCCTTTGGTGGTTTGCTGTCCACATATCAGTTGTGAGAGCAATTTTACCCTTTAACTTCTCAAGTGCAGCCATAGTTCTTCCTCTCTCATTATCATATATACTCATTATATCACTTTTCAAGGTATTTCTCGAGGGCAATTTGACGAGAGGTTGGCATACATTCATGTAATGTTGAAAACCTTAATGCTCTACCATACGTAATGGGTACTCATGCAAAATCACCATCTTGGCTAGTGTTTTTCGAGCTTCATCTTGATTAAATTGATACAATTGTAATTCCCTTTCTCCATCTTTTGCTTTTGAACCATTGAGCAATTGTCTAACATCTCCAAATCGTCTACGAGTACATTATAGCAGATGACTACATAGATGAGAAGTTCCTGAACGTGAATTGGCCGATAACCTCTTATTACATCTTTTGCAAAAAGCAGTCCAAACTTCATCCTTTTTTTCTCTTTTAAAATCACTCCATACTGGTGAAGTTAATTTCCTTTTGCCATTTATATTTTTATAGCAGTTGGTTTCAATAGGATCACCCTCCAATCTGATTTCTCCATGGCTTGATTGGGTTTGAGGTAAGTTGTTGTCTGAATCACTTTGACCCTGAGCAACATTTTTGAAGTTGATTGTGTTAGACATGTTACCAATTATTTCACCTACAATATTAAATTCATTCAAAATATATCAGGTTAGAAAAAGTTAAATAATGTAAACACTAATATAAACAAAAGAAGTAAATTAACATGACTAGTTGTGGAGTCTATTAAAACAATAATATCATTACAATAGTGGATATCAAAACAGAACACAAAATTAGTTTAAAAGAAAAATAAACCAAACACAAGACAACACAGGTGGATAACAAGACACAAAACATATTCGGCTCCACTCATAATCTTTCATAAGTAAAAAATAAAATAAAAAATAAAAAATAATAGCACATACCCAATTAAATTAACTGACATAAGGATATTCGAAAACAAGAACTAAAAAAATATACAAAATAAAAGCAATCCTTGCTGGCACTTTGAAGCAAAAAATCCTTTATATAAAACAGTGTGTAACCTTAATAGTTGCATAATCCAGCCATCATCACCAATAGTAGTCCACACACCACCACCATATATACAACACAACAAACACACAGGGCATTTGTTTGGTTTTGGTTGGAATCTGGACATGCTTTTCACATAATATTTTGTGTTTGTGTGTTTTTTTTTATTAATAGAGCATAAATCAATTACCCATTTGTTAATAATTCAATAAAAAAAACCCACTTGTTAAGAATTCAAAAAACTCAAACACAACATAAAAAAACTCAATAAAAAAAATAAAATAATCAAATTGATACAATATCATCCCCAAATATTCTCTTACTTATTCCATTGTAAGCAGTAATTTAGGGCTAAGTGAATAGAATATGCTTTCTAGTTGATTAGAAGTCGATGCAAGCACCGAGACCATCGGAAAAATAACGTGTAACAATAGTAATCCATTATATTTTCTTTTTCACCTCATTTATTATATTCTATTAAGAAAACCAAACCAAATCAAACACAATACAACACGAGAAGATAGAAGAATGGTAAATACCTTAAAGCTTCAATTGCGGTGTTGAGACGATCTCTAAATGCGAGATGATATGCTCTTTGGTAGTCACACAAGTCACAATCCCCTTCACACCACGAGAATGAGAGTGGTGTACTAGGCAAATTCTAATTAGGTTAAACAAGAGAATTAAAAAAATTAAAACCTAATAAGCAATTAATTTTATTTTTATTTTTAATATATTTAATTATTTAAACGGACAAACAAATTTGGGTAGGGTATTTTTCTTTACTCATATCTGTACCCAAATCTATCACGGATATGAATTTTCCATCCATATCCACCCACTAATTTAAATGGATCTATCCATACCCGCCTATCATGGGTGGATACACGCGGGTACGTGGGCAAAATTGTCATCCCTAATGGTAACCACAAAATAAAACAAATATACACAAGGTAAGAAAGTACATATTAGAAAAAGATACAAAGTTTTACGCAAAAATCCAAAGCGAGAAAAGTCACAGCCGCCAAGACGAGGAGTGATCATTTCACTATGTAAAAATAGGTAAAAACCTGCGACGGTCGGGTCACCATATTACAAATATGAAACATACATAAATAGACTCAATATCCACCTATCGAATATATCATATCCAAATATCTAGATCTTTACATACATTAGTTCAATAACATATTTGAGAGAAGTACACTAATTAATATATATATATATATATATATATATATATTCATAAGTATAAACATAGAGATCAACTCTTAAAGTCCTAATTTAATCATAATAAAATATGATTTCCGACAATGAACTAGTTTCACTAGTATTATAAAACTTAACATAATTTCTCAAAAGAAAATAAAATGGTGGAAGTTAGAAAATATGTACATATTTAGTTTTTATAGCTCGCTCAATCACCTGCTCAAATTTTACATAGAAGGAAAAGACAAAAATTAAAGAAAGAAAATATCAGGCTATCGTATATCTAGTGAACACCCTAATACTCCAACAATCTCATACAATGCACGTCTTTAAGTTGATTACATGTAAACACACAAGAATGCACCTAAAATTTATCCAGTATCAATCAAATATTTAAACAAGAAAGATCGAAAATCAAATGAATGATTATACAATTTTTTAGAAGGTTGTTAAGAGACCATGCTAAGCTTCGAGCTTGACATCACCAAGAGAAAATAACCCGAGGCTAAAAATGCCAAGGTGATGCCAAGCTATGTATCAAGGTACAGCTCAGTATCACAAAGAGAAAATCAAAGCCGATGCTAAATTCCGAGATGATGCCAAGCTATATATTGAGATATAACTCATTGCAATGAGAAAACTAGATCGCTAAGTATTTTTGAACTAGTTGTCGAGGTACTTATTGAGTTAAGAGCTCTGCAATTAGTCAAAATGACTTGGCAGAGGTACTTGTCAAAGTACTTATCGAGGTAGATACCAAGTTCCGAGCTTGACATCTATAAAAGGAAACATTGATAAAAGATATTTCCAAGATGGGTGTCGAGCTCCCATTGAGTTACGAGCTTGATAACCCAAAAAACAGACTCGAGGCGAGTTGCTGCGGTTTGTCGAGATTTATGTCAAGCTATATCTTGATATCATAAAGAAGAAAACTTAACTGAGGCGACATGTCGAGCTCATGTTGATATGTTTGCTGAGATACAACTCGGTAACTCATAGTGAAAAGTCTAACAGAGAGAAAAAATGAGAAGTTGTCGAGGTCTGAGCTCAGCAACTAGCTAAATCTGCATAGCTATGGGCAAAATCAGATCCACAACAGGGCAACATCGGTCCAAAACCAAAATAGCAGCAAAAATCGATCATACTAGGTTAGTTTGACACTTTCACGTTGATCACAAGCAATTATAATTGTACCATTATCTTCTTAAGCCATTTTAAAGCATTTCAAATAAATTATCAAGAATTTCAAACATCAAACATTGAATTTATTCATAAATTGTCATTAATCCTAACTCAATAGTAAAAACAGGACAATAAGGTCGAAGCCATAAGAACAGTTAAAGCTCACAAGGGACCGAAGACTAAAATCCATTTAGTGGTTTATATCTCCTTTTTAATAATATACCACATTTGGATTTCTTATAAAATGATCCAAGGGACATTAATGTCATCACATTCAAGGAAAGTGGTTGCCCTAGATTTCTTAAGAGAGATCACTGCACCTAGTTTTCTACATATAGACCATATACGAGGATATCCTATCCCCTATGACATGTCATTTCTTTCCCCACTAAGACAGAACTAGGGCAATATACCACTTATGTGATTTAAACATTTTAATCCACAATTTTTTTTGGTTCCATATCATCAAGGGTGCTCAAAACTCCTATTAGGGGTAATTGACACAAAACTCTTATTAGGTGTTCATATAGTCTAAAGCAAAAAATATACACAAGTCCATATGCCCAAAATTCTATAATTCCTTATATTCATAGCTTTCATTCACATTTCAATTACAAGTCTCAAGTATCATGTAGGTAATTTAATTCACAATCATCCAATGTCACAATCTATGACATCATTAGATAAAACAATATTTAACCAAATTCATGCAAATTTTGTCAATTTAAGCTATTTTTACCACCTGTAACTAACCAATTAATGCAACAACACATGATAATCATCATACAATCATTTAAAGCTTAAAACAAGTGTATTAACCTTCCCTCAACGAAAGAAAATCAAGCCTTCTCGGTTTGATTATCGCAAACAACCAATTTTCCTACTAGCGTTAAGATTAGCAACACAATCAATACACATCCAAACCAATATAGAAATTAGTATTCTCTACTCTAAGGTTTCAAATGAAATTTAAATTAAAGATCAAAATAAATAAAACACCTAACTAGAAGAACTTATGATCTAATAAGACCCTACTAACACACTTTATTACATTGAAGAGATCAAAATATGAAAATGTCATTAAACAGGGTGTAGATATGTTACTAAAGTGTGAAATGAGGGTGTAGGGCACCAATAACCTTTAAACACAATAATAGTCATCAAGAGTAATTGAGATTGAGTTTGTTTTTATAATGATAAGAGGTTGAGTGTGTGGTGTAGTGGTGTGTACGTAATTGGAGGTAGAGAGGAGATGAAGAGATTTTATTTGAGTGAATAGTGGGGGTGTTGTGGAGAGTGGTGAGATTAGAGTTTAAGAGTACTGTTTTTATCGTGATGATAGGGTGTGGTGAGGATTAGAGTAGAATTGGTAAGGTTGGGGTCTCATGGTGGGCTCTTGATGAGTTTGGGCCCATTTGAACCTTTAACCCACTAATTGGTCCACTGACTCTCGGTTCACCATTCCGCTCATTCGGATATTTTGAAAATGTGATTTAAATTAGAAAATTATTTTTCTGCCCACCAAAATCTTTTTTTTTTTTACTAGAAAACACATTTTTACCTTAACATTTCAATTTTTGCAAATCAAGGTCAAGATTACGAAAATGACTAGATATAATGATCAAACTGTTTTGACTAAATGCTTCCATTATAGTCACTACTTACCAATTTACCACTAGAGCGATTTTTCAAGTTATTCCTACTTAAAATTTCGAGAATTCAAATTCTTAACCCAAAAAAAAGTCATATTACTAAAAATTAGACAATTTTTTTGCCCAAAAGCTGGACGTTACAACCAGAATATCATTCTCTCACTCACCCAACTGAATTATATTGGCCATAGTCTCACACACAAGCTTTCCTCACATGACTCTCATAGGATATAAGACTCAATCTTATAACTCAAGATATCTATAGTTCCAAACCTCTATCGGACATCTCTTAAATCTAACCAATTAGATCTTCATTGTTATCTCAGAATATTTAATAATAGATATAAGCATCATGTTTATAGTACTAGATCATTTAATTATAAAGTAATTCTAAACAATAAAGGAAACCTTTTTTTTTCTTTTCTATTTGAAATTCTCAATGATATTTTTCCTAATTACAATCCACTTTAAAAAATATCATTCCTGATCAAATATGACGCTTTCAAAATAGTCTTCGAGTCTTTTTTACATTATCAAATCAACTCTAAATACCGAAATATATTCAAAATTCTCATCACAATCCTTAAAAAAGATAAAAAGTATTGAGAATAGTATGATACTGAAATAAAAGGTTGAACTTTAAAAGTAAAATAATAAAATTTCAACGACAAAAGATATAAAATTATTATTTTTTATAATTGTACTCACTGAAACAATAACTTTGTATAAATAAAAAAAAATGCATATATATATATATATATTAAATAATAGTTATTTTGATTTTAATAAAAATATTTAATAATTATGCAATTCTATCATTTATTTCACAAATCACACCATTTCAACTCCAAAACCATCATATTTATTTCAAATTAATCAAATACTCCAAGTTGACCATGTGAATACTTTTAAAATTATTTATTTAATAAACATCAAAGCACATTTTTGTCTGTAAAGCTTAATCAGTACACTCAAAACCCTAACTCTAACTACTATAAAATTAGTCATGTTGATGTAGGTAATAACTAGTTTCAATTTCAAAGCAATCAAGCATGACAAAGACGACATTTTATAATGTAAATTTGGTGGATGAATCATTACTTGATTAATTTATTATTTCACTTTACAAACACAACATGATATAATTATTTATTCAATTGGCTATAATTTCATAGTATTGATTCAATTCAACAAAGATATTATTTCAATTATACTACTTGACCAAATTTAAAATTCCAATTTGGTTTTTAAAATATTATAATTTAAATAAAAGTGTATAAAAGATAGAGGACAAGACAAGACGAATATAGTGATTATATTCTTTAAAAAGTTTAATTTAATTAATCAATTAAATTCTATTTTACTTGAAGTAGAGAAGTATATAATGTTTATGGTAATGTGTACTTATAAATTGAATAGGAAGACAAATGGCAGCATAAATAGCCGCTAAAGTAGATTAGTTAAGATAATGTAAAAAGATTAGAGAATATAATTACTTTTTATCAAATTGTTAAGTGAGATAATTAATTATTTAAGTTCTACAACAAGGAATCTAATGGCTTCATTTAAGCTGTGGGCTGAGGTGATGAGAGAGAGCTTTGTTTTAGATTTTTGGTGGGATACTACTAACACACCAAACTATAAAAAATAAAAAATAAAAATAATAAATGAACTTTGCATAAAAATTGTACTAATTAAATTAAATAAATCGAAATTTGTAGTTTTTATTTATTTTTTATTACTTAAAGTCACTATTACCAATTGAAAATCTCAATAAATCTTTTAGGTTACTTTTTTACTATTATTTGGTATAATAATTATCGTACCCTCTAAATTTAATTAATATTTTTAATTTTTTCTAATTATTTTATTGATTTGACATTTTTGTTCCATGTGGTAGGTGATGTGGTAAAACTGGTAGCTCTGAATCTCCTGTCACACGGATGAAAAATGTCAAATTGATCCAATATTGAAGAGTTAAAAGGAATAATATTGAAATCTCAAATAATTAGAATGTCAAATTGAAAAAGTTAATCGATTTTAGAAATTTCGGTGATTATTATATATTTTTAAAATTTTATTTTGTTATTTGTTTACATTTAATTATTACTATTTTATTTCCGCTATTCCTAACAACTTAGTACTGAAGTGATTAATTAGAATTAATTATGATATCAACATTATTAATAAAATTTATTTATATAATTTATTGAAAGATTGATATAATAAAACTTCCAAACACATCTCTATTTTACTTTTTAAGAGCATCCACAGCGCGATCTCTCAACGAGTCTCTAATCTGGCACACTCAAATATTTTATTAATTTAAATAAGAAAGAGAGTATAATTATTGCATTTGAGTCTCTTGTTTGAGAGACAGGTCTCTCCAAACTTGAACAAATAACAAAATTACATGTGGAGGTAAGAGAATGTACGTGAGAGGAATGCATTACCCATATCTACTTTTATATTATTTATTATTTATATTTTTGTTTTTTAATTTTTTTAAAAATTTAATGGACCCCATCCAGACTTGCTAGGAGACGCTGTGGTGAGGATGGTCTAGTGGTTTACTCCCACCTAAAATTTTTAATCTTCTTTTCACAAAAATAAATGGAAAAATTATAAAATATAAACTTTTGAAACTTTAATTTTAAGTGAATAAACTATTCAAACTTTATTTAAGTTTATAAACTTTTGAAAGTTTACAATTTCAAAAAATAATCCAAATTAACCAATATACCCTTAAAAATGAGCTTCACATCATTACAGGCTTTACTAACCTTAAATTAGCTGGTAAAGTGCACTTCACAAACTTAACTTCACAGGCCGATAAGGTCTAGAAGCGTCTATAAGGGCATGTTGGTCAATTTGCTTCATTTTTAAAGTTTCAAACTTTTCAAATTTTATAAATTTAAAATAAAATTTGAATAATTTATTAACTTAATTTAAAATTCCAAATTGCCAAAAATGAAACCATCCAAAAAAATTGATTAGAACATTAATACAAATTCAAAATAAGAAACAAAAATCTATCTTTATCATAGATCAAGTGCTCACCATCATAACATACTGTAAGATTTAAAGATAAGAATGATTCAAACATGATATTCATTGTGCCAAATGTCATCAAATAACACATTAGTCACTTTCATTTATCATTTATAGGTTTCATTTCAAATTAAAACTATAAACCTAACTAATTTAAGATTAATTTATTTGATTGTGTGGCATCACATGACTATAAACCTAACTAACCATTTGAAGCAAACCTAGAGTCTCACTTGCCCAATGTAATAAAGATTAATTATATATATATATATATATATATTATTATAGGGAGACAAAAGTGCATGAAAAGGTAGAGTAGAGCCCTTGACACACATGGAATCTCTTATTCTTAGTACCAGGGTTTTAATTTATAATCAAAAGTTAATACATCACTTAGATCTACGCAATACAATTCATAATATCACTAATCAAACCTTTTTAAATAATTCACATTTTAGCAGTAAACACATGCACGCAACAAAAATAATTCAAAAGAGAAAAAATATACACATTTTTCTCTAATAAATTTGTCAATTTGAATTTTATAAATACTTTTTTTTTCAATTTTGTAATTTATATTTTATTAAATTTATAAATGTGTTAGAAAGGACAAAATAGAGAAAATTTGGATAAATAAATATTTTAATTTAAACAAATGTCTAATAAGTTTAGTGGAAGAAGCATTTATATAGAAAATTAAAATTTCCAAAGATGTAACTTTGAATTTTCTAAAAAAATAAAAGAAATTAATTAAAGCAAATATGAGTTGTGATTTTGTTGGTGTTGTCTAATCAACATCAATGCTCTTTCTTTAATAGTTTCCAACTAATGGTTATTGAGAAGTCTAAGCAAAATTGAGAATTCAATTAACATAAAACTTTCTAATTCAGGAATTATTCTCTTGTTTGTATTTGATTCACATTAATATCTTATAAACCCTACCAATCAATTTTTATATCATAGTTGAGATCTTATATTTGATTGTGGGTCCTTTTAAATCTATGTTAAATAGCTCACTCTTAGCTAACATTTTACACTTCAATTCAATTCTATTAGTTAGCTTCATGGCACATAAGGTTTTCATTTTGTATTTTCTCGTATCTTTTCTCTTGTATGGTGAATTTTATTTGATAGTTTCAGGATCACGGTTGCTTGGTGAGTTTCATCCTCCTAATTATATCTATGGACCTCCTTCTCCGATCAATTACAAAATCAATCGCTATAAAATGACTGAGGCTGAGGCATTTCGTCCGACAAGTCCCGGTCATAGTCCTGGAGTTGGCCATAAAGAACCACCAGGTGCTTTTATTTAAAAAAGTTATCTATAACTCGATATCGAGAATTTTATTAGTGAGAAGTGAATGAAGACTTGTTTTAGAATAGGATTTTGGTGATATGTGAAGGTTTGTTATTTATTTTTTCTTTTTAACATATGTTGTTCTGTCGAGGAAAATTTGTTCAATTTTCTCAAAGAGCCTATGTATGTATTAGGTTGGGTGTACTATAAGTCTCTTCTTTCTTGTGTACAAGATTTTGATCTATATAAAAGGTTTGAAGGATGCAATTTCTTTGTCCATGTATATTTATTTATAAATAATAATATTTATTTAAATAGTAAATAATAATTTATACACATAAATTATATTTCAAAATTAAAAACTCCAATAATAATAAATATTATAAAATATATATTTATAAACTCAATTGAATTGTTAGATTATTGTTTGAATTAATTTTTATTTCGCAAAGCTAAATTTTAAAAATATATTTGAATTAATTTTTATTTCACAAACTATGAACAGCAATTAGAAGAGAAAAAATATACTATCATTTTCCGAGATTGACTTTCTGATTCAATAAATAAAAATGCACCTTATATTATATTTTGATTGGAATAGACGAGCTACGAATTTTATTAGCGAAAACGACTGTCTTTTGTTTAAGATTTGGTCACTAATCACTTATACCATTTGCATTTGACATTACCTTAAAATCTACGAAAAACCAGATCTTTATAATAAAATATTTTTATATTTTCAAACCCTCGGCGCCTCCCAAATACTCTTTAACTCTATTTTAAATGATGTTTATAGATCAAGAATATAAGTGTACCACTAGCTTCAAACACAATTTGAAGCTACTCTATTGATGTGTAATATCATTTATTATTAATTATTAATTCGTCATGTGCCATTTTTAATGAGTATTTTTTTATTAAAATTTTTATATTTTAAAATATATTTATTTTAAAATATTTAATTTAAATATAATTATATAAAATGTTATTATAATTATTTTGAAAACTATAAAACAAAAAATTAAAAACACTCCTATTTTTTTTAATAAATTTTGACCGTATTAAATTATCAACTCATACTTTAAATATAAATTAAGGATAATATGAAAAATTAAACTTTATAATTTTTTTTTTAGTTTGAAATATATCCTTAAAAAATTATTATTATTACTATTATTGTTATTAGTTTTAGGCCAATTCTAAAGTTTTTCACTTTTTAGACTTTTTTATAAAAAAAAAAAAAAAAAAAAAAAAAAAAAAATAAACTAAATTTTTTAATTAAAAAATTATAGATGAGGAAGTGTCTGGTGTATACTTCCCTCAGTCCGGGAAGCAAAAAGCAGAACAGTTGGAAGCAGATATATTTTATCTACTTTTCGGTGTAATTTTTTTTTCTCTAGTGTAATTTTACTTACGGTCTATATTGAAAAGCACACCAAGACCGGAAAGCAGAGGATAATATAGTTATTTGGAATATTTTTATAAAAGCTTAAAAAAAAGAAAAAAAATTGTAAAAGTTTTAATTTTAGGTTAAAAATATAATTTTTTTTTTAGTAAAAATGCCAAAAATGCAACAGACCCATAAATTAAACTTTTGAGTTTATGTATAAATTATATATATATATAATATTGAATAAATATAAATTGAATTAGAATATTCATAAATTAATATTTTAATATATTAATTAAAAGAATAAATTAAAAATACTAATTAACTAAATATATATATTAATTAATCAAAAATAAGAACAAAATATTTTAAAAATGCGATATTAAATAAATTATTATTATACGGAATTTGTCAATTTATTTATTTATTTATTTTTAATTTATCGAGAATGGTTGTTATAGTATGGTATATGTATAAAATTAGTGTTCACCCGAATATATGATTAAATAACTCACTCAGTAATAAATATTTTTTAAAATTCGATTTATAAAATTAAAACCAAACTTTTAAAATAGCAATTTTTATAAATTTGACATTTTATAGTATTAATATATATATATATATATATATATATATATAGAATCTTCTATTTATTTATTTATTTTTATTAATAATTTACAAATCTAAATACACAGTGTGGAGACAGAAAAATATTTTTAAAAAATAAGAAAAAAAAAAATCTTAAGATTCACTTGCACACTTGCCAGTCTAGATAGATGGACCTCTTCTAAGCTACTCTCTATTTAGTTTCTAGTTCATTGATATGAAATGCAAGTTCATAGTATCAACTTTAGATACTCAAAGACTAGACCAAAATAGATTCAATACTGGACACACACTCACTCAAGTTTAGATGATTCCATATTCTGATGCTTCTCTCCATAAACCAGCTCATACGAATGCAAGCTTATATACTCACATTTTTCATCCAAAACTCGTCCAATTTTTGGTATTAAGGTAAAATATAAGTTTAGACTCGGGTCAAAAACTTTACCTCGAACTCAGACTCCAAAACTTACACAATGACAATGGAAATAACAACAAGGGGATACTATGATACAAGTATATCATTTCCGAACTCAGATTTATATAAATGACCCAGATTATAAGAAGTAAACCGTACCATTTGAGTAGCAAACTCTACTGGAACACCTCTCAAACATACCATTTATAGATTCACCGCAGAAAATATGCATATGCAGCAAAAAAAACAACTAATGAGAAATCACAATTGAAGAAAGGGAAAGGGCTGTATACCCGTGCATTTTAGTATTCCTTTCTTGTATCTTTACATGTTTGATGTCCATACTTATGGACTCTGTGTGTGTCAATCAAATTCTCCAATGAAAGGCAAAATCATGTATATGGGCAAATTCTGAAACAAAGTATAGGCACATCAGGGGGTCCTGCTAGCTATGGCTTGCGCTTGGCAAGACCTATGAGAGTAATTCGGTTAGACATAAGACTCTGTTGCTGAATACTACAGACCTTCTGCAACCAGATTCGGTTTCCAGGACTTGTTAATTTGCCAGTCTCCTTCAAAGTTTATGATGAGGACCTACTTGACAGTTTCTGCTTGCAATGTTAAATCTTTGATTCCAGCATCATGTAAAATATGAGAAACTTGTGCCTTCACAGAAGTCTTGTCAACTTCAGTTGAGACCAGGAGACGAAGAGTGCCAACAATGTCTGTGTTTGTAAAGCTCCAAATATGAAGATTCTGAAAGCCACGTACACCCTTTAGATTCATAACATCATTTAGGGCTTCTCTAAGTTCAACCTCATGCGCTCTAGGAACTCTTTGAAGCAAAATTTCAGCAGAATTCCTCAGTAGAGGGATGACTGAGGAAACAATCATAATAGATATGAATATTGAGCAGGCCGGATCCGCGATGAGCCACCCCTTGTACTTGATTAGGAGGGTTGATATAACAACTCCAACACTTCCCATGGTGTCTGCCAGAACATGTAAGAAGATTCCTTCCATGTTGTGATCAATGTGTTTGTGCTGCTTCCGTGCTTCCTCTTTTCCACGGCCACCTGTAGAGTTACAAGGCTTGTTTAGTAGCCCATGATTATCATGATCATGGTGATCACAATGATCATCATGGTGGTGAGTTTGGCCTTGTTGATTATGTTCGTGAATGTGACCTTGCTGATCACCATGGTGATGATCATGTCCCTGAGTATGTTCGTGGTGGTGATCATGTCCCTGAGTATGTTTGTGGTGGTCATCATGTCCCTGAGTATGTCCATGGTTTTGATCATGTCCCTGCATATGCTCATGGTGGTCATGGCTGTGTTGCTCATGGTCATGAGAGTGCCCATGGTGGTGATCATGTCCCTGAGTATGGCTGCGGTGATCATGTCCCTGAGTATGGCTGCGGTGATCATGTCCCTTAGTATGTCCATGGTGATCATGGCTGTGGTGCTCATGGCCATGAGAGTGCCCGTGGTGGTCATGATCATTACAATGTGCAGAACAGGATTTTCCTTGACTTCCATGATCATGTGAATGCGAGTGATGTGAGTGTGAGTGTGAATGTGAGTGGGAGCATGAACCACCATGGGCATGATGATGCTCCTCATGAAAGAAAACCAAACCGATAACATTAACAAGAAGCCCTCCAATCGAAACAGTCAACAAACTATTAGTTGATATCTCTTGAGGATCCAAAATTCTCTCCAGCGACTCCAACACAATCAATGCCCCAACCAAAACAAGGAACACAGCATTAACATACCCAGACAAAACCTCAAACCTTCCTCGACCATAATTAAACTGACCATTAGCAGGCAACCTTGATATATACGAAGCATATAAACCAATACCTAAGGCAGCACAATCAAACAACATATGACACGCATCCGATATCAACCCCAAACTATTACTCATAAACCCAGCCACAAACTCAACCACCATGTACGCAGTATTAATCAAAAGAAAAAGCGCAATCTTACGCGACTTCCTCTCACTCAAAATGTGATTGATCGGCTTCATAACCAAACTAGTCAGAGACTCCGAAGATTCAATCCCCAATTCATAATCCCCATTTACAGGATCCAACTCTCTAACAGCAACATACATCAACAATCCACATAACAACAACCCCCAAAGTGAAATCTCAGGATAGTAAAAGAGCTCCAGAACAATAGTACAAACAAAGGTAACAACAAACTCTCTTCGAAAATCAACAGCATTCACCAACTTCTCATCACCATAACTCTCATTCAAAAGCACACCAAACACAACAGTATTAACTAAAGGCCAACACAAGCTCGAAACTGACACACTATCACCACCATCATGTTCAATCAAAACCCAGCTGATAACAGCAGGCACAAAAAGCATAACAGTAGTGTATGTTAAAGAAACCAACCTGACCTGTTTCCTACCCAATTGCCTAATTGAACCCCAATTTAATGACCCCTTCTCATAACAACCTAAAAACCCAGCTAGAAACGGCAATAACAGAGGCAGAACCCTAACACAATTGGATAAATTCGACAGCGGGAAGCAATCAATCCGATCCCAACTAATAGATAATAAAAACAACCCAATAAACAAACACAAAATCCCACAAACCTCAAACGATTTCCTCTTATCAATCACCCGATTCCCTTTCCCTATAAACCGACCCGTCACGTTTCCAGAAACCTCAGCGAGAATCATAGCGGACGCGCCGCAGTATCTGAGAGCTTGAAACCTGAGGAGAAAAACACAACTTAACAAAAACGATCTGCATAACAGCGCCTTGTGTTGATGAGACGTGATCGATGAGAAATCGAAACGGTGTCGTTTTGTGAAGAGGGAGAAGATGAAGGAGAGGATTAGAGAGAGGAGAGAGACGAGGAAGGTGAAAGGGAAGAGAGAGAAGGAAGGGGAAGAGCGAAGGAAAGGAAGGAGAGAGTAGAGAGAACGGAGAGAGAAGAGTATGAGGAAGAGAGATGATAAAGACGAAGACGAGGATGAAGACGATGACAGTGATGATGATTTGTTGGATTTGAGATTGAGAAGACGAGGTCTGGTTTTGGAAGGCGTCGGTGTTGGTGTGGAGGATGGATTTAGATAGGGAGGATATCGTCCGCCGCCGGCGGTGATGGTTGGTGTGCGGGGTGGAATTGAGATGCGATTCGGTCGGTGGTGGTGGTGATGGTGGTCGGACATTGTTGTCGGCGTCGTCGGCGGCGGTGGAGGTTAAGGGGTTTTGTGATTTGTTTTAGGGTTAAACGAAATGAAGTCTCTGACAGTCGATTATGACTGACTGTGTGATGTGATCGAGTCTTCTTCTCGTAACAGAAATTTGATTTTTTTCTGAGGTTGAAGAAGACGCGGTCAAAATGTCGTGAAACGATGTCGTTTTAATTGATTTAGATATCAAAACGCTTTATTGTATTCATAATGGGCCTAGTCTCTATTTAAATGGGCTTAAACTAGCTAAATGCCTAATTGAGTCCATTGTCGAAGTGGGTTAAATCGGTCGACCAAACCCAAGTCCAATTGCAAACCCCAATCAAAATGACCCAGATCAGCCAATTCTGACTCGACGTACCAACCAACGGTTCACGGGCCAATATCTGGCGAGGAGGAGTACTTAAAGAGACCTGATCTCCTGCGATTTTGGATTTTTATTTTACTTTTACTTTTAAGTTGAAAACTTATTTTAATGTGTAATGAGATGACTTACCATTTAAGGTAGTAATTTTAAAAATTAACACACTATAGGGTCTAAATTTGATTATGAAAAAATTATTAAAACAATACTTAATAATATTTTTCATAAGGCTGTGTATGATTCCTTTGGAACCGCTCCAAGACGGGAAACCGGACTGGAACTGGTACTGAAACTGAAAAAGAAATCGATTAGTTAGAACCGGACCGGAACAGGTACTCAAAATATATTTTTCGGTACCGGATCTTTAATTAAAACCGGACCGAAACTGGAACTGGTAAAGGAACCAATTTTTCTAAAAATAATAATAATAATAATAAAATATAGTTGTTTTAGACGAATTTCTTTCTAGGTAAATATATATATATACATATATATATATCATTCTCTTCTCTTACAATTTAAAAAAAATAAAAAATTTGTATATCGCGGTTGTAACACTCCATATTGGGACAGGGTTAAAATGAATTGAATTGCTATCCATATCACCAAGTTCACATTATTTTTCGAGAGCCCAGAACTTGAGAACTCCAAAGTTAAGCGGCTTAATTGGGAGTAATCTTGAGATGAGTGATCTTTCGGGAAGTTTTTCCGGAAAGCATGCGAGTGAGGATAAAGCATGCTGGAAAGCGTAACGGTGGTCTGTGGGGCTAGTGATCAGCCTTAAGATCGGTACAGTAATGACATGGCGCCTTGCCACCACGCTTCGAGTTCATCCGGGGGTAGGGGCCGGACGTTACAAATGGTATTAGAGCAACCATGCGACCGCGAGTGCGCCTTTGTGGACGAAAGAGCCCAAGGCATTCGTCTAACGGGGGTAAAGATTCTAGGAATTATGTGGGCCAAACACAACGAAGATGTTGTGTCTTAAGGGGGGTGGATTGTAATACCCCATATTGAGACAGGGTTAAAAGGAATTGAATTGTTACTCATATCACCAATGTGCACATTATTTTTCAGAAGCCCAAAACTTGAGAACTCCAAAGTTAAGCGTGCTTGACTCGGAGCAATCTTGGGATGTGTGGCATTTCAGGAACTGGACCGGTACAGTAATGACGTGGCTTCCTTCCACCGCGCTTCGGGTTCATCTGGAGACAGGGGCCGGACGTTACCGCGGTTGTAATTTTTATATAAATAATTTTTAAAAAGTAATATTTTTAATCTAATATTTTGTTTTTTTATTTTTGCACTATCGAATTGTTTCAACATTTATTTATATATATATATATATAGAGAGAGAGAGAGAGAGAGATAGAGATTTAAAAATTAGAAATGGTCCTGAAGTTTTGAAGAATATTGTTCCAAGAGTTAACGTGTAGTGTTAAAATTGTTCACTTGAACAATCTACTTGAATATTAATTTAATTTTTTAATTACTTTTTATATTACAAATAAATTATGTTAAATTATGTGTATGTTAACTAATTAATTTTTTTTTTAAAAAAAATTGAAATATAAAATGTAGAGAGTTATGCGGTATAGACTCAAGCATGTAGAATATTTGAAACTTATTATTATTATTATTTAAAATTATGCATAATTTATTTGTAAGGTTATTGAGTTTTTAAGCTTATTTTTTTTTGTCTAGACATCAAATTTAAATTTATTAATGAAACTTTTAGAGTTTGTTGGTATGCAATTTGAGAACCAATTTAACAAATTGATTATGGTAATTGAGAATATTAGTATAAGTTTGTTTTATTATATTGGTTTTGGAATGATTATTTTGTAAATAGAAATTTGACAAATGGTGATTTCATAAAAAAAATTTAATAATTGGATTAATGGTGAAAAGCTTGATTATTTTCCCAGAATTGGTACCAGAACCGTACCTAAATAACCGGTACCATTAGAACTGGAACCGGTAACGGAACCAAACCGGAACTGCACTAGAACCAGTACTAGTTCTAAATACTAACGGTACCAGTTGCTCAAAAATAAAAAAAAAAAACCGATAATTCGGTTCAGGTACCGGTTTCTTCAAGAAACCGGTACCGGAACCGGTAACGGAACCAAACCGGAACCGCACTAGAACCAGTACTAGTTCTAAATACTAACGGTACCAGTTGCTCAAAAATAATAAAAAAAAAACCGATAATTCGGTTCTGGTACCGGTTTCTTCAAGAAACCAGTACCGAAACCGGTCACGCTCACCTCTAATTTTTCAGTCAAAAAATATAAATAAAAATTTATTTTTAAAATTAAATAATTAAATATATAGTTTTTATTTTTACTTTAAACTGTATAAATTTATAAATAATATTAAATCGTTAATATTTTACTTTTAAACGAATAAATTGATAAATAATAAAATTAAATTTAAGAATAATTAATTAAATAGTTAATAATAATTAAAAGTGTTGTAGATATTAAATGATGTATTTATATTTCATTAATGGACATATAGTTCATATTAGGGCTGGACTTGACTCAAGTCAGCTCGTGAGTGCTCGTGACTCGATTCGATAATTGCTCAATAAATTTTGTTTGTGAGCCAGTGAGTCAAGCTTGAGTTTTAATTTTAAGTTCGATTATTAAATAAGCTGATGTGTTCGATTCGTTGGCTCGTGAGCTAGCTTGATAAATTTTATTAATTAAAATTATAAAATATAATACACGTAGATATATATAAATAAATAATAAAAAAAAATAAAATAGAATTCACTTTACCAACCAAATTGCTTTGGAAGTGTATTTACATAATTTATATTGAAAATAAAAATAAAAATAAAATTCTATAAATTAAAATAATATAAAAAAAGTATAATTTATATTATAAATGTTACTTCCTTAAAAGTTAAATATAATTTTAAATAAATTATACGAAACTGAGCTCATGAGCTTATTCTTAATAAAAAATTAAACGAGTCGATTCGAAATTGAACCAACTCGATTCAAAATGTCCGTAACTATTTTAAATTTATATATATATATATATATATATATATTTTGATAAAACGCAATCGGTTCCATATTATGGATCTAAATTCGTAATCAACTCTCGAATTCGGACTGTAGCTTTCAAAGGGGTACTAATTATCGTGACGATGGGTTCTGATGAAACTTTTAAAATAGTGTAAGAATTTGTATTGAATATGAAAAGGAGGATTATCAGAATTCCATAATGTAAAGAAAAGATTAAAGAGCACTTCTCTTATCTTAGGCATGCATCCACTTGATATATCATAAAGATGTCTTGTACATTATCCATACTAATAATGTGCCATTCTTTATGCCTATTTCATGGAGTGACATCCTTGTCAATTCCCCATCAAATATTGCCAATACCCACTTCAATAATATATATATATATATATATATATATACATATTAAACAAATTAATAACTTATGAGACCTAATAATCTATTTATAGATAAAAGTATAAAATTAATTATAAATTTTAAAGTATATTCAAATTTAGAAGATTAAAATAAGATTTATTATCAATTTTTTAATTAATTGTTATCAACTATATTTTATATGTAAAAGACGTTAATTACATAAATAATCCGTTAAACTCCACTATCCATTTCATAAATTTTTATTCAATATAAATACAAACTAAATTAAAATAACACATTTTAATTTATATAATCTAAATTGTGTTACGTATTAAAAGTTAAAAGCAATTGGTAATAAATACGTGGAGAAGTTGACCATTCAAAGTGATAGTAAAGATAACTGTGAAAATAGCGATTGTAATAATCATTCGTAGATAATTATAGCAGTGAAGAATAGTGGTCAGATATAAAATTATTAAAAAAAGTTAATGTAATTATTTGGTTTATATTTATAAATATAAAATAAAAAATATTTTGGTAGTTTGAAAATAGCCATTTAAATAACAATACCAAAAACAATTACTTCAAATCACGTTTACCAAATTATTACTTTAACCGTTAAATATCATTTCAAAACATTATTATCGAATATTTATTTTTAAAAATATTTATTTAGATAATTTCTTAAAACTCCTAAATATTATTCTAACCTTACAACACATATCTCATGTCAATAGTAATGTAATGCTCAAATGTAAACATTTCTTTACATATTAAAAAGAAGGATACACATTTTATTTACCAAAAAATTATAGTAGGAGTTTTTCCGCCTATTTTTTATATAATAACATAATATTAAATTAAAAATTAATAAATAATTATAATAATTAGTATTAAATTCTATTTCCACAGCATACTTGTACTTAGAGAGAAATAAAAATTTCTATTAAAGAACGATTTCAATTCAATTCAAAAAGTTGGATGAACTATGTTAAATAGTTCCGTTAGATTCCATACTTTCATGAACTTGACCGAACCAATTAATAATTTTAAAATAAATATATTTATTAAATAAGTGTATAATATAAATAAATATAATAAAAAAATATAAATTAAATATATAAAATAAAATAATTACATATTCTTATTTTATAATGATACCGAAATTTAATTTATAGTAAAAAATTTAGTATTTAATTAATTTTATTTTATTTATATTAAATATAATTTATATAAAAAATATTTTATACAAAAAATTTATTTATTTTTAAATAAAAAATTTATTAAAATCTCTATCAAATTATCAAATTAGACAGAATCTAGATAGGATCAGACCGATCCGATCCGATCTTATTCTTTAAAATTGATAATATGAATGAGTTCATATTCGAACGACCCAATTGAATTATAAAATTTAAATGTAGCACGCCAAACCAATTACATTAATTGGCTTAAGCTAGTTACATGACACGTATCTAGCTCTTTAATAAAACAACTCCATGAGATCGTGAAAATAACCAAAAGTAAACCATAAGATTATCATGCACATTTACTACACACACGTCTCTTTTGGTCCCATATAACTATGAATACGAAATCCATTAATGTACAGAACAACATGGTAAAGTTATAGTGTATTTTCAAATCCTTTAAGTTGGAATGATGATTCGAATCCTTCAAATTTACAAAATTTTATTTAAACTATTAAATCAAAAATTATTTATATAAATAAAAAATAAAAATATTTATATTTATTTAATTTTATTAAAATAATAAATTTCGTTGAGTCAAAATCACATCAACTTTAATTAAAATATATATGATAAATAGTACTATATAATATAATAAAAATATACTAAATTTTTTTAGAACTTTAAAAATTATAAAAATATTAAAATAATATAAAGTACTATTTTAACTTTTAAAATGATAATTAATGGACTTCCAATTATTTTAATTACAATTGACTAACACTTTAAAATTATTTATTTTGCGATTTCTTTTTCCAAAAATTAAAACAATTCTAAATGAATTAAACTTAATTCAAATTTTTTACATAATTAAATATAATTTTTTATTGTCTCAAAATTTAAAAATTTCACAAAACACAATTACAATGCTAAAATTGGTCAAATATATATATATATATATATATAATATTATATATATATATATATATATATATAATCCCATATGGGTTCTTTCTGGTCTCCATCATTGTAAGCACATTTTCAAACTTTGGTTCATATGTCGGACCAAACAAGTGATGTGAAGTTAAATAATCAAAGGTAATAGTTTTGTTGTTTTCTTTGATATGTGGTTGTATGGCTTTATATATGAAATGGAATTGCATTGTATATCAATCATTTATTAGCTTTTGGTCTCTTTATAGTGTTTGCTTTCCTTGGCTATTTTTAGTTTTTAAGCTTTTGGAAAAATTGCATGTGTGCGATTAAAGTTGCGACAAGTAACATTTTGTCTTGTGTATTTGGGTAATGTTGTTGTGATTGAGTGGCTTCGTCAGTATTTCCTAATCCATTTTTGTTGTGGAGCTTATGTTGGCAGAATAAATTGAAGTCGGTGGAAATAGCCATATTGATCGGAATGAGTATTGATTTGGTTTGTTTCTTTTCACCGGTTGTTTAGTCTTATTATGGGTGCAGCTACGGTTGGTTCTCTATTTGGTGTTAGAATACTGTAAATTCAACCATAGTGGAGTTTTGGATTGGAATACGATTTTGTGATTTTTATTTCTCATATCGAGAAAGTTTTTTATGTAAATTTCTATTTGTATTAATTGTGTTATTTATTTATTTTTATTTTATGAGTATAGTTAACGATATATTTTATTTAAGATGTTTAAACCCTATTAATGTATAGGGAGAAAATATTTCTACGACTTATTTTATGGATTGTATGTATTTTTTCTAATGTTCATGAAATTGGAAATCGAAATCAGATCGGTGACCACTTCTAAGCGGCTAGGCAGCCTAGGCGGGGTCTAGGTGGTGTTGACAATCAGTCAATATTTGACTTTGATTGGAATTAAATTAATAAAATTTTCAATATTGATTTAATTTTGAAAAGAAAAAATAACTTTATTGTTTTCAATTCATTTATACTATTTCGAGATCTCAATCACATAATTTACCATCTAAAAATTCATAATATCTCATTCAACAAATAATTATATGAAATAATTTCAAATCTAATAAAGTTATAAACTCAAAAATCAAATAGAACAACAATAAAATCATCTAAAAATGACAAGAAAATGGATGAAGAATAATAAATGATCAACACGATATCATATTGCTTTATATAAAACGAGATAGTTTTAGTATTGAACAAATCTTTTAGAAAATCAATTAGGGCGGCTAGGCACCGCCTGGACCGATTTGGGCCGCCTATGCCCATTACCAATTTTCACTTCCGATTATATGAAAATCGGATCGTTTAGGTATCAAAATGCCTAGGCGACCGCTTAGGCCCCACCTAAACCCGATTTCACGAACACTAATTTTATCCTACCACTTTAAGTGGTGATTTTAAGAAGGTGGATTGGGCCATTAGGGTGACCCACCTAAAATAGTGGCTAAATCCAATATTCTCTCACTCACACTATATGTGCCCAACTCCACAACTGGCAAAAAATATGCGTCTGTCCTCAACTATTCATCATTGGATGGTTATTCACGCAAATAACTCGTGTGACCAATGAATCAGATTCTTCATCTCATAACATAGGGAGAGAGTACTCAAAATTCATTTGGGTACATCCTAGGTTTGTCATGGTTCCACATCAGGCGCGTTTAATCCTAATCAAGCAGTCAGATATCTTGGAGTACTCCCAAATCACAAGTGTGTTCTTATGAACCACAACATGCGCACATGTGATTAATTTTTGTAAAATCAATCTAAACCTTCTAGTCATTCTCCCTCCAAAATTCAATGAAATTTAATCGACATCGTAGACATGTCACATAGGTCGCATTATCATGACCATAGAGAGACATATTAATGATACAAAAATCACCCTCAAGGACCCATATAGAAGAGATGAATGTCCTGAGGATACACAAATTAAATGGATATTGCACAACAAGAAGCGAGGGGCCGTCTTTACTTGTTCTCCGCGGTGGTCAACAAATGAGCACGCACAGTATAATAGACGCGTCACAGTGAATCTTGCCACAATTAAGGGCCGATATGTTTCAAGATTGTATTAATTCACCTTACAGACGATAGCTCTATTATCCCATAGATTCTAATGCTAACATTATCCCTAGTATAGCAACTCAAGAATCCAGTTCGGCTAATCAGGTCTCATGATGGTGGGATAAAATCTGAGCAATCCTCAATCATTATAAAGAGAATCTCGTCTTGACTACCTTCTTCCCAAGCATTCTGGAATGCCATTTAACAGAGCACAAGCGTACAAGTCTCATCTTGCATTATCCCCAGAATAATCAAGGTGACTATGCATGCAAGTGCAATAGGCTCCAATATTTGAAAACATACTCTCGGATAAGAAATTCCCAAATATGCTAGACTCCGGGGCACATTAATAAAAAAAATAAAAATATGAACATAGATAGAACAATCAAAGATACCACAATCTACGCAGACTCAACCACCTAGCATGCACATAAAAATAAATCTTTAGGCATATTTTTTGTAAGAGGGCCTACCACCATATCAGGTGTATATATGTATATGATCATCGTAATTCTCTTAGTCACAATATAGTTGACAAAATTAGACTTGGTCTTTATATGTTTAGACTTGTTGTGATACTTAACATCCTTTGTATATGTTATGGCCATCTCGTTATCACAATAAACAATAACTAGCTTAGGCTCATCATTTTCTAAATTCAGATCCTCCAGGAAGCGTTGGAGCCAAACACCTCTTGCACAACCACTAAGCAGACCACAAACTTTACTTCAATAGTGGACAATGCTATGCAAGTCTGCTTCTTGCTACTCTAGAAAATAGACATATGGCTAAGTATGAATAAATACCTTGAAGTCGACTTTCTTTCATCTAGGCTACCGCCATAGTCTTCATCTATGTATCCAACTATGTGCGTAATACTGCCTTGATGACACAGAGAGTAATTTGCGATTGCTCTCTAGTAAGCAAGTATTCCTTTTGATAGTTATATAACATTTCTTTCTCAGGTTCAACTTATATCTACTTACTAGTCCAACTGCTTAACAGATATTTGATCTTGCACACATAATTGCATACATTGGGCATATGATGGCATTCACATATGGTACATACTTCATTTTCTCACGCCATTGTGGAGTCTTAGGACTATAACAAGACTTAGAGTCTACCCCTTTTGCAATGGGTGTATCCATTGGCTTATAGTTAGTATAAGGAGACGCTCAAGAATATTTTGAATATAAGGTTCTTGCGATAACGGCAAGATCCTTCTTTTTCAATCCCCTGAGATTTTGACTCCTAAAATATTGACAGTCTTAGCCATGTCCTCAATTTTGAAAGTAGCAAATACCAGTCTCTTTTGCCTCAAGTAAAGGCTTCTTGTCATTACATGTCTGTAAGGTCATCAACATATATAGATAATATTGCAAATCACTAGTAGAAAATAGCCTTTTAGGAACGGTCACAAAATCGTTTCCATTGTGTGCAAATTGTTCCCCTAAGATATGGTAATGGTTTTAATACTATAGAGAACGCATTTGTAATTGTTCCCTATACGGCCGTTTCCTTAGGTTTTGGGAACGATTTTGCCTAAAATGGGCAACAGTAATACAAAATTATTCTTTGTATTATATACTTTTGATAACAGTTTTTTAGAATGTTTTAGGGAACGATTTTTAGGGACCCTTTGGAGAACGGTTTAAGGAACCCTTTAGGGAACTATTTTTTTTGGACCCTTTAGGGAACGGTTTTGTATGACTCTTTACGAAATGATTTTTCTATGACTCTTTAGGGAATTTTTTTTAAATGAATTCTATTTCGGTGCAATGATAGCAATATGTTCAACTATAAAAAAAATTGAAATTTGGCTGCAATATGAATTTTTTTTCAACTTGCTACAATATAAAAGTTTAAAAGAGGCCAATAATTAAATATATTAATCAAACTAATTTAAAAAAAAAGATCCACAATAAATCTGCAATATGTAATCCTTGTAATAAGTTTCAATCATATAGTATATATAGAAGTTTCACAGTTAAGGAAAAAAAACTAAACATTGTAGATCTACAGAGAATCCATCTATGTCTATTTTTAGAGCATTTTAATTGCTCCCCAGTTCCGGATCCTGATTTTTGAGTCTTCCATTTGAGACTTCATAGCCAAATAGCTTGCACAAATCACCAAAATTGCTTAGGTACTTGTTTTTGTATATGATGGCATTAGCATGATCATGCAAAAATAGAAACAAATTTACACCATGCAGGTAAACATGTAATAAAGAAATTGAAGAAATGAAAAATTAGCGCCAACATACTGGGGCACACATTGATATAGATTTCCTATGCATCATTATTTCGTACTACCATCAGCTGGTTTTCGTCCTAGACAAAACTATTATGCTTAAGCAGACTGCAGACATCGTACTGTTTCATCAAGCTAAAATACCGGCCTTTTAGTATGTATTTGTCAAATTGAAGTCCAAATTTTTCGTTGAATGCTTCAATAATGTGTGTCCACGACTGTTCATTGAGTGAGTGATCAAGTTTTCCACCTCCATTGATCTGCTCCATCATAAGGTGAATAAAATATTGGTCCATTGGTGGTGTCCAACCAATTTTAAAATGATCAATACTCATTTCAAGGTGGTGGTTCTCCAGATCTACAGAGCAAGACAATCACAATTTCAAATTAAACTTTAGATTGATATCAATTGATATAGCTTTCAAACTTATAAAATAGTAAAATACAATTGAAATATCTACCGGTCATCAAAACATGCATTTCCTACATCTTTGTCATGATGAGAGAGGAGTTTCTCATTGAACGAAGTAATCATGTCATTCTAAGGTTGGGTTATGAAAGGCTGGCCTAGTTTATTTCCTCTGTGCACCTGTTCTAATAACAAGTCAATGAGGTAACAGTCCATTATTGGTGTCCAGTATATTCTTGTCGATCATTTCCATTAGAAGGGCTCACATTGCCTTCACTTGCCAACCCTGAACGTTTTTATCAAAGTGACTCGAATGAAAGATCTTAACATCTCAATTAATTATATTGGTGCACAATGTAAATTTAGTCGTGAATGACAATACAATTGTAATGTTGAAAAATAAGGCATGAGATTTTAGGTCAGAAATTATAAACCTAAGTTTAAATCCATGAACAAAGAGAAGAAATAAGAACTCACCGGCCTTAATTCCGAGATTACCACCTTCACAGTCTTTATCCGGATGTAAATGACTACCCTTTCACTGGCAATAGCATTTCCATATATAAGGGCCAAATCCATGAAGTTTGGTGAAGTTTTCATCCTATAAACCCGAGCGTATAGATATTCTTAGAATAAATATGCATCCCATCATACAAGAAAAAGAATTTGACATAAAAGTCAATACAATTCTTATGAGTAGATACCTTGATATATGCATCCCAAGCTACATCATCAGCTTATTTCTTTACTTATCTTTGCGCAATATCATTAGAGATGAGACAGTTTTGCATCCATAATATAAAATAATCTCAACTTCCACCTTATCAGATCATGGAGTGAATCACATATATGTGATTTCGAGAGATCTATGAAAAAAAGGATAATCAACATTTTTGAAACTCTCTGAACACAGAAAGATCACTCTATGAAAACACTCAAAATACTCTATGAAAATAAAGAGTTTTATATAAAAAAAATAAAAGGTTTTTTTATGTGCGATTTGTTTTCTATACGTCGATCGCACTTACCTAGTATATTGAAAATTTAGTTCGTGTCGTTCAACGGCTTAATGATAAATTTTCAATCAAATTAAACATACTGTAAATCAATCTGATTAAAATAGTAACGTGTTTCTTCCGCTACTATTAGATTAAGTATTTATTAATTATTTTATTTATTTATTATATAGTTATATTTATTTATAACCGATGCAATTTGTTAGGAAGTTTCTGATTCTATCCCATTTTCTTCCTAGTTTCAAGTTCGATTCAACCAAAATAATAAGACAAAAAACAAACACAATATTTAACGCGGTTCGGCAAATTGCCTAATTCACGGAAAGATAACAACTTTACTATGAGAAATAAGGATTACAAGTCATTCAGACAACACTCTCTCTACACAAAATTGCTTTCTTTCTAATAATCTCTTTTAGGCGAATAACTCCACCATGGCGAGACAACCCCAAATCAAAATCTCCTTAATGGTGAGAGAACCCAATTCAAAATTTCATTAATGGCGAGACAACCTCAATTCGAAATCTCCATAATGACGAGACCCCAACCTCAACTCGAAATCTCCTTATGGCGAGATCTCGATCTCAATACTCAAAATCTCCTTAATGGTGAGACCTCAACCTCAACTCGAAATCTCCTTAATGGCGAGACCCCAACTCAATGATCATTACCCCCACTGGTATGATCCAAATCCAATGATCACCACCCTAGAGGGATGAGATATATTATTCTTCCTGAGACAACTCTATTTATAGTGATCATCAAATATACGTTCCTAATTTATTTTCTTTCCAACTAAAGAATACAATCAACCAAATTAGGAAAACTAAATCTTTCCAAAATAAGGAATCAAACAATTAGGAAATAGATCCAAACTCAAAATAAAAAAATCTTCCTAAAAGGAAATCCTTGTGATTCAAGACAATCCTAACATAATTAATATGAAACTCGCCACTCTTACTATCAAACCAAGGTGCCTCAATAGTGTTATTGAACACCATAGTTTTTGAAAAAAAAAAAGGATGATTTCATTTTTAATCATTTCAAACGTCAAATTAGTTAATAGACCATTCAAACTTTATTTTAAAATTTTTAACTTTTGAAAGTTTGAAACTTTAAAAATAAACCAAATTGACCAATATGTCCTTATAGATGCACTTCACGGCATCACCAGCCTGTGAAGCGCGCTTCACTAGCCTTAAATTAGTTGGTGAAGCGTGCTTCACATGCTAGTAATGTCGTGAAGCGCGTTTTTAAGGGTATATTAGTCAATTTGGTTCATTTTTTTTTTAAAATTTTAAACTTTCAAAAATTGATATACTTAAATAAAGTTTGGATAGTTTATTTACTTTTAAGTTAAAGTTTGAAAAACTCATATTTTATAATTTAAAAAAAAAATTACTTAAACTTACGCCTACAAACCACAATTTATAACACTGTTTTCAATATTTAATCCTCAAATCCTCCCGTATGATTTGGGATAATACCCATCCAACAAATGACTTTTTTCTTAATTTGTTCAAATTTAAAACCCTAATCAAATTCTTTTCATTAAAAATAGGGAATTTTTTTATAGGCTATAAAAAGTTTACTATACAATTATGGGCCACTTTTGTAATGTTTGCAAATCTAAAGTTTGATTTTCACTCCGTAGGTCATTCATAGACTGTGACCGCAATTCACGGACTGTGAGCGTAATTTACAGCATCTGTAAATGGTAAAAATTTAGAGGTATTTTGGAAAACTTGACTTATGGAGTGAAAACTAAACTTTTAAAAAGCTGTTTTTATATATTTTTCAAAACATGTCTATAATTGTATTTTAAACTTTAAAAAACTCATTTGAAAGAATTTCCACTTAAAAATAATTATACCTATCCACCCTACCCTAATTCAATCCAATACCAACCCATTCAGAAGATGAGAATGAATTCCCCATTTATAATGGGCAACATTTTCAATCCAAAAAGCAAAGTGAAATCCACTTCACAACCCCACTAACATCCACCACAATCAACAAGTGATCGTGTGCCATTTGCGTGTCTGCATGTGTTGTCATGTTGTCTTTTGCGTGAATGAAGACTGTTGTGTTTTCGTGACCATTCAACGTACAATTTCTAAAAAAGTAGTCTAATTTTGATCTCAAAGTTGATAAACACAATACCATACTTGTTTGCTTTGGTAATGTAACTGGCACTAGTTCCAATCACTTCTTCATTATTACGTTACGTACTACTATTATTTTTTAGTCTTATTCATCTTTTTCTGTTATATATGATGTGTATAGTTTTAAAGTTTACAAAAAATTATGCAGTGAAGGGTCTAACTGTAGATTGGTCCAATGATTCGGCTACTATCTTACAAATGGAGGGTATATCCATGCCGAAGTGGTTGACAACAGAATTGAATAAAGAGTTCAATTTTGAATTCTGAAAGCGTATTTAACTATTAATTTTTAATGTTTATTCAAATTTGATAAGAAAAAATTTTTTCACTTTTATATTTAGTGTCTGTTTCGCATTTTCAATTAGATGTTACCGTTTTCAGATCAAATCAAACCAATAATATTTTATAAACAGTTAGTTTAATTAATAGCAACTTAATCAGTTAATTTAATCCAAAACACTAATTTTTAAAACGTTGATAGTACGAGCGTTTGAGAAATTTTAAAATTAGAGATTTGTTAAAAAGGTCAAATTATTTTATTTTTAATTAAAATTATATTAATTATATATTAATAAAATAATTGAAATATATTATAATAATATTTAATACTTTTAGTATTATTTTTCATTATAATATTTTATAATTAAAATTTATTATTTTTCACGAATAATAAAGGAATAGTTATTTTAAAATGTTCTTTTACGTCATTTTATAACTGTATATGCTAATAGTGCTTATATTAAACAACTAATTACAAAATATTATATCATAAATCTGCTAACCACTAATAGTTGATCAAACCGCTAATTAAATCCGCCAATCGCTAACCGCTATTAGTCAACCGCTAACAGATAATTGCGAATCAGACCCTTAAAGTATTATATTTTTAATTTAAAAATTAACTTGTAAAATTAATTTAATTTGATTTTAAAGTTAACTGTCCTAATGAATTAGCTTGTTTAAACATATTATCCTTTTATGTTTGTACATATTATATACATTTAATTTTCGTTGGGGATATATATACAGGCTGGCTCCAAGGGGCGGGGCGGGAAGGGCGATTGTCGGGCCGGTGTAGAGGGGTCTTCAGAGTCGGAGGTAAATGGGGAAGTTTTTTTTTATTATTATTATTAATAAAACGATGTTGTTTGACACCGTTTTTTTTTTAAATTAATCAAAACGGTATTGAATACTAGTACTCATGTCTACTCTATTAATCGTGATATCTCTATATTAAAAAAAATAAATAAATAAATAAATAAATAAAACCTTAAAGAGCCCATTGTGTTTCCTTTGCCCGAGCCTCCAAAATATAGAGACCGTACTCTCTCTCTCTATCTATCTATATCTATATCTATATACAGTCAAACCCCTCTATAACTGCCCTTCTCTATAATAGCAATTCATTATAACAGCTGAATTTCTTTCAGAATCGATTTTTTCAATGTTATTTTAATCCCTATAACAACAATTTGCCTATAACAGCAACAGCCGTAATTTGAATAGAACACTCTATATAAAACTCATCCTCTATAACGGCCTACTCAAATATAATACATTTTTTTTTAATAATATGATATAAAAATTAAAAATTTAAATAACTATCGTAATTACCTTCGACAAATTAATGTTTAATAAATAAATATGATGAAGGAAAAGATTGCATAAGCAATGATAATGAATATGATTGAATTTAAAAGGATTCGTAATTATAAATAATTAATGAAAATAATTTGAGACATTATAACTTAGATCATCCTCGGCGCTAGTTATTGATGGAGTCTCTCATCTGACAAAAGAAACTCTGCATGGTCTCTCCACAATTTGATAAAAGAGACTCTGCATGATCTCTCTGCATTAGATTGCCATTGCCTTCAAGGGAAAGGCAATTGACTCCCTTTTATTGAAAGCTTGGACTAAAATCTTCGTTCATTCAAGCGCTATATTGCTAGTAAGAGATTGGACTCTTCCAAACAAACTATCATTGTAGACTTTTTCCATTATATTGGAATAAATTTAACTTTAAGAAGTTCTAAATTATGCATATTTTATTTAGAGTTTTTTTTTTTTCAAAATAGAAATTATTATGAGTTGATAACAGTCAAGTGAGATCTATAACCTTCGTATGGCTGTTATATGCGAATAACAGTCATTCACTATAACAACCAAAAATTTGTCAGACAAATGGTGCGAGATTTGAATATATATATATATATATATATATAATTACAAACATCCCATAGCAAAGATGATTAACATTAAAGACAAATTTAGATATTTAATTTTTAAATATTAAATTCATATTTCGAATACTATAATTAATTATTAATTTTTAAAATAAATAATTATTTTTATTTTAATTTAATTTTATATAAAATTGTTAACTACAATATAAATACAAATCAAATTAAAAAATAATAATGTGATTTGTTTTCCTAATTAATTAATGAATTATTTAAATAATATAGCTAATTATATATTCATGACTAACTTCTATTAATCCAAATAATTTTTAAATATTAAAATCACATTATATCTTATATCTTGATGTTATTGTGTTATTCCAAAACGTTGCTAATCTTATTCATTACAAATAAATAAATAAATATATATATATATATATATATATGTAAAGGTAACTTTTTATTGAGAATAAAGTATCTCATCAAAGACTAGTTTACTTAACTTAAGATGCTTATTCCATTTCCATCTTCTTAAACTAAGGCTTTTTCTAATTGTGGCAAGTGTATTTAAAGATGTGTTAATACTCTTTGAGAGAAAATGAAAAATACTTTAGTACTAATTTTGCATCATGTATTTAAGACACTCGCATAAGGTTACAAAACCTCGGCTTTTTTCTTATATGCATTAAAATTTTCTCACCACATTAGAAATCTCACCAACTTTATTTACTTTACAATTAAACAATTTTGTTTTTAGGTTTCTCATAATTAATTCTAAAAAGTTTAATAAGGTATAATGGTCTTAGAAGCCCCTGAACTTGACTATATTTTTCAAGTTAACCCTTCAACTTCACGGAGGGTCAATTTAACCCCTTAACTTTCAAATTTGGTGTCAAATGAGCCCTTTTTTCTGACGTAAAGGGCATAATTGATATTTTAAAGTTAAGATTTTTTTGCTGCCACATCAGCCTCCACATCAGTAAAAGGGCTTAATTGACCCACCATTTGGAAGTTGAGGGGTTAAATTGACCCTCCGTAAAATTTGAGGGTTAACTTGAAAAGTATAGCCAAGTTCGGGGGCTCCTGAGACCCTTATGCCTTTTAATAATTTGAGATAGTATTAAGTTATCCGAATAATAATTTAAATAAAGATTTAAATAATTATAGTAATTTGATAATTATATATTTATTTATTGAAAATAGTGTGGAATATTTATAAATAGTTATAGTGATCCAAATATTAATTAATGTGAAATGAAAAAAAAATTATAATTATTTTATTTATATAATACTAATATAAAATATATATTTGATGTTTGGAATAACACTATATAAAAATAAATTTTTATTATAACTATCCAAATAATGTTTAGGTTAAATTTGAAGTTGATAAATGTTAATCAAAATAATTTTTCCTACCATACTATTTCAGCGACTACTTCAAAACTAAATATTCTTATATTTAATATAAATATAGATTAAATAATTATAAAATTTTATTTATTTATTTTTCATATTTAATTATTGGTTGAGTGGTTATCAATACTTTAAACGGTGATTGTAATAATTATTTTTACGGTTAGTAACCGTTATTTTAATTAATAATTTTAAAAATAATATTAAATATATTTTTTTAAATTTGGAAAAAAAATATTTAGCTAACTACTATTTCAAATACAAAATACAATTTAAAAAATTTATTCTCAATATTTATTTTTAGAATTATTTTCATTTTTGTTATTTTCTAAATTATTTATATTGTATAGCTTAATTTTAAAAGTTTTATAAAAATAATTTTTCAAACTTTCACATTTAAAAAATAATCAAATTGATTAATTTATCTTTTTATGAAGACTTTTTATATTTATCTGTTAAAATGTAAAATGTAAATATGGTCACTGGTCTGTAAAGATAATTTGGGAAGGTGTGAATATTTATTTTTGAAATTAAAAATGATCGAAAATAAAATTTTGTTGATTTAGTTTTGAATTTTTAAAATTGGGTTGATAAAATATAATATTTTCTTATTATTTTTATTTTATAACTATGAAATTACTCCTATTTATTCCACGCAAGACCACCTCACTGCAAATCACTACTCAAGTAAAACATGTGTTGTGATTACTTAAGACTTAATAACAAATATAAGTACAAGACCGTATATACTTTGCAAGACAAAATCAACCGAACATAACACCTGGGACTAAGAAGTTGTACCCACGTGTCGAAAATGTCCACGTGTGAGGTTCTTCATGCATGTCGATGTCGACACTATATCACATAATAATCAGTGATGATATCAATAATAGCTTCATCAAATACAAAGTGGCTTTCAACTTTTTCATTTTCGTCAAATTGAAACAACTACAACATAAATGGAAGAAATTCAGATAGTGCTTAATCCATTAGCCTTTTTTTTTTTTTTTTTTTTTTAGCTTTTTAAAGTAATGAACCAACCAATACATACACTCATCACTATATATACACATATACACTCACACCATGATCGTGATATTCACAATTCATTATATACATAGTCTCTGAAACGTTTATTGTCATAAAAAGAAAACAAATGGGGGTTTCTGTCTAGCTTATATTTAGCTGTGTCTGGTCTTGTCTGGTTCTGTAACTGCTTTGTGGATTCTCTTATTAGTTTTGTTTTGTTTTGTTTTGTTTTTTTCTTATCAATGGAGTCTGTTCAGAGAAGGAAAGGGCTTAGCAAGTCTTGTATTCTTCTCATAGGTATGTATACTATAGTATAGAGTAATTATATTTCTGATTTTGATTTTGATTTTGATTTTGATTGTGTTGTTTTAATGGTGGTGGTGATTTGACAGTGATAGCTGGGAAGGAGAGGTTTGCATTCAAAGGTGTGGCATCAAATCTGGTAACATATTTGACAGATGTAGTGAATATGAGTAATTCTGCAGCTGCTAAGACTGTGAACAGTTGGTGTGGTTTCACTTCAATAATGCCTTTGTTACTTGCTCCTCTTGCTGACTCTTATTGGAACCGCTATGCCACCATCACCTCCTTCTCCTTCATCTATATTCTGGTATATATATATATATATATACATACCCTTTTGCAGTTTTTGTGTATATCAGCAACATTTGATCTTCTTTTGCTAATATTGTTGATTCTTCTGGTTGTTCCATGTCACTATCTAGACACTGTAGAGTTTTTGGTATCAAATTTTGTCAAATTATTGGTTTTTAAAAGATTTTGGATTCTGAGTCACCAATCAATCAAGTCATGTTGAGCAGATCTAGTCATAGAGCACTATGTTTGGTCAAGTGAGGTCAATGATAGAGACAGATGGTTATGTGTTTGTGGTTTGTGTACTGCAGGGGCTTTTGGCATTGACATCAACAGCATTTGCAAGCATAACAAGCTCTTCTACATTATTGTACTGGTCTTTGTGTTTGATTTCACTAGGCCAAGGTGGATACAACCCTTCTTTACAAGCATTTGGTGCTGATCAGCTGGACAGTGATGAAGACTTGCCAACAAGTAAGGAAAACCAAAAGTCTAATAAGAAGAGTGTGTTTTTCACTTGGTGGTATTTTGGTGTTTGTACTGGTAGTCTTTTGGGTGTCACTGTTATGTCCTACATTCAGGATACATATGGTTGGGTACTGGGTTTCGCGATACCGACACTTGCTATGGTTACTTCTACTGTGTTTTTCGCTTCTGGGACGAGGATTTACACTTATAAGAATGATGAGATGGTTGATTCTAAGAGCCCGTTTTCGAGCATTTTGAGAGCTGTGAAAGCAGCTGTGGCGGTGTTTGTTGGCTCTAAAACTAGCTTGCCTAAGGAGGAAACTGACCAGGTTGAACTAGTGTAAGTGTAATGATGTGTTTTGTATTGAAATTTCAATGAATTTGTGTATTGAGTTGTTGATGATGATTTTTGATGCTTGTTTAGGCTTCAAGGGAAACCTTTATGTCAGCAGAATGTGAATAAGGATAAGGGTGAGATTGAGGAGATTGTAGCAGAAAAGAGAAACTACCTGGTTGAAAATGCGAAGATGGTGGTTCGGCTGTTGCCTATCTGGACAATGCTGCTAATGTTCGCGGTGATATTCCAGCAACCAGCAACGTTTTTCACTAAACAAGGCATGACAATGAAGCGAAACATTGGCAGTAACTTCAAGATCCCACCTGCAACACTACAAAGTGCAATAACAGTTTCTATAATCCTCCTAATGCCTTTGTATGACACAGTCCTGATCCCAGCTATGCAGAAGATGACCGGAAACGAAAAGGGTATAAATGTATTGCAAAGAATGGGAGTTGGGATGGTTCTATCAGTTATAGCCATGATCATAGCTGCACTGGTGGAGGCAAAGAGACTGAAAATTAGCAAACAGATGGTGGATATGACCGGTTCAGAATCAGATCAGATGGTGAATCTTAGCATTTTCTGGTTGCTGCCACAGTACATTCTTCTGGGAATTTCGGATATTTTCACTGTTGTAGGAATGCAAGAGTTCTTCTACAATGAAGTTCCTGTGAGGATGAGAACAATGGCTTTTGCATTATATACAAGTGTGTTTGGTGTAGGGAGTTTCATGAGTGCTCTGTTCATCTCTGTGATTGAATTTTTCACCTCTTCCAGTGGTAGCTGGTTCTCTGATGATATGAGTAAAGCCAGGATTGATAACTACTACTGGATCTTGGCAATAGCTAGTGCATTGAGCTTCTTGTTGTATGTTGTTTTCTGTAAATTTTTCACCAGTCTGTCTGATCTGGAATCTGAGAATTCTAAATAAGAGTTCTAGTTCAGTGAAATTCCTGTTGATGTAAATATTCTTCTATAAAGCTTTCACCTTCTATAAGTCATATATGCTACAAAAACACATCACCTTTATTAAACTAACTATAATGTAATTCACTGTTGATACACAACTAGAAGATATAATTCACACAAAATTTGGTTATGTATACAGCAAAATTTGAATCTCACTGGTTGATAATAACTACAAAGTGAGAGATAACAAAAGCTCATAAAGTTCAATAAGAGAAAGAAGACATGAGCTTTCGCTTATGTAGTAATTAACACCATAAACTTTAGCCTGTATTGCAAATAACTTTATCATCATCAAGACTCGTATCTATATCTGTAAATTGCTTGCTCTTGGTATTTGCAGTCTTTACCTTCATTCACTTCACCAGGCATGAAGGGTGGGTCTGATCTGGGCCATGTTGCAATTGGATTCAAAAAATCTGTTCGTCTTTGCAATGGACAGTGTTTGATCAACATTTGTTGGCATGAAGTATCTACATTGATGCTCCATAACTACTCATTTGGCCGCAACCCGAACAACCCCAACTTGTATGCCTGTATTTCCATGGGAGAAATAATTACATGTCCCTCCTTGGAAACGTCTTCTAACTGCTCAGGGTAGCCGAGTTCACCGGGGTCTTCATGCAGGAGATTCAAAGATGTCGGTTTCACACTCAGAACTGTAATCCCTTTGAACATGGAGAACAGATTTACAGGCTCATCAGCAATGCTGGAACACAGAGTCTGGCCTTTGGGACAATATGAAGGGTCCCAATGTTGTCTCTGTAAAATTAGAGCAAACTTAGAAGATTCAGGCGGTTGCTGATAGAATTTTGTAGGCCGGGGAACCTTCAAATTCACAATGTGCAAATCACATGGCAAGGGATATGCCAAAGGAGCAAATGGTCTTGCTGTTATTTCTTTTGACACTGGATGAGCCTTCTTTGAAATGAATGCATGCAATGGATAGTTCAAGTGAGAACCAACAAGATGCGAAAGAAGCGATGGGCTCAGGGGCAGAGTCTGAGATACAGGATTTGGTGCAGAAATGTTAGATTCCACAGTAATATGGAAAACTACATTCATAACACGGTTATCCATGACTCCTTGCCCAAGACCACGTCCATCATCTTGTACCAATCGACGGTCAAGCATAATCTCAAGCCATCCGTTGTTAAGACTAGCAACACCAAGCGCCTGGCGAGAATGAACAGAGAATCGACGACCATTGGAACCTTGCATGAATGCCAGTGAAGGCATCGGGTAGTAATTTCCCTGCACAGGGATCTTGTCATAGGTTTCTCGACGACTCATCTGAAAGCCATTCAGGTCAGAGTAGAATATTCTTTTATTATCAATATCAGTTTTGTACCTAACGATCATTTCCTTGTCATCAAAGTCACGGCCAAGAAGCTCAACATGGTATTCCTTCTCGATGATATACCCTTGTACTGTGTCATCATTATTATAAATGCGCGTGCTGTGCGAGATTGGGGACACCTCCCATTTGGTGCTGGGGTAAGAATATACTTCCTGCATCACAATACCCTCCGAAATCAACATCAGCCCATCAGGTTGAACAATAGGCTGAGCATCACCAGTGGGTCTGAATAGGTAGGCACCACTTCCTCGACTAGAATATATACTTATTTCTTCATCTACCACATTTTCAGAACCCCTTTGATTTATTTTCTGCAATAGACCATGCTTGACATCGAATGAGAGAGCCTGATAAGAATTTCGGATTTCAGCAACATCACCTTCAATTTTTGAGCAAGTATATGGAGACGGACAAGAAAATGATTTGGAACTAGATGAATACTTCAGTTTGGCCGGCTTTGCTTTATCACAATCTACCAAACCATTAGCAATGTAATACGTCTGCAACCCCAGTGCAGGAATACTAGCTTTCCAGTGTACGCGATGCCTCCCAGTAAAGATTTTGCTTTTATCATGCTGTAATTCAGGGGAAATTTGGCTCTGTACACAGGTCCAATTCGAATCCAAAACAGAAACATCTGCGCTGTTCACTACAACCATTACAACCTCTTGCCTCACCTGCTCCAAAGGATTAAACAAGACAACTGATTGTGCAGTGCCAGCAAGAGCATTGATTGAGTTGTACACTGGCTGAGCATCATATTTGGATCTCACTTGTAGTGGCTGGAACAGAGAAGGCGTTTGATTAAATTGGCAGAACCCAAGCAGTACTTCAACAGCTTTAGACATGAAGACTTGCAGGTCCTGTAGTGAAGTATGCATTCGAATTCCATAATCCTCAACAACATGATCCTTTGCAGTACCGGTTACCCCATCATGATGCTGAAAAAGAGCCAGATTCCTCCTTGCCGCAGTCAACTTGTAGGGAAAACCTGAGGGAATCCTCCCACATGGTGGATGTGGACAAAAGTTTAACGACCATACCATCATTATTTCTGTAGCACGCAGAGTTTGCTCAAGTACACGATCAACAGCCTTGAAAAAGGGTCTAGATACATAATAACCACTCCAGTAGTCCTGTTGTCTATCAGCATAGGTAAAGAAGTCACCAGAAAGAGAAGGAAAACCAACAACTTCACCAGAGCCAACCTCCCCTGGAAGAGAATAATTTACTCTCTCAGCCTCATCACGAAGAGTTTTGAAGTAATCAGCCAATGTGCCAAATTTTGCCTCTGCTTTTAAACTGGGGTCAGAGTTGATATAATTAAATAACGTTTGGTAGTTGCTAAACTGTGCCTCTGCTTCATCAACACTGACGTAACGAAAATCATCTCCAAGAGGAACAAGAAGTGTATTCGTCCGATACAAAGTTGATTTCTTCCTATATTGATCTAGCAGTTTCAGTGCTCTCTCCTTAACATTTTCTTGATTGGTCTCCACTGGGTATTGACCCCAGGGGCAGGATTCATACACATAACCAAAACCAGGCAACCGAGCAAAGTCAAATTGACAACAGACAGCAGGCTCTGGACCACATGTGTGAGGGATATCATACGAATAAAAGGGCATCATGTGAACAAAAATATCAGTGGATTCATCAGCATCCCAACTTTGGCGCCATATGTATTCCAAATTCTTGTGCAAAGCGAGTTCTTTCTTCACCTCATAGTGGGTCCGTTGGATAAGCATGTTCTCAAATCCCATCCGACGAAGAAGATAAGCCATAGTAGCTGAGTAACCGAAAGGATCTATTGCCCAAGAATTTTTAGGAATAACCCCAATAGTGTCATTCAACCAAATATTTCCCTCTGCAATCTAGTTAAAGCATAGTAAACATCAAAATTCCGGAGCTACACAGCAGTAAATGCAACCACAATCTGTTTCCTACCTAGATACCTATCCCCAAATAATAAATTATCAAACACTAAAATGGAGGGAGAAAAAAAAAACAATGGCTACTTGCAGAAGCTCTGTGCATGATAATACAACAGTTATACAGCCTAATAAAGGTCACTCTTTTCCTCATTGTCTAGGTGTATGCTTAAAATTTTGGAGCTAGAAAACTTCAATCTAAATTTTAAGATAAGTAACAAGATAAACTACTCAATCATTGAATTATAGAAATGTTCATAGCATAACCAAGATTCATTTATAACAACCAAAAGGGAAGAGGTTGAATATAATACCTGCTCGATTATAGCAAAATAATGCGAATTAGCCTACAACAAGAACCAAAAACAACAATCAGTGAACTCAAGGAAACAAAGGCATGATTAAACAAAAACAAATTCTAATCAATTTGATAACATTACCTCATCATTCATCACCCAACCACCTCCAACAATTTCTAACTGTCCATTCTGCACCAGTTTGATGAAAGATGCTCGCTTGATATCAGAGGCATCCCTCCACCATTTCTCAAGGTAAGACATCTCTTCCCATATAAACTTCCGGCGAACATCCTACAACACTCATATTCAAACAATCAGTCCAATTACAAATTCCTATATCACACCGAAAACAATCAAATCAACATTTTAACTACAAATGTAAACAAGATCATTATTTGACATTGATCTACCAATATGCTCTTCAATCACTAAAACAAAAAAACTACTCAAAATGCTAAATCCATCAAAACATGGTACAAGTGCTAATCAAAAGCAACATAATTCAACACAGTTAATAACTAACCTTAGACAATGTACGAACAATAGTATCAAGTATATTCCTAGACTGACGCTGATAATACTCATCAACAGTGAGCTTCCAACCAGGATCATTATGCGAATGAGGAACAACAAAGATCTTCAATTTCTCATCATCCCACTCATCTCCTTTATACCCAACTCGCCATCCTTGTTTCCAAGGCCCACCATCGACGTCCAAAAACTCAATCTTGTCATACAAACCCTTGGTGGTAATATCGACTTTAGCCTCGGAAACGGCGACGTTGTCCGGGTTACGAAAGATGGGTTTTTTAAGCTTGTAGAAACGCGTCTGTTTCGATTTGAAGTGGGAAGAGATGGGTTTGGGGACGCCGTAGAGGATGAGAGTGATGAGGAAGAAAAGAAGCGCGATTGTGAGAGCTAGGGTGAAGAAATTGGCGAAGATGAAGTTGAGAAAGAGTGTTCTTTTGCGTGATTTTCGATTGGAGAGCTTTGATTTGGAGGTGGGTGTGGTTGTTGTTGTTCCGGTGGAGGTGGAAGGGAGGAGGGACTGTGCCCATGAGGTTGTGGTGGTTCCACGGCGAGAGTTTGTTAGATATGATGAGATGGGCATGGTGAGATTGGGGATCTCTGATGAGTGAATCTAAGAAATGTAGTTATACGATAAT